>CM042158.1:46367829-46378531 GCA_023376005.1 Doryteuthis pealeii
TCAATGAGGCATGTTGGCGGCTGTGATGGGCGTCCGTGATGCCTAGATGGAGTCCTTTGTGGCTGCAGCAGTCCATGACTGGCACACTACTCTTACTTTGATCTAGACAGGCGGTCGGGGGAGTTTCCCCTTCAATTCAATGGTGGTCCCATTACGCCCTAGCACCTTATGATTGTTCCAACCCTATTGTCTCTATGGCAAGCACCCTTTATCATATATGTGCTAGAAGGCGATGTTGGTCTTAGTGTCTTAGGTATTGACATTAAAAACTCTCTTATGTGAAGTTTCATTCTGGAGCTCGGGGGAATGTGAGACCCTTCTATCCAATTTACTCCCAGGTCCACTCTGACCGGACTGGTAGTACCTGTTAGGGTCCATCTATGGCGTTAAAATAGAAAAAAAGATGGGTTTGAAAAAAAAATGAGTACTATCAAGAATGAATAAAAAAACGTCTTTGAGCTTAAAAAAACCCAATAAGGGTTGACATAGCCATAAAATCCAGCCAACCCAACCAAAACCTTAGAAGATGTAAGAAAGTAAGTTAAAATAAGGGGAGTGCCATTGTCATTTCAGCCGACAGCAAGAGAGTCTATACTCTTTTCGCTAGCGCTAGACCAGGGAGATGTTTTTGCGTCCGAGAAGGAGTGCCACACCTACCACCGCTTCCCACTTTACCACATAGATTCAAGCCGTGTTACTTATGCGCTAGTTAGTGAGGGCCGATATCGAACCGGAACCTTATGGTTCCGAGGCGGGTGCTCACCGACGGAAATATATACAATACCAAAATGTTTTCAGGACTTTGAAATTAAAATATTGTTACAGTCTGGCCATGAGACCAGATCTAATTGAAAAAAAGAAAATTTCTCACAAGATTGATGCGTTTCTAGAAATTGAAGAAAGTGAAAATTTGGAAAAATATTTTTGACTTGTAAGAGAACTGAAAAAATTATATACTATATATATATATATATATATATATATATATAATAAGGACCAATTAACAGAAGGGTTGGGCTGGGTACACATCTTCTTGGAAAGACAGGCCGATGGTAGCTTAAAAGTTTGAGGTAAGGCGGCTCGAGCACTCCATCCTGAAGCGACACATGACGGACGTCAGGAAACATTTCCTACATTTAAGTCTGACCGTGTGGCAGGGCCTGTCTGTCGAGGGCTTTCATATTGTTGACAAGGGCACATAAAAACAATGTTGGATCCGTGGGACACCTTCGTGCTCAAAAAAAACTGAACCTGCTTGTAGAAATGGCCTTATTCTGTGAAGAAGTGGCACATCAACATATATATATATAATATATATATATATATATAATAATATATAAAAGGTAAGGGTTAAAATAAGAGAAATATTAAAAGAATAGTTAAAAATCTTGAATTAAATCTCGAACGAGATTTTTGTCTTTCACCACATCCTTCATCGACTTTGAGTCAATTCCGTTCGCACTGGACAATATGAGTAAATATATATAATACAATAAATAGATTTAATAGTTCCTAAAGGGAGAAGGATGCCAAGCCCCAATGTTCATTCGCGTCAGTCTTCCTAGAAGATTTCCTTTTAAGCGTGCCTAGTGTAACATTAAATACTCTGACGTCACAACAAAAGGATGTGTCACCCCCAAAAAGGAAGTCGTGCGACATGACACACTCAACAAATACTACATCTTTATTTGGTTGATAGGAAATAAGGAACTTCTTATGTTACTTGGTACATTAGAAATCAACAACACAAACACACACACACACACACACACACACACACACACACATATAATTATATATATATATATTATATATATATATATATATTTATATTTTGCTTGAAATTTAAAAGCCAGTAGTCATAAACTTGTTTTTGGCGCTACGTTAAATTTCAATTGATTTAACGACGCGAAAATGTAAACATTGTTTTCGTTCATAATTTTCATTATTTCCGTAAGCTGAAATTTTAAAAAAAAATCATCAGGAGTTTTTTTAATTGTTCTTCTTTGAATTAACCAAAACTTTTCAAGATGATATTAACTTTATGCAAAATTCATTGTGTTAAATATAGGGGGTAAATTGACATGGTAGATTGAGGTACCTAGAGGTCAAACACTTATTATTAAAAATACATTGGATTACTATGATACTAGATAAACCGTAGATCAGGTGTAGGTATTTATCCAAACCGTTCACCGCAAGATAGGGTGTGACCACGAGGGCACAAGTATGGACATCCAGCGAGGATCAAAACTCGCTATTCAGGAGTAATTGAATTATGTAGATTAACTTGCTAACCCTGAGACACACAATGGGGTGCACTTTATTTACCCAACCCGTTTGCTACGGCGGCTAAACTTGCAAATTGTCGGAAAATTAAAACGGAAACTTTTTTGGTGTCCCCATGACAGTTTAACTACAGTCTATGAATGAACTTTTTGCGAATTGGGTTATGATTTAGGGTTTGAGGATGAAGGTTGTTTTTAATTACGTATTGCTTAAAAAAACAAAACAAATATTAATACATTTAATTAACCATTGAAATTAATTATTGAACCCAACGGTAGACACATTAGTCTCAGTTGTTTGTGTTAGTATTGCAAAGTATAATTTCAATTAAACTTGGTTTAAAAAAAAATTTCAACATTAAATCTGTAGTAATTTTTTAAAAAGCAATACGTAATTAAAAACAACCTTAACCCCTGAACCGTAACTCAATTCTCAAAAAGTTCATTCATACACTGTAGTTAAACTGTCATGGGGGACCACCAAAAAAGTTTCCGTTTTAATTTTCCGACCAATTCGCAAGTTTAGCCACTGGATATGCGAGACTAGCTTTTTAACCATTACACAATAATGGAATGGCCATTTTACCCAACCGTTCGCTACGGATGGTTGTGACAAGAAGGTCACATTTATGGGGCTCGCAATTCAGTAGTAATGAATCTGCGAGACTAGCTTGCTAACCATTACACCCACGATGAGATACATTCTGTATCTTGTATAACACTGTGGATTTGATAATCATTGTACTTGTTTAAGAGTTCAGCTATCATATTTTTTAATTATAAAACTTTTAACGTTAGACACGTTTAACACGGAATAGTTAAAGCTATAAGAAGTATATATAAGGTTATAATAATAACTACTTAACCACCCCTTAAGTCTAACCCCTAACCCTAACTCTAGCAAAATCTTTTTTTTTTAAATAAATACTTTTTAATATTAACTAACCATATAATGTATGCAAATTATTTGTATTAAATAAATACTTGAAACCATTAATTGTGTGATTAGTTTGAATACTTGAAACCATATAATTGTGTGCAAATTATTAGTATTAGATAGGAATACTTGAAACCATATAATTGTGTACAAATTATTTGTATTAGAAAGGAATACTTGAAACATATTTGTGTGCAAATTTATATTAGATAGAATACTTGAAACCATATAATTGTGTGCAAATTATTTGTATTAGATAGGAATACTTGATGTGCAAATTATTTGTATTAGAAGGAATACTTGAAACCATATAATTGTGTGCAAATTATTAGTATAGATTGTATTAGATAGGAATACTTGAAACCATATAATTGTGTGCAAATCATTTGTATTAGATAGGAATACGTGAAGCCATATAATTGTGTGCAAATCATTTGTATTAGATAGGAATACGTGAAGCCATATAGCTGTGTGCAAAAAAATAAGTCTTAAGAAGCAGCTTCATGAAAAATATAAATATGAATGTACAATGTACGCAATTGAGGTTGAGGGAGGCGCGAGGTACAATAGTTAACGCCGAAGAAAATGGACTCGGCGAAACGAGTTCTAATCTTGGTTGAGGCTGTTTCCATTTCATATAGTGTTAATACTGTGGGAAAGGTGGGCATTAAACTATTCTCCAACCAGTTATATAAATAACCAGTTATAAGATATAAATACCGTGTTTCCCCGAAAATAATACAGGGCGTATATTAATTTTCACTCCGAAATATAACACTAGGGCTTATTTTCGGGGGATGTCGAATGTTTGCGTTGTATGATGTGATTGTAAAGAATGCTTATTTCTTTCGTCTGCCAGCCGCTCTCGAATAGGGCTTATTTTAAAGAGAGGGCTTATATCAAAATCATCCTGAAAAATCACGCAAGGTCTTATTTTGTAGGTAGGTCTTATTTTTCGGGAGATGTCGAATGTTTGCGTTGTATGATGTGATTGTGAAGAATGCTTATTTCTTTCGTCTGTCTGCCGCTCTCAACTAGGGCTTATTTTAAGGGGAGGGCTTATATTAAAATTATCCTGAAAAATCATGCTAGGTCTTATTTTGCAGGTAGATCTTATTTTTGAGCATGTTGAGTGTTTGTGTTGTATGATGTGATTGTGAAGAATGCTTATTTCTTTCATCTCTCTTCTGCTCTCAACTAGGGCTTATTTTAAGGGGAGGGCTTATATCAAAATCATCCTGAAAAATCACGCTAGGTCTTATTTTTGGGGATGTTGAGTGTTTGTGTTGTATGATGTGATTGTAAAGAATGCTTATTTCTTTCGTCTGTCAGCCGCTCTCAACTAGGGCTTATTTTAAGGGGAGGGTTTATATCAAAAATCATCCTGAAAAATCACGCTAGGTCTTATTTTGCTGGTAGGGTTTATTTTCGGGAGATGTCGAATGTTTGCGTTGTATGATGTGATTGTGAAGAATGCTTATTTCTTTCGTCTGTCTGCCACTCTCAACTAGGGCTTATTTTAAGGGGAGGGTTTATATCAAAATCATCCTGAAAAATCCCGCAAAGGTCTTATTTTGCAGGTAGGTCTTATTTCCGTGGAAACACGGTAAATGCAAGCAGTCTGGATAAAGTGAAGCTCTGAATTAAAACCTGTTAAAGTTCGCCTAAGAAATTGACCATGTGTCGTGGAAGGGTTGAATAATATATACAAAGTACACAATTCCCTAACCCCTATGTATAAAATAACCCTAATGTGCAAAGGACAACAAAATGTAAATAATTTGCAATAATTTTTGAAAAAGTTTCTTAGTCCCAGTTTTTATTTTATTTATCTAAAACAATCTCTGAAAGTATCGGAAGTTGAATTTTTAACACTTGTTAAAAAACACTTACGCCCCCCCCTCCTACTACGAGAGTTGCTGGACTTCCTTTCAATCAGGACACGTGATAATTCTCAGTCATATTTTGTTTACTTATTGTCTAGAGAGCTCTTGCGCTTAATTAGTACCCTGGTTCTCCACCAGATGGACACACTTAATTTGGTATTTACTAAGTGTACTTGTTTAGTAAGCGTGTTTTTTTTATTTATACAAGCATGGGGTACTCAGTGAGGATCGTATTCACTACTCTGTAATAATGTTCTGAGAAAAATGCTTACTAATCATTAGTTTTTAATATTTGGATTATTCGGACTATTGTCCACATCTTTATTGTTATCTACACAACGTTTCGGCCGATGTATTCTTCAGGTATTTCTTGTCGGACTCGGGAATCTTCTCCTCGAACCTAATAACTTTTTCTTCGAACTCGAGAACCTTCTTGTCGAGCTCGGGAGCCTTCATGTCGTAATCGGAAGCCTTGACGGAACTTCGAACCTAACCTTTATTTAATCCACGGGGGTAGACTGTTCTCATTCTGTTAACCATGGTTGGGTACAAGTGTTAAGATGTGTTAATTATTTTATGTTAATGTGGCCCTTGACCAGGACTGAACCTGCAGCCTAGAGATAACCGTCACTTAGAACTGTATTAACTCAACAACTATATCCACTACGCCATGTATCTATAGGATAAATTCCTAAAATTTACAAGACAATAAGAAAGACAAAAAAAAAACCGTAAAAACGCGCCAACTATGACTCCTATCCAAATTCAAAAACTTCTACAATTTTGCACAAATAAGATTAAAAAAATAATTAAGCAATCTCTAGAATTTGATTGGATAAGGTAAGTCATGAATGGTGCGTACACATACGTCCGCGCATTGAATTTCCTGGAGGGTCGTTACCGCCAAAAAGAAAAACACCAAATCTGAGCCGATAGGCACGTATATAAACAGCGATACAAATCATGAAGTCAGTCTGCCTTTACCCACGCGGGTAGTGACTTTGACCGACCACTCGACATGTAAGCAGTAGAGGCTCCACACACCACCACGGTGGGACATTGTCCCGTCCGTACACGATGACCCTTTACCTCGCACGTAGCATGATACCTTTGATGACCCCCCCCAGAACTTAACTTCCGATGAACAAACAGGGCCGGTGGCGACAGACAGATGCCGAGAAGCTGATAACATCTGGCACCACGACAACTCACCAAGCAATTCGACCCGACTGGTGACACGATCAAACAACTCAACCTTCTACTGACTAGTAAGAAGTAAAGAGCAAAGTCGTAGGGGTGGCCTAAAGTCGGTATCAACCAATCAGCGAGGGAGTCTATCCCTTTTTCACTAGCGCTAGACCAAGGAGATTGTTTTTGTGTCTGAGATGGAGCGCCACACCTACTATCAGCTCCCCACTTTACCGCACAGATCCCTGTGCTACTCATACGCTGAGTTGGCGAGGGCCGGTATCGAACTAGGAACTTTGTGCTGACTACTATACCACTATTCTACCCGACGACTATTTCGACCAACAAACGAGACATTCTTCAGGTTGTGAATAACTGACACTTTTCTTGGTTTATCCAGTTTTCGGACCATGTGACCTTTAGGCACCCTTTAGCTTTTCTGATTCATAAGTACATTTTTTTCATTTACACCGTCAACATCCGGTTGTTTGTTAGGGGTTAGGGTTTGGGGTTAGCTTTTATAATTTAAAAAAACCCTCTAAAATTGTCTGTTAACAAACAACCGGATGTTGACGGTGTAAATGAAAAAATGTACTTATGAATCAGCAAAGCAAAAGGGGTACCTAAAGGTCACATGGTCCCAGTTTTCTGCCGACCAGCGACCACGGAATACATTTCTTTGTTGTTGTTAACCATATACCTCTTGTATTTGTCATTCCTCTATTTTGCCTAACCTGTATCTTTTCATTATCGTCATCCTTAATGTTGTTAGCGGGATTGGCATCCGTTTCTCCCCATTCGGAATTCGCCCTCACCAACCCCCTACATTTCCAATTGGACCATGGCAGAGTGGATATAGGCGTTATAATAGATTGCAACGGAGTTATCAGAATAATAATTGATTTGAGAGGAATTACGGGCTCGTAGGGAGCTCTTATTCTCCCAGTGTCGGCAATTATTCGGACGAAAGAAGACAAACAACACAATGGAAATTAAACACATATATTGACAAAGGGCACAAAAAATATTGTTGCAAATTTTGTTGGCATTTGCTACAGACTTATCTGAGAGGTGAAATTACAGTTCGTTGGAGAAGTGGCACTAGAAAGGGAATTCTGGTCACTGTGGTTGTAGAGTGCTGTTGAGACGTCTCTCCTGGTGAAAGTAAAGTGTTGAGAGTGATTTGCGACGCGTCCGTCCAGGCTGGTTCTCGTTCGATAAGTGGAAAGCCCTTTTTATGGGCAAGGTGTTGGGAGTGCTTATTTTAGCGACTCGCCTCGGTAACTGCCTTCAAGTGGGCGGTGGGTGGAGACATTGTTCAGATGACTCCTCAGGTCAACAGCCTTCAGATAAGTGATGGGGTTTGATACTCCCGCCTACCTCGTGTTGGCGATTCGCCCCCTAGCAGCAGGGAAGATAATTTAACTCTCGGTTTTCCAATAGATTAAAATATTTTTATTTATTTTGTTACTGTCGAAAAGAACTACAATGGTTGAATTACAAAAATACTAATAGTACCAAGTATTCGTTTTATTACCTTAATTTAGGAATGACTTCCACCCCTCTTTAGAGGTACCCAGTACTTCTTACAATATCACAATTTTTCCTTAAGGGACCCTTAACCTTTTGGCATACATTCCAGTACTATAAAGAAAATTAGACACAAAACGACAGTACTCCAAGGTTTAAAGTATGGAGTTAATCATGAGTGTGGCAGACAGGTTAAGAGTTAAAGAAATAACCTAACAACTAGAAATAGGAATAAAAGACGCGTATTACATATAACAATAAGGATTGCAAACTTTTTTCGTCTGCACAAATGTTTATAATTTTTCACTTATCTGAGTCCTGAGATAGGGTATTATCGGAGCCCTTGCTACGGCCTTCTGATAGTTTGGATATGATAGACGTTCTGTTTGATGTCCGACTCCGATTCTGGTTGTTGGGGAAAAGGTGGAGAGACCCTGTTTTAGGTCTGTCCCCAGTGAAAGCTGGATCAGAAGAGGGCGATTTTTGCTTATTCGGCTTTGCCGCCAAAGTATGCTGGCTCGTGATTGGTTGGTTCGAAACAGAGGCTCGTAGACAAGGACGATAACCCCCATACCCCAGAATTCTCAATAGTACCTTAACTTTGACACCCACGGATTGGACACACCAGTGTTAGCAGACCAGCAAGAAATGAAGAGACAAATCAGTAATTCTTTTTCCATTTCAGTTTTGATTGTAATTTTCTCCCAATTTTGTTCTTTGTGTTCGAATTTTGTGAGAGAACAAATTCTACTTTAAATTAACAAAAATAAAAGAAAGAATGAAGGAATAAATAAGAGAATGAAAGAAAGAATAAATGAACAAGTGAAAAAAAAAGAATGAATGAAAGTATGAAAGAAAGAAAGAAAGAAAAAGAAAAAGAAAGAAAGAATGAAAGAAAGAAGAAAGAAAGAAAAATGAAAGAGAAAGAAAGAATTAAAGAATTAAAGAAAGAAAGAATGAAAGTAAGAATGAAAGACAGAAAGCATGAAAGAAGGAAAGCAAGAAAGAAAGAATAAACGAAAGAAAGAATGAATGAATGAATAAATGAAAAAAGAATGAATGAAAGTAAGAAAGAAAGAAAGAAAGAAAAAAAAGAAAGAAAAGAAAGAATGAAAGAACTCCGCAAATAGCGATGTAGTGCCGAGTGTAGCCGCCGCTTTTGTCTATTGTTAATTACAAGAATCAGACAGTGAATGCCTTGTTGTACGCAATGAAGATACTTAACAGAAACAAGGAAGCCATTGAGATGATATTTGGAGCTCTTTCGTCATAGAGACAGATAGAGTCCAGTAGAGTTTATTTCGAGGTGGATAGACACTTTTTGACAAGGTTATTTATAAAACAGTTGGGATTATGGGTGTTTACTAAGTTTAGTCTGATACAAGGCCACGGCTGAGGAGCGTCAAAATCCCTACACAAGTAAATTGGTCGTGGGTGTGAGCGTTGTGCTACGGTAGGAGTTCAGGTTTAATTCTTAGCATTTTATTGTTACGTTTTAATACGGTAAAAAAAAAGGAATTAAACGAATACATTTCTACCATGGAAATCAACAGGCAAGGAAGCTCGCTTAAAAAAATTGTTTCAACAAAATGTAAACCACAAAAAGGGACAATTCTTAAAATAAACGAATATCATAATATACTAATTCTTAGCTTTGTTTATCGTCAAATATTTAATAAAGTTTAGGAATGCATTTTTTAAAATAATATCTTAATGGAAAAAAAATTCCTAAAATAAATAAATATTCTACTAATACAAATTCTCGGCGATTTTTAATTTGATAAATCATTTTCCTCTTATTTTCTCTCTTCTTATTCACTCTCTGGCGTTCCTAATTTTTTTTAGTCCGGTCATGGACCGGGTAATTTTGCTAGTATAATATAATATAATAAATAAATGATATAATATAATAAATAAATGCAATATAATCCACACATATGGAAAAGTATAGTTTTGTAGCTGAAAACTTTCTCTATCCAGTTGATAGATATTTAATTGTTATCAGTTATTTCTGTTCTTCCCCATATCTTCCCACTCTCATTAAAAAAAAAAAAAAAAAAATTAAAAAAGAAGATAATATTTCTGTCGTTTGTCCGTGTCTCTGACTAAATCTGTCCGTTCAGATTTCAGACGTTCTGTCTCGACTCAAGACGTTCAGCAATTTGTTTCTATTTTAGGTAATTATGAACTTTTGTTTAGTAAATTAGGGTGTCCCAGAAAATACAGAACCCACAAATTTTTGTAATAAAACTGTTAGTTTTAACTAGGGGGATTTAGGGTTAGAGTTTAGGGTTAAGGTTCTGTTTTTTCTGGGTCACCCTGTACAGAGTGACCCAGAAAAAAAAAACAGAACCCAAATTATTTATTTTCCCATTAAACTAACCCTAAACACTAAACCTAAACCCCTACCCTAACCCTAACCCTAAACGCCCCTAGTTAAAATTAACAGTTTTATTACAAAATTTGTGGGTTCGGTTTTTTCTGGGACACCCTAATTTACTAAACAAAAGTTCCTAATTACCCTATTTTAAACATTCAAAAGCAATTGAATAACCAATATCACTCGTTGATGGGGAAAATCCTGAATGTAAAATACGGATCTCACTACTTTTGTTTTCTAAAAGAGTAGAGTAGTTGGTTGGTTAGTTGATTGATATTAACGGCATATCAACCCGTCTGGGGTTATGTCATGCCTAACGGTTAGGAAGTAATATATATTGTGTATTTATATTTATACTTTTGTAGTAGTTGGTTTTAATTTTCCATTGGACTTCTTCAGTTTGTGATTGAAGAATATTCTGTTAGTCGGCAATCTTTTTATTTTAAAATTAGTCTCACAATGAATAAGAATAAGGTGGTTGATCTCTCTCTTT
>CM042158.1:46378631-46420034 GCA_023376005.1 Doryteuthis pealeii
GAGAGAGAATAAACGCCCTACCCTAACCGCTAAACCCTAAACGCCCCTAGTTAAATTAACAGTTTTATTACAAAATTTGTGGGTTTGGTTTTTTCTGGGACACCCTAATTTACTAAACAAAAGTTCCTAATTACCCTATTTTAAACATTCAAAAGCAATTGAATAACCAATATCACTCGTTGATGGGAAAATCCTGAATGTAAAATACGGATCTCACTACTTTTGTTTTCTAAAAGAGTAGTAGTAGTTGGTTGGTTAGTTGATTGATATTAACGGCATATCAACCCGTCTGGGGTTATGTCATGCCTAACGGTTAGGAAGTAATATATATTGTGTATTTATATTTATACTTTTGTAGTAGTTGGTTTTAATTTTCCATTGACTTCTTCAGTTTGTGATTGAAGAATATTCTGTTAGTCGGCAATCTTTTTAATTTTATTTTAAAATTAGTCTCATCAATAGAATAAGAAAAGGTTGGTTGGTTGATTTTAACGGCATATCGACCCGTCTGTGGTTATGTCATGCCTAGCGGTTAACTAAGCGACTAGAGAATAAACTAGACGGGAGCTGCACAAGAATGCTGCGGTGACCTTGAACAAGACGTGGAAACAACACCCCACGAAAAAACAGCTGTACGGCTACCTGCCACATATCACCCAAACCATCCGAGTAAGACGGACAAGACACGCGGGACACTGCTGGAGAAGCAAGGACGAGCTCATAAGCGACGTCCTCCTGTGGAAGCCAGCATAGGGACACGCCAGTGTGGGCCGACAAGCAAAGACGTACATTGATCTGCTCTGTGCGGATACAGGATGCTGCATAGAGGACCTCCCGAGAATGATGAGCGATAGGGACGGATGGAGAGAGATTGTCATGGATATCCGCGCTGACAGCGTGACATGATGATGATGATTTATATTTATACTTTTTTAGTAATTGGTTTTAACAATGTGTTAGCACCATTGGCGATCATGTTGTATAGTATTGATTAAGTTCATGTCCACATTCTATGGTATAATTTTATTTCCCTCAAAAAGGACAGAATGTCCTCCATGTTGACATTTTTAAAAAGCTCTTTCTTGTTGTTCGCATTAAAATAACAGTTTCCGGCGTGAGCAAAAAAACCTGCATTCCATGAATAACTGTTAAGGGTCAAAGGTGTTTGACATGTTTCACACTGTGGTTGTTGTTCTTGTTTGAGTATATAGGAGTGCGTTAGTCTTGTGTGAAGTAGTAGTAGTAGTAGTAGTAGTAAGGTCGGTGGAGTGGCCTATTCTCGGTATCAACCGGATTGCGAGGGAGTATATCCTCTTTTCTCTAGCGCTTTATCAGGGAGATTGTTTTTACGTCTGGGGTGGAGTGTCACACCTAACATCAGCTCCCTCACTTTACCGCACGGATCCAAGCTGTGCTACTTGTGCGTTGGAGAGGAGCGGTATCGAACTGGCTAACGTATTGGATGGCGCAATTTTAGTGAGCAAGTTCGAATACTAGTTGCGCTATTATGTTTACATTTGACTAATATCCTTGGTATTACGACAACAAGGTTCCCGATTACGACAAGAAGGTTCCTGAGTTCGAATAGAAGGTTCCCAAGTCCGAAAAGAAGTCCACGGAGGTATCCTGTTCTCATTCCGCTAACCATAGCTGGGGTACAGGTGTTAAGCTGTGTTAATCATTATTCTATGTTACTGCTGCCCCTGACATGATTGAACCTGCAGTCTAGATATAACTGTCACTTAGAACTGTCTTAACTAACACCTTTATCCACTAGGCTATGTTTCCTGGGACCGAAAAGAAATATCTGAAGGAGGCCGGAGGGTACATCGGCGAAACGTTGAAGATGAGGACAATAGTCCGAATAATCCAAATAATACTAATTGATATTAATAACTGAACTGAGTCCATTGACCAGAAAGGATATCATGTTGATCAATAAATATTTATTCTTTTCATTTTTGTAATTCCATCCTCCCATAATTTCATCTTTTTTTAATTTTATCTTTCTCACCACCGAGACTGATAATATCAACAGCCAATTTATAATCTTTAACAATTTATTTATAACTTAAGCGACCATGCAGCGTTGATTTTTTTTTCAGACAAGAATCTTTCTCTTTCATTGTTTAAATCTTAACATTTCAGTCACGATATCCTCCATTATTCCTCCGAGAGTTCACCAAGTGAGATAAAAGGCTAAAGTTACGAAAACATAGGGATAAAAACAACAAAGACAAGGATACTAGTCAGAAACAATTATTGTATAAGAAAAACTTATCTCAACAATATTGACAATGATTTTCTTTCATCTTCTTTTAGACAACTTTTATCATTTTATTCACTCAGAATATTTAGCTTTATCAGCCCCCGCAAAAAAAAACAAAAAAACAACAACAAAAAACAAAAAAAACAAAACAAAAAAACAAAAAAAACAAAACAAACAAACAAACAAAACAAACAAAAAAACAAAAAAACAACAAAAATATAAAAAACAAAACAAAAAAAATTAAAAAAACTTGTTCGTAGGAAACACGTTAAACTTTTCATAAAGTAGTGTAGCGAGTTTTTAGTTTTTGATCACTAGGTACCACCAAAATACGTCACGTGATCAGTTAGGCAATATTGAAGGAAGAAACGTAAATATTTTTGAACTTTCTTTTTTTAAAATCTCACAAAAGAACAAAAAAAAAACAAAAAAAACGAACATAAAGAGTTGTTACAAAGAAAAAGAGTTATTTCAAAGATCAAATTATCCGATTGGGAAAATATTACTCACCGTTATCTTAAAAAATAAGTAAAACAGTCCGCTTTTTACAACAGGGACGATTTCTTTATTGATATTTTTTTAACAGAATTCTATATTCATGGTTCTTTTACTTAAAATAATCCGGTATAGAAACTTATAAAAATCTTCTGATATAATTATTTAGACTCTTATCTTTATAGAAAAAAAATTAAAAATCGTTTTTTTATGGGTTCCTTTTTTCATATTTCATAAAATAAAATAGAGGTGGGGTAGACCTCGTTAAAAGTATTTCCCCTAATATATTTTAGGAAAACCCTATTTCAAACATAATTTCATCAAAAGGTAAGTAATTATGAAATTTTCGTGAAAATCGGACCGATTACGAAAATTGATTTTTCATAGAATTTTAAAAAAGCCTCTAGTCGTAACTTGTTTTTGGCTACGTTAAATTTCAATTGATTTAACGATGTGATGACAATGCAAGTTTCATTGTGTTAAATATAGGGGAGAGGTAAATTTGACAGGGAAAATTGGAGGTCTCTATTAGTCACAAGGTCAGGTTACCTCTTTTATTTTTTTTTAAATGGGTAATTCTATGTCAAATCATCCAGAAAAAGTAAAATTGTCACCCACCCCATTCAATTATTTTGAAATTTTGTATCGGTGTGGGCTATGTTAACATTAGACAATCACCAAAATTTGAGCTTCTAATTAAAAAATTGACGGAGTTATGTCGATTTTTAGCTCTCCAAATTTCGTGGGGTTGGCGAAAAATGGCGACTAATGTTTTTTTTTAATAAGTTACAAAAAGTCGCCATTTTTTTGCGACCTCCTCAAATTTGAAGAGCTAAAAATCGACATAACTCCGTCAATTTCTGGAATTGGAAGCTCAAATTTTGGGGATTGGCTAACTTTATCATAATCCACACTTGGACAAAATTTCAGAAAAATTGAAGGGGTGGGTGACATGGCCTGTATGATTTGACATGGAATTACACAAATACTAATTCTTCCATCAAAGTATTGCTTCTTAGTTTTTTTGTTGCTTTATTTTTTTAATTTTCCAAGTTTGTCGATCACTGTAAGATATTTACAATTTCCTTATTTATTTAAGAGAATGTTTATTTTCAAACAAAGGCAGAGGTTTCTGATTATTTACAATCACGACCAAAAGAATAAAAAAATACTCCAAAGAAAGGAAAATTCTTTTAAAAATATTCTGAGTGAATAAAATGATAAAAGTTATCTAAAAGAAGATGAAAGAAAATCATTGTTCAATATTGTTAATATAAGTTTTTCTTATACAATAATTGTTTCTGACTAGTATCCTTGTCTTTGTTGTTTTTATCCCTATGTTTGTTATTTTTATCCCTATTGTTTCTGACTAATATCCTTTTCTGTTTTTTAAACATCAGTTGTTCTTTTTTCGATTATACCCCCCCCCCTGTTTCAAATCCTTTTATCTACTTTCTTATTTAGTTTCATTAGCTTTTCTAATTTAACATAATATTTTATTACATTTGAATATTTGTACCCGGGTGGTGCATATATTTGCTAGTATGTAAAAAGTATAATAACCTTGATTGAATTCTCTCTCTTTACTATTTATTTCCTTTTCATTTTTTTCATTATGTTCGATTGAAAAAGGTTAGCATTATCGCTTCCGCTAGATCATCCCTATTTTATATTTCCCGACTCCCTTTCTCTCTCTTTCTTATATTTTTTTGTGTAGCATGCCCTCTTTCATCCCTTTGTTTCTTTATGATAAAAATGGAATGGCCCATTATTTAACTGAGGTGACGACACTCATAGAAATAAGTATTCGGGAGATAAGGAACACCAGATAATCATCATCTTGGACGATTTGGACGAACTCATTTTTAACCAGAGGGTGCTGCAAGATGATAACGATCGTACAATTAAGGAACACGAATATTCCAGCTATGTGTTAAATTGTACAACTACTGTTCTTCTACAAGGATGGCTTAGGCATTAAATAACCCATGAAGGTTTATATGTCATTAAACGAAGAAACAAAACCCGGCCAAACCAAACCAAACCAGCATGTGTAAAATGATATTCAAGCACTAGTGAAAAGGGGATATACTCCCTCGCTGTCCAGCTAATATTGACAATAGGCTACGCTATCAACTTTACTTATAATATGCATTCATTATTAGTTAAGTGTTTAAAGGTTTGTGACAGAGAACACGGGTTGAGTGGCGGAAATGAGGACATACCGTATTCTCGAAGGAAGTGGTTTAGGCTTTGTTTGGCGCGTCGGACTTTGACCTAAGATCGAACCCGCGTCCTTCTGAATATGAAAAGGCGATACTTGAGATAACTCAATCTTCAGCTCTACGCTCAAGTTCCCGTATGTTAAACCCAGATACCCGTGTGAAGACTAAAAGCACGGTATAAATAAACCAGGAGAAACGAACGATAACAGAGCAAATCAACGCGTGTTACGTGTTAGACAGCAGCAACAGCAGAGCAGCAGAAGAAGAAGAGGAGAGAGGAGGAGGATGATGATGATGAGGAGGAGTCTTTGGAGAAGAAGAGGAAGAAGAAACACCGGGAAGTAGAAGTCGACTTTTTGTGCCCCCACTACATTTAAATTTTATTTTTCTCACAAGACTGTAGAGTTTGTTAATGAATAATACCTAATTACATCCGTTTTGTTTTCATAATGTTCCACTAGAAATAAGAAAATCCTGAACTCAGAAGAAAATCATTTTTTATGAAAAAAGATTTTAGAAGTATGCTTGTTTATGGGCGATACTGTATTACAAAATGCATACCAACTGTATTTACCCAACCCCTCCACACTAGCAGGGTGTAACTCAAGGTCAATTTTTAACAGAGTTTAACAAGTTTGAATTCAGAGTTTTCATTTTCCTAGACCGGTTGCCATATCAAGGTTAAAGAGACCAGTCTTCTCTACAATTTAGCCATATCCAGAGGGAAAATATTTTCCCTAAGATATTGGCGCTGTGTGAAATGTAAATAGCCTCGTCCCGGATTTGAACTCGTATCACCGTCTCCATTTCTTATAACAATAACCATAATACACGGGTACCTCCACATAGTCGTTCTATCATGCTAATGCACAACTCCGTGAAGCAAAAATCAAATATGGAAACATTGAAAATATGGAAGCATCGAATATATCGTTTCATATATACCTTATTCTTTAGAGTTTGTTTCGTCCACCAAGTATTATGGAATTTTCCTTCTCCTAAATTGGTTGTCTAACCAAGGCTAAATAACCCAGCTTTTCCAACTATTTACCCATGGCTGGAGGGAGAACATATTGATCCATGCTTTTTCTAATAATAACCATAACACAGGGGGCGTTTCCACATTGCCGTTATATAATGTTAATGCAAAACCCCATGTAGCAAAAATCAAATATGGAAGCATCGAAACTAATTATGGAAGCACCGAATATATCGTTCCATATCCGCCTTATCTTTTAAAGTTTGTTTCGTCTACTAAATATTATGGAATTTTCCTTCTCCTATACTGGTTGCCTAACCAAGACTAAATAACCCGGTCTGCCCTATTTTTTTACCCGTAGCTGGAGGGAAACAGATGGATTCGCCCCACCCAGGATTTGAACTCATTTCACCGTGTCAATTTCTGACTCTTTTTTTTTCTTTCTTTCCTTCTTTTCATCTTTTCATTATGTTCAATTGAAACATAATAGCGTTATCCCTTCCGCGCGCCCACCCTCTCTATCTATCTTTCCCCTTCTTTCTTTCTTTCTTTCTTTCTTTCTTATTATATTTTTTTCCGTATAGCATTCCTTTTTTCTTCCCTTTTTTCTTTATAATACGATGATAACCGTTACATTTCATGCGCCTCCATCGTCTGTATATAAACGTAGAAATCAATTATTGTCTTTTTCTCTTTTTAGATCCAATCACGACTTCGTGACACACATTTTCGTTTTCATCCGGGTAACAAATAATAAATACACTCAAAATGCAAACGTCATTTGAAAAGAATGAAAAAAAAAATGATAAAGAAAATGGTGGATTGCGTAATCTGATCTGAGCGGTAAAGTTGGGAGCTGACGGTAGGTGTGGCACTCCACCTCAGCAAAAACAACCTCCCTGTCAGGCGCTAGCGAAAAAGGGATAGACTCCCTCGCAAAAATAGGCCACTCATTAACTTTACTTTTTAACTTTTTATATCCGCCTTATTCTTTAGAGTTTGTTCCCTCAACTAAGTATTCTGAAATTTTCCTTATCCTAGACTGGTTGCCTAACCAAGGCCAACTAACCCAGTCTGTCCTTTTTTTTTACCCGTATCTGGAGGGAAACAGATGGATTCGTGTCACCCAGGATTTGAACTCATTTCGCCGTGTCAATTTCGTACGACGATAACCGTTACACGTCATGCGTAGAAATCAATTATTGTCTTTTTCTATTTTTAGATCTAATCACGACTTCGTGCCTCACATTTTCGTTTTCATCCGGGTAACAAATGATAAATACACTCAAAATGCAAACGTTATTTGAAAAGAATGAAAAAAAAAAAAAAAAAAAGAAAAGAAAATGGCGGATTTTTTCTCTCTTCCCATGATCCTTTGCCACTTTGAAATCTCTTAATAAAAAGTTAGAAGAGTTCCAATTCAAATTGGTTAGGGTGACGGTGGCGGCGACTCTAATTTCTTTCTTTCACTCCTTTACACAGGAAATTGTTTTTTGAAGTAGTTTCACAATAGAAACGTGATCTTTTGAATTAGGGCCGGTTTAGCTCAGTCGTTATAGCATCTGGCTAGGAACCACAAGGTTCCTGGTTTCGATACCGGCCTTAGCCAACTCAGCGTATGAGTAGCACAGTGCGGTAAAGTAGTGAGCCGATGGTAGGTGTGGCGCTCCACCTCAGATGCAAAAACAATATCGTTGGTCTAGCGCTAGTGAAAAGGAGATAGACTCCATTGCTGTCTGGTTGATACCGATTTTAGGCCACCCCGATACCGGCCTTAGCCAACTCAGCGTATGAGTAGCACAGTGCGGTAAAGTAATGAGCCGATGGTAGGTGTGGCGCTCCACCTCAGATGCAAAAACAATATCGTTGGTCTAGCGCTACTGAAAAGGAGATAGACTCCATTGCTGTCTGGTTGATACCGATTTTAGGCCACCCCGACGACTTTACTTTTTACGAGCCGAAATAAAATGAATACTAGCAGCACCTGTGGATATACCACATTACATATATTATTACAACGTTTTATAAGGTTCCTAGTTCGATACCGGTCCTCGC
Source organism: Doryteuthis pealeii (assembly GCA_023376005.1). Lineage (NCBI taxonomy): Eukaryota > Metazoa > Mollusca > Cephalopoda > Myopsida > Loliginidae > Doryteuthis > Doryteuthis pealeii. The sequence continues at coordinate 46,386,655 of CM042158.1, forward strand.
CAACTCAGCGTATGAGTAGCACAGGGATCTGTGCGGTAAAGTAAGGAGCTGATGGTAGGTGTGGCGCTCCACCTCAGACGCTAAAATAATCTCCTTGGTCTAGCGCTATTGAAAAGGGGATAGACTCCCTCGCTGTATGGCTCATACCGACATTAGGCCACCCCGACGACTTTACTTACTTATATGTTTACTTAAGAGCTATTGCTTTAATAGTTCAAGATGTAAAAAGTATAATAATCTTGATTTAATTCTCTCTCTCTCTCTCTCTCTCTCTCTCTCTCTCTCGCTCTCTCTCTCTCTCAAACTTTTTTCTTTCTTTACTTATTTTCATCTTTTTATCTTTTCATTATGTTCGATTGAAACAGATTAGCGTTATCCCTTCCGCGTGCCCACCCTCTCTATCCATCTTTCCCCTTCTTTCTTTCTTGTTGTATTCTCTGTGTAGCATGTCGTTTTTCTTCCCTTTCTTTCTTTCTAATAAAAACGGAATGATCCATTATTTAGCGGTGGTGACGACACTCATATGAAATAAGAATTCGGCTGATAAGCAACACCAGATAATCAGGATTTACATTTTTGCATTCCATCTTGGACGATTTGGATGGTTTCATTTTTAACCAGATAGTGTTACAAGATGGTAACAGTCGGAAGATTAAGGAACGAGAGTATTACTATATAACTGATTGAATCGGATGCTTTCCTCTTGCGACATGAACTAAGAGGAATATCGAAATCAAACAACCGTTATATCAAATTAGAAGTGGCTACCCGGATTCGCCTGGGTAGAGGAGGATTTTTAAGTTGGTCTCGCAGATCCATTATTACTGAATCTTGAATTGAATCCTCGTGAGATGACCCATTTAAATCCCTATGTAAAAAAAATAGACTTTGCATTGATTAAGCTACTCCGAAAAGAAACGTTACGGTATGCATATTGGGACAGTGCTTAACGTTCTTGGTTTATAGTTAGTAACAACAACTGTCGTAAGTTCGATCCTTATTATATCACTTTACTTTCAAAATTTCTCCCTTTCTGCAAGTTTTTATTAAGTAAATAGTTGCACATTTAAAAAATGTAAATTCATCAATTGTAGAAAATTCTACTAAGTAAATAACTACATATTGTTTTAATAATCTAAAATGTATTGCAGTCGGAACGGTATGCATCGTGGGACAGTGGTTACCATTCTTCCTATGAATGTACTCATTGTTCTAAGTTCAATTCGCACTGTATAACTTTAATTAAAAAAATGTATTATTTGAAGTATTTTTTTACTAAGTAATTCTCTGCATCATCATTGGCAATTCAGTCTCGAAAGACTATTGTAACGTAGCGGCGTCGTCACGGTACCAAATAGATATATATTATATACTTTCTTACTGCTTCTTACTCTGGTCTATTCTTCCGGCCGTCTTCTGATCGTCTATCTTCTATCTTGGTCTCGTCTGGTCTTCTACTGAGGGTTTCGTGTCTGGTTATGCTTGGGATCATTACTTATCAAAAGCCTTGTGCTATTGTTAGCTTTTAGTAATAACAACAAGACTTCGATTTACAATGATGTTACTTTATTCATGAACCCCAGACCAGACAATGCGCGCGGAGAGTCACATCTTGCTAGCTTCGCTTCTAAGTCCTCTCTCCTAACTCTGCAACTGACTAACTGCAACTAACTGAGTTGCTTACACCTTAAACCGGAAGGGCTTCTATTGACTTCCGTTCTCACGTTCCATCCCCAGAACGCAAGGTGAGAGTGAGGTCAAGCATTGTCACTCACTCTCAAGGCCATCAGCTGTACTGATCGCCATAAGGATTTCTATACTACCTTAAAAAGTAATAGGGATCCAATTAATATGTAACACTATGATAAAAGTTTTTGTGTGACCCTGAAGTTGCAGCGCCTCCTGTGACTATGAAGTCCGATGTTTGAGAAACATTCTCGACCACGGATTTTGCATTTGTAGGTTGTCCCTATAGATGATGATGTTCCGATGCTTTGTTGCCGTTGCTTTCTTATGGACCTCTTAGCTTCATGATGTTGTATCAGGGTGACTTCTGACATGTACAGTCCTCTATGGACTAAGTAATTCTCTGCATATCTTTTTAATAATTCATAATTTATAATTTTTCAAAATATAATCGTAATGCATCGTGGAACAGTGGTTAAGAAGCTCGGTCTTTAGTGACTATTGTCGTGAGTTCGATTCTTGTAATATGATCTTATATCAGAAGATACAAGGTCATATCGTAAGGATAGGTGTCTCCGTCTACTTTTAGTACAGGTATTCTTATTTATGGGTGATACTAATATAAAGTTTATATTGTAAGGATAGATTTCTTAGAAAATTGAGTGATTAAATTCATACTGAAATATGAAATGTAGAAATTAAAAAGAATATGGGGTTTTAAGGAATTAAGCCTTACGGTTATTAGGGGCCGGTTTAGCTCAGTCGGTAGAGTGTTCGCCTAGGAGCCACAAGGTTCTTGGTTCAATACCAGCCCCCGCCATCTCAGCGTATGAGTAGCACAGGGACCTGTGCGGTAATGTGAGGAGCTGATGGTAGGTGTTGCGCCCCACCTCAGACGCTAAAATATTCTCCTTGGTCTAGCGCTTGTGAAAAGGGGATAGACTCCCTCGCTGTCTGGTCGATACCGACATTAGGCCGCCCCGACGACTTTACTTACTTATATATTGAACTATTTCGCAAGAGCTCTTAAGTAAGCGTATAGCTGAACTGTGTAATCGTAATGCATCGTGGAACAGTGGTTAAGAAGCTCGGTCTTTAGTGACTATTGTCGTGAGTTCGATCCTTACAATATGATCTTAATTCAACAATGAAAAATAATTTGTGGCATTTTTCAAACTTGAATATCTAAAGTACTTTTTTTTATTAAGTATCAAAACTTAATGTTTTTTTTACAAGGCAATCAACAATAAGTTTGCACTGGGGACAGTGCCCAGTGGTGCTTTTTTGCTGGAGAAGGGGGCTGGATATGTTTTATTTTGTCATTCAATTCTCTTTTCATTAGTCCCAGCACTCCGGCTTGAATTTGTCTTATCTAGAATTTTCTTCTTCTTGTTACTACTACTACTACTACTACTACCTTCTTACTACCTTCTTCTGGAATGGAACTCTAGACTTTGGAATGGAAGGAATCGAACACCACCTGTCCAGCATGTTTATCCACTGGGCCACGATCAACCCCCACCTCCGTACCTTACTATGTTTAATAAATACTCAAAATCTTTCCATGTTTTTTTAAACGGCAGTTTCTCGTCTCTGCGACCTTCAGACTAAAACTTTAGTCTAAATATCGCACAGACGAGAGAAAATATAACAATAAAGAAAGAGAGTAGGGGGATAGTGCGCGGAAGCGATGACGCTAATCTGTTTCAATCAAACATAATGAAAAGGTGAAAAGTTTAATAAATACTCAAAATCTTTCCATGTTGTTTCTAAAATTCACTACTCCTAGCAGTTTATTAGGCACCATGCGCAATAGTTCGTAAATCAGACTAACAAGCTGTTATTTCTCTGAATTTTGAGATGAGGCTTGATGATTAGTATTATCTACATTATTCGGATTATTGTCCTCATCTTCATTGTTATCTGTACAACGTTTCGGACGATGTACCCTCCGGCCTTCTTCAGGTATTTCTTGTCGGACTCGGGAACCTTCTCGGACTTGGGAACCTTCTTGTCGTAATCGGGTTCCCGAGTCCGACAAGAAATACCTGAAGAAGGCTTGAGGGCACATCGGCCGAAACGTTGTACAGATAACAATGAAGATGAGGACAATAGTCCGAATAATGCAGATAATACTAACAAGCTGTTGTTCGTTAGTTCTATTCTAGCTGGGTGCTCAATTCTTCTGACCTTGAGCCAAACTAAGCTAAGTTTAGTAAATGGCTTGTCATGTTCGTATATATATATATATATATATATATATAATATATATATATATATACTAATCTCTCCGCACGAGTAGGATGTGACACAAGGTCAATTTCTACACCTTTATTTGGTTTGATTGGAAATAACCGGAACTTCTTATGTTACTTGGTACGATTAGAAATCAACAACGCTATATATATATATATATATATATATATATACCAACCCCTCCGAACGAGTAGGATGTGACACAAGGTTAATTTTTTAAGCGGAGTTTAACAGGTTTGAATTCAGAGTTTTCCTTCTCCTAGACTGGTTACCTAGACAAGACTAAATAGCTTAGTCTGCCCTACTATTACCTATAACTGGAGGGAGAGTAGTTGGATTCATACATTTCCCAGTAATGGTATTAGCGCTATGTGAAATGCAAACAGCCTTGTCTAGAATTTGAACTCGGGTCGACGAGTCCATTTCCTACGACTCTAACCATTACACCATGTGCCTTCTGTATATAAGGCATAATGTAGTCAATGTGTGGAAGTAATTTTCCATTGTACTTCTTCAGTTTGTGATTGAATAATCGGACCATATTACCTTTAGGCGCCCCTTTTTGATCTCGATTAAGAAAGGACATGTTTTTCATTTACACCGTCAATACCCGGTTGTTTGTTAGGGGTTAGGGTTAGGGTTAGGATTAATTTTATAATTTAAAAAAAATCTAAAAATCGTCTGTTAAAACAACCGGATATTGACGGTGTAAATGAAAAACATGTCCTTTCTTAATCGAGATCAAAAAGGGGTGCCTAAAGGTCATATGGTCCGAATAATCTTCTGTCAGTCGGCAATTTTTTAATGTTATTTTAAAACTCGAAGCGACTACCCGGCGTAACTTGGGTAGAGGAGGTAAAAAAAAGGTAGTCTTACAGATCCATTATTGCTTAATCGCGAGTTGGATCCTCACAGGATGCCCCATTAAATGCCCTACTTAAAAAAGACCATGCATTGATCCATACACTCTAAAAAGAAAAATCAATGTCTCCTATTTAAAATATCAAATGCAAAAAAGAATTCCATGCTGTTATCATTTAAATTTTATTTTTTAATTATCTTAATTAAATATTCCTTATTTTTTAAATCGATTATTTAAGGTCAATTTTTTTGTTTTAATCGAAAAGTAGTAACATAATAAGAATCAGTAAAAAAAAAAAAAAATAATTATATTACATATGTAATTTGTTTTTAATACATTTTAAACAATTAAATTCTGCTAAAAAATGCCTAAGTGAAGATTTATGATGCCCTCAAGCAAGATCTGGTGATAGTGAATGTGTATATATATATATATATATATATATATATATATATATATATATATATATATATATATATATATATATATTCAATTTTTCTTTGTTTTATTTTCATAGTTTCTTGCGGATATGCATACACACAAACTGTCCTTTATGTATCGATTAGTCTCATCAGTAGAATAAGAAAAGGAATTCGGGGTGATTTTTTTTAGAAAATTGGGGTATCAATTCATACTGAAATATAAAATGTAGAAATTAAAAAGATTCTTTTAGGGTTTTATGTGTAGCAATTTGTGGGGATTAAAATAAAATAAAAAAAACTCCCATAAGCCTTCACCGGAAGAAACACTGAACGTGAAAAAGGGCCTACTACCGACCCCGAAGATAATCTCTCGGCCATTCGAACTTAGGCCTTGTCTGGGACAATACACTACTACTGGCCAGGGAGAAGTTTCCTTGCAACGTGGTGGCTATGACCCGTGAATAAAGCCTAAATCCCTAAATCATAAAAACTACCTTTTGTCTTTGTCTTTTCTCTCCGGGAATTCCTTCCTTTTTCAGTGCGACCACCAAATAAGATGGGGTTAAAAGCAAACGCTAGGAACACGCACCAGGAATAACAAGCTACCTTTTAAACCAAAAACATTAAACTTCTTGCCACCCCCACGAATTAAGCTTTTAGGTTATTTTTGGTGCGTGTTCACAGGTTGTTTCTTTAAAATCCTATTGTATATCGTTATTCCTTCTTGTGGGTTGTCAGGCTAAAAAGGAATTAAAAGGAAGGAAAAAGAAGAAGCAAAGACAAACGATACTTTTAAGTTTCAGACTTTTATTCTGGGTTCATAGCTATTTCGTGGAGAGGAAATTTATTGCTGTGCCAGTCAATAACGTGTGTGCCCCGTAAGTTTCGCGTTTTGAAAGAGCCAAGAAGAACCCTTCGCCAAAGAACAAGCTCCTTTTCTCTGTGGATGCCCAGAGAGTTCTTCCTGTCTGAAGGCTCCTGAGAGATCGCTATTCTTTTAATTTGATTTAATTTTGATTTCATTTTAATGCACACAAAGGGATGTGGCCAGTAGTTGAGCACTTTTGGGTTTTTTCTGAAGAAACGTTTTTAAAACAATTTGTTTATTCAAATATATATGTACTAACAGGACCTGTGGATATACCACATTATGATAATTCAATTATTAAAATGAAACTAAGAAAAAAAATACGTTAATTCATTTATAAAAAACAAAAAAATAAAAGGACAGCATTAATTGGTGTTGTATTGATTTAAAAGTTGTTGCGTAATGATTCAGTTATGCGGTTCTGAGGTTAAAGGAAGTGTTTAAGTTGACTGTTTTAAGTGTTTAAATTTTTTTTTATTGTTACTCTGAAATAGAAATATCGTTAAATACTCGGCAAAATTACCAACAAGTAGAAATTTTAAGTTTATTTCAGTTTAGGACTTGACATGTTTATAATATCAATTCCCTTAAAATAACTACGATGATGTGAAAAAAGAGTATAATTGAATCACTACGCAACAACTTTGAATTTATACATCAATTTATGCTCTTTAAATTAACAATAACAACAACTTATAAATGAATTAACGTATTAAGTAGGTATTGTTAAAATGTTGGCTCATTTTTATTTTAAAAAGGAATTAAAATTAATTAAATCGATTATTTAAGGTCAATTTTTTGTTTTAATCGAAAAGTAGTAACATAATGAGAATTGGTAAAAAAAAAAAAATAAATAAATAAAAATAAATAATAATAATTATATTACATATGTAATTTGTTTTTAATACATTTTAAACAATTAAATTCTGCTAAAAATGGCTAAGTGAAGATTTATGATGCCCTCAAAACAAACGCTTTATAACAATTTTGAATTGAAAAAAAAAAAAAAAAAAAAAAAAAAAAAGGTTCTTCGTAGAAAAAAAACAAAACAAAAAAACAACATTTAATACACTATATACAGAAAAATTACTAACTTATTGATATTTATTAAAATGTCATAACTTTTATCGTTCCCAACACACTGAAACAAAAACGTCCGTAAAACTTGTTTGAAACCTTTTGTAGGAAAATAAATTCATTTAAAATATCCTACGCCAAATTTTAAGTTTTAAATTTCATATTTTTAGATTCTAAAAATATATTTATTTAATAACAAGCCTACTTTAGTATAACTATCTAATAATTTTTGGAGAAAACTCAATCGAAAAGTTAGGCTCCCACCCATTTAGACAGAACAAATATCGATGTATAATTTTTTTTCACTGATAATCTAAAAGTCAATTATATACATAAACAACAGAGTAAAAAAAAAAATCTCCCAATATTTAAAAAAAAAATTTAACACATTTAATTTTCAGTACTTAATTTCTACCTGAGGCGCCCCTTTAAAAATGTTTTCTTCTGTTCACACCTTCGGACTTTTGTCTTTTTTTTATTCACACGGAAATTAATTTCAAAAGTCTATAATTCCACCGATATTTTGCGCCCCAAAAAATAAGGATGGGGGGTCAAGATAAAATGAATTGAAAAAAACAGAAAGTTTTAAAATAGAATATCAAATGCATTATAAAATTTTTTCATTGATAAATCAACAATGAACATTTCATTAAAATCTGATAATTCCCCGACTTTTGTTAATGTTTTTCAATCGGAGTGGGTGGTTAAATTTATTTTGTAAAATTGGCAGATTCTAGTATCAAGTTATATTTTCCTGAGAGTTTCATTTTAATTAAAAGTATTAGCAAATATATGCACCCTCCAGGTGTAAGTATTAAGTTTTAATGTAATAAAATATATTAAATTAGAAAGGCTAATGAAACTAGATAAGAATGCTGATAAAAAGATTTGAAACAAAGGGGGGTATAATAGAAAAAGAGAACAACTGAAACTTACTCTTCCATCATTCCCGTCTTTCATTTCTACATTTTCATAATTTAACTACTTAATAAAATTAGGAAGTAAAGAATAAAATGACAATTATCTTGTTAATAGATTTCTTTTAAGATTTATTGAAGAGATTTTTGCTCATATTCATTAAGATAAAACCAAACAATTAGAAATCAATAACATTTAGCACATATTTAAAAAAAAAAAATCAAATTTTTAATATTTATATGCAAATTAGCCTTCCCATTTACATTTTAATCCGCTATTTTGTTGTATATATAAATACAATTACAATCAGTATGTAGTTAGGGCCAACAGTATTAATAATGTAAAACAATGTTAATAATTGCGATTTAATTAAAATTATGAAGAATGCGACGTAAATAACTAAGGGAATTGTGATATAATTTCGATTACAGACAGTCAAACACACAATCTCCAATAAGGTTAATCATAGTTCAGAAATTTCAAATAAATATATATATTAGACTTTATTTCATATTCCACTAAAATCTGTCCGGTAGACCATGGTAAAACTTTACGCCCCTGAATTCACAGTCTACCTTTTTTTAAAAATTATTTTAAAATTTTTATCTGCTCCAGCTGGACTTAAAATATGACGTACTGTGGATTCTGAATCCTACGTTTTCTTTTTTTTTTGGACAGGTTGTTGTGTATAAGGAGGAATAGAAAGTCGATGTCAGTCGCGATGATATGACGAGGCTTGTATAAAAAAAATAAAAAAAGGAAGAAAGAAAACGAGGGAAATTGTTAGATAACCTAAAACATCCGAGCATCGTCGTTGTCGACATGGTGGAATGACAACCCGAGAGAAAAATTCAAAGAATGTGAGTTTGAAAATCACAATCCAACCCAGCCTGACCCAATCAGGACAGACCCACGACTCTTCTGACACACACACACACACACTTCCTCTCGACCATAGTGTGAGAGAGAGAGAGGGGGGGATGTGCGGCGAAAGTTGCTATAAATAGAACAGATGTTGAACGGAGTGTCATGGGAAAACCAGACGACCAAAAAGCTGAACTGATGTTTTGAAAAGGGTGTCAGAAAAAAAAAAAAAAGAAAAAAAAAGGGGAAAAAAAAGAAAAGAAAAGGAAAAAAAAGGGGGTCAATTTGATTGGTTCAAAAGAAAGTCATGGGAAGGGTGGGGGGGAGGTTAATGTACAGTTAATCTTTAACCCACTTGTGGAATGTCACCACAATGACGGAGGGAATTCTCCAGAGATCCAAAACAACAAAAAAAATCCCACCCAAAATGGTCAGTCAAGTACACGTTACAGTCTATCATTCCTTTGCGGTAAAAATTACGATCTCCCTCTCTATTTTTTTTATAAACCAAAGTGTAAATTTGTTTTGAATGTAGTAAAGTCTTAATTAATAATTAAACATAATTAATTGAGTTTCATAAAGAATAACCCACTATTAGGGTCTGCCAAAATGTCGTCTGCTTTTCATTTTATAAACGAATTAAAATTAATTAAATCAATTATTTAAGATCAAACTTTTGTACAAGTCGAAAAGTAGTAAAATATTGAGCACCAGTAAAAAAAAAAAAAAAAAAAAAAAAAAATATTACACATATAATTTATTTTAAATCCATTTTAAACCATTTTTCGGTAAATTTTGCTCAAATATGACCGTAAACATGGCCATTAAGTTGCCGTAAAATTCGTATTTAACCAAATAAATTTAACCCTCTCGATTGAAAATTAATTACCAAAAATTAGGGAATTATCCGATTTTAATGAAATTTTCGGTTTTGATTTATCAATGAATGAATGTTATAATACACCAGTTACCTAATTGAAGCAGAAAGTTTTAAAATAAGATAACTGGTGCATTATAAAATTCATTCATTGATAAATCAACACCAAAAACTTTTATTAAAATCGGATAATTCTCTAATTTTTGGTAATTTTATTTTCAATGGGGTGGGGTGTAAATTTGTTTTGTAAAACACGGATTTTTTTCTCAACTTTGGCAGTGCCTAAATTATATCTATAACAGTTTAAATGTCAATAAATGAATAAATAAATAATCTACAATTTTCAGTTGTTATAAAACTTTTGATGTTTCATTTCAGTGCATGCACAACGGAAACAACGACACATTTTTCTAAAAAGTAAAATAATTTGTAGTTTGGTAAGATTTGTTTAATCCCAAATATATCTATTATATATCACTAAAATTCTTATATATTATATATATATATATATATATATATATATATTGATCAAGAGAAGCGAACTGGTATCTAAATGTAGACATTTAAACAAATTTCTATTATGTCATTTGCCACCCGACCCTAATTAATCCCATATTTTTCGTTCTCTATCAAGCTACAAAAACAAAAAAACAAAACAAAAAGACAACTTGTTTATGTTTTTAAATAGTGTAGTCGTTTTGTACTAGCCAGGGGCATGTCCCCTCGCTACAGCCGACTATGCCCCGTTCAATAAAACCTAAGTCGTAAAACTACCTCTTGTCTTTGTCTTTCCTTTTTCGTTCCTTAAATTCCATTTCAGCTTACCAGCCCACAAGAAGAAGGAACCAACTTAACCCATTAGTTTGTTTTCATTACTCCCTGGCTCACTCTGAACCGAAGTGGCAGTGCCTGTTAACTCTGTACATTATTCGATAGGAATACTTTGAACCGTATAAGGGAGTCCCATCGTGATATAATGGTTAGCAAGTTAGTCTAAATTACAGGAGAGAGAGAGAGAGAGAGAGAGAGAGAGAGAGAGAGAGAGAGAGAGAGAGAGAGAGAGAGAGAGAGAGAGAGAGAGAGAGAGAGAGACTTTTTTACATATTGAACTATTTAGCAATAGCACTTAAGTAAACATATCAAACATTGTAATAATTAAATTATCATACTGTGGTAAATTCACAGGTCCTGCTAGTCTATATTTAAAACTATTGTATCCATTTGACAGTTGTTTTTTAACATTAAATTGTAACGTCAAACCCTTTCTTCCCACCTCCAAATATATTTGAGTTGCCTGTGATAAAACTTAAAGGAAGCAAGTTTTTTTTTCTAAATGTAGTTAGCTTATTTTGATTTAAAAATTCGGTTATCAAAATAAACATTAAAAAAAAAAAAAGGAAAAAAAAAAAAGAAGGATTTTTAGGAAAAATAAAATTAACAATGAATAACTGTTTTATTATTAGTTTTATTTTACATTACTTTTGTTTATTTAAAAACAAAAAAACAAAAGCAAAACATAAGCGACTGTATTAATAATTATTCTTGGCAGTGATAAGGAAGAAAATTAAAAAGTTATTTTTGTGTGGGTTTGTGTTATTAATCTTTTAAATTTAAAAATCTGATAGTCAACCGATCCATTCTTTGATTATATATATATATATATATATATATATATATATATATATATATTATATTATATATATATATATATATATATATATATATATATTTAGTTAAGGAGTTCTTTATAGAGAAGCATGGGAAAATATGGTAAGGAGTAAAAAACAAAATTCCATGTGATGAATATTGTGTTCTTTATCTTCTTCATTTATCCTAATATTTTGGATGGCTCCATCCTCTGCCAAAGGTTTTTGTAGAATTACAATATATATTAATTAATTATTAATTAATTAACTTTCAAAATTAGGTACGAATTCAATTAAGCACATATTCTCCCAAATATTGTCGGCTAAAAAAAGCCATACCAAAACACATCGCTTGTGTATTTACTTCTCAATATATATTAAGTAAAGTCTGCAGATAGGCCTATTGTTAGTATGAGCAGAACACCGAGTATCTCCTTACGAAAACATGGATTGTTAATTTTTTTTTTGACAAATACTTCTAAAAACCCTAAAAGGGGCAGGGTTGGGTTTATTGTCAAGTGCTTGAGGCACCTCAAAAGAGGAATGCCGAAGGTATACACGCAATTTTTAACACTAGCTACTGCATGAGCTTCGGTTGTGTGTGGCTCCCCAAGTAAATCGGATTTTGTGATCATGTGACATGGTGGGATATCAGAAAATAATTTCTTCTAAAAACGATTGTTTCACTTAAAAGTAATAAAGAATTTTTTTAATAGGGCTAGGATATAGTTATTTACTAAGCTTAGCTTTGGCACAAGGCCAGGCGTATAGGGCGCCTAGCGAAAATCGAACTAACTAACAATAGTCTGCTTGCTCACCATTACACCACGTGAGGTGCCCCTAGAGCTGGGGTATATCGAACAAGCAATTTCGGAGAGGGGACGTTATATGATACAAGATCCAAACTTTTAAAGTAAATTTGACTAAAGTTGCACCCCCACCTTACGCATAAAGTATATTTGGGCGACTCCAGTTGCTCTCGGCATCGAAAGGGTTAATGTCATAATTTGCCAGTTAAAGTAGTTAGTTACCAATAAGTAAAAGTGAAGTTGGCAGAGAGGCCAAAATAATTGATAAAAAGCTAACGTCTGTTCGACTCAACCTCCTGTTATTTATTTTATAAGACATTTACACATTAACCTTTTATCACAGCTACCCAACATATCTCCAACAATATTAAACTACATTCACGTTACCCTCGTAACAGATGTAACGTATGTATCAGTATGTAGTTGGGTTTTTAAACCGCGGGAAAAATGGGGAGAACGGAAGCGGAAGTTGAGTCATCTATCAAATCAAACATTTACTTCATTCAGTTGATCTATCTTGTAACAAAAGAGAAAACAATGATGGGATCCATTATCCTGAAAAAAGAAAAAGAAAAGAGGAAAGAAAACAAAAAGTAACAAAAGAAAACAAAAAAGAAAAGAAAAAGAAAAAAAGAAAAAAGAAAGAGAAAAAGATAAAGAAAAAAGAAGAAAAAAAAGAAAAAAGAAAAAAGAAAAGAAAAGAGAAAAAAAAGAAAAAAGAGAAAAAAAAGAAAAAGAAAAAAAAAGAAAAGAGAAAAAAAGAAAAAAAAAGAAGATAAAAGAAAAGATAAAGAAAAAAAGAAAAAAGAAAGAAAAAAAAGAAAAGAATAAAAAAGAATGAAAAAAGAATAAAAAAGAAAAAGGAAAAACACTTTCCTCCTCGGTGCATTGCCTTGGTTATGACACTAAACTACATCTGATGGTGAGGCACCTGTTCTGGACATCTAGAGTGTGGAGTACCCCTTCATGGTAATCTGAACATTAGTTACATAAATGAGAGTAACCTCCCCTTGTTTGTTTCACTTTGAGGAAGCCGTATGTTTTGGTCGGCCATTTTCATTTCACTGTAAATCTACACTGAAAATACGAATTTGTTCTAATCAATACAACTGCATGTTTTAACACGAAAATATAAGATGTGTTAAGCACAATCAAGTTCATTTCAAATAATGCGTAAGCACAATTAAGAACACATTTTATGATATTTTCGTGTTAAAATATGCAGTTGTAACGATTCGAACAAATTCGTATTCTCAGTGTAGATTTACGGTGAAATTAAATGATTTACGGCCGACCAAAACATACGGATTCCTCAAAGTGAAACAAACAAGGGGAGGTTATTCTCATGTATGTAACTAATGTTCAGAATACCAAAATCTATACGTTTAAAACTGATTTGTATTCTTTAGGAATACTTATTGGTGTTAAATAGGAATACTTGAAACAATTCAACCGTGTGCAAACAAATTATTTAATAATTATTTGTATTACTTAGGAATACTTTATATCATAACTGTAAATTATTTGTATTAAGAATAGTCACTTGAAGATTTAATTATTTACTTAGGATTATTTGAAACCATATTATGTGCGAATTATTTGTATTTCATTTTTAGTCGTCGGGATGGCCTAAAGTCGGTATCAGCCAGACAGCGAGGGAATCTATCCCCCTTTCACTAGCGCTAGACAAAGGAGATTGTTTTGGCCTCTGAGGTGGAGTCCCACACCTACCATCAGCTCCTCACAGATCCCTGTGTTACTTATACGCTGAGTTGGTGAGGGCAGGTATATAAGATGTGTTAAAAATGTATCGAGATTTTTAGTACTTTTTGACACCTCTTGTATTCTGAAAAATTAACGTTCTATTCATTGTTCATTTCTCTTGGTAAATCCAGCTTCAAACTCTGCACTTTTGACACCTTGCATTCAATGGTTGTATGATGGATTGAAACTTCCTTGATATGTGAGGACAGTCTTCTGGAATTTTTAGATGTTGATGTTGCTAGGGATTGGGGGAGGATATTTTTTCCTCCATCTGTTAACCGAAGAACGTAATACTTTAAATTAGAATAAAATTGCAGTCTCTCATTCAAGATATGTACGGCAGACATCTTTGCTTGAAATCTTTCATCAATGTGTGAAAGCGAGTATACTCGGGATCGGAAGGAAAGAGGCTAGAGAAAGGAAAAGAGGATAGAGAAAGGAAAAGGGGACAGAGAAAGGAAAGAGGATAGAGAGAGAAAGAGAGAGAATAGAGAGAGAGAGGAAAGAGGCTAGAGAAGAGAGAGAGAGAGAGGGGAAAGAGGCTAGAGAGAGAGAGAGAGAGAGAAAGAGGCTAGAGAGAGAGAGAGAGAGAGGAAAGAGGCTAGAGAGAGAGAGAGGAGAGAGGAGAGAGAGAGAGAGAGAGAGAGAGAGAGAGAGGAGAGAGAGAGAGAGAGAGAGAAAGAGGCTAGAGAGAGAGAGAGAGAGAGAGAGAGAGAGAGGAAAGAGGCTAGAGAGAGAGAGAGAGAGAGAGAGAGAGAGAGAGAGAGAGAGAGAGAGAGAGAGAGAGAGAGAGAGAGAGAGAGAGAGGAAAGAGGCTAGAGAGAGAGAGAGAGAGAGAGAGGAAAGAGGCCAGAGAGAGAGAGAGAGAGAGAGAGAGAGAGAGAGGGAAAGAGGCTAGAGAGAGAGAGAGAGAGAGAGAGGAAAGAGGCTAGAGAGAGAGAGAGAGAGAGAGGAAAGAGGCCAGAGAAAGGAAAGAGGCCAGAGAAAGAGAAAAAGAAAAAAAAAACGAAAAACAAAAGAAGAAAAACGAAAAAAAAAGAAAAAAAAAAAAAGAAAGTGTGTGAGAGAGAACGAGAAAATAAGAAAACAGAAGAAAAACAAAAATAACAACAGGTAAATATAATAATATTATTTAATTATATCATCATCATCATCATCATTATTCCATTAGAATGGCAGGGTTATTTCGACAACTGTCAGGACGCTCAACACACACACACACACACACACACACACACTTCAATCACATATTCACTCTCAGACTCCCGCCTACACACAAATACACAGAGGAAGACAGTTATTTCAATTGTTCATTGTAATTTTTTTTTATACAGTGTGGATTTAGATAAAGAGTTGGATTGACGTTGGAAGAAAATAATTAGCTGAGTATTTTTGGACGTTCTAGACTTCTATGGATGACCATCTGTGCTATAACTTATTAGTTTGTTAAGTTAAAGTTTAGATTCATAAGAAAAAGTATACGGAGCACGTGGATCTTATTTATATAATCAGTTTAATGAGAAATGAATTCAATAAATAAATAACAGTACCAATAAAAAAAAAATGGCCTGGACAAATTTAGATGTATGTTTTCCATTGCAACCATAGTGATATAAAATTGTATTTGGTTTTGGACTTATACGAATTTGGTGTCTAGGCATATCGACATCTTCATGGGGTAATGTAGAATCACATGTAATTTTATATATGTATAAAAAGAAATTCTTGAACTTTTTGACGGCCGTGTAAAAAAAAAAAAAAAAAAAAAAAAAAAGAGAGAGAAAAAAAGGAATTATCTTTGGGGGGAGGATCACTTTTACCTGCTTGTTGGGATATTAAATAAATTGGTTTCGCTGATTTTTGTCTGAGGGTAAGGAGGATTTTTGTACGAGGCAAAAATACTTCAGAAAGAAGGCATATGGGTTGTTATTTATTTGTTCATTCTTTTCATTTTATGCTTAAGATTTTGTGTGCCGATTCGGAACTTTGAAGCCAAAAAAATCTCGAATTCCGCCGAGTTACCTAGAACGAAACTTGAGGAATTAAATCAAAAGAGAAGTCCTTTGAGAGAATATCGGGATTTTTTGATTAATTTGCTCAAATGCACACCCAAATAAATGCACCCCATCCCCCTAAATATTAAAGGCATCATGGGATATGATCCGTTTAAATCTAATTCGGCCTTACCTTTTGATATACGGACAATTTTTAAGCGGAGTACAGCTGGTTTGAATTCAGTGTTTTCCTTCTCCTCGACTAGTTACCTTATCAATACTAAAGAACCCGGTCTAGCCTGCTATTTACCCATAGCTCTTCTCACCTCAGCCATAATAATCAGGCTTAATTTTGTGGAAAATGAGGTGTAAAAGGTTTTAACCTCCTCTCGTACAAAAATAGGGTGTAGATTTTATTATTGCCTTATGATTCAAACAAACTAAACTGACACCCCATAAGAGACGCCTCTGCTTGTCTGGTGAGGTGGATGTGTGAACACCCAGCATCACTAAAAACAAGAGCTGTTAAAGGGCGGATGAGCTCCAGGGGTAGTACGATTGGGGTACTTATTACTCAAATAAATCCCCAATACAACTTGGTTGCAAGCGCTAAATACCACAAGGAAACGGAAGGGTAAAAGCCTTTTTTAGACTACTTCTCGGACAAAAATAGGGTGGGGATTTTATTATTGAACTTTTAGATTCCAACAGGAATATAAAAAGGTCCCTGATAAATCAACCAGCGTTTTATTCAGGGACAATTTTTATTTATTCGTCGATCAGAAAAAAGTATCGAACCCAAAGACAATTACTTCTTTACACATACGACAGGCCATTGAGATCACAATATATTACCGATACAAATTTTGTTAAGACTAATAAAACGTTTTGAATTAACATAACACAGAATTATTTTTTTTCTCCAAAAGACCGTTGTTAATACAGGGTTTCCATAAAGTCCTGCAGAAGGTTTAAAATCTTTCAACAAAGATGGCGGGCATGTTGAAGAGCGATAATCCAAAAGTACATAAATAATAAAACTTCAAGAGTTGAACTTTTGTTTTTTTTACTCAAAGATTTTATTATTTGTACAGTGTGAACGATTAAATGTTCGATTTTAAAACTGTTTCAAGACTTTGTGAACACCCTGTATTTTTAAACTGCATATGCAAAGACTTAAAATCTGCCTTTCTACATATGGTAGGTTCAATGTGATAAAATATATTTTCTGACCACTATAGATAAGGATCCTGAAAACCCGTCTTAGTTTTATAACGTGAAAATACTTGTTTTAAAGATTGTTCTTTATGCTTTTGTTGTGTCATTTACTTAATTATATAGACCACCCGAATCACAGTTTTTGTTTCTTGTTGAGTTCTCTTATAAAACTTAAGCTTTGGTGAGGTTATTATAGCTGGATTAGTCATCCATAGAACAAGAACAACCCAAAAAGACTAGTGTCGGCGATCAGAGACACGGAAGAAGATTTTTTTTGTTGTTGAATGTGAAGTGAGGGGGTGGGGTGGGGTGGGAGATTCATTTGTTGTTTGTCTTAGTTGATGCTGATGTGTTAGGGGTATGCCGGGATGACCCCATCGATGTCAAGGTAAGAGGAATACTACGTTTTAGGGCCACCAACTGCTCTTCACCCTGGTAGATTTTGTCTTCCAGTTCTTGCAGCTCGACAATAAGCCGTAGTTTCATATTGATGTAATATTGAAATTCCTTTAAGTCTTCCTCGCTCAAGTGTTGACCCAATAAATTTGTTATGTGTTCTTGTCGTCGATCAATGTCTGATTTGAGCTGTTTCGCCTCTTCATGTTGCCGGCTCAAACGATTTCTTTTCTCAACAGCTAAATTCTGGCAAAGAAAAACAGAAAAAAAGCAGTGTTAATTGCAATTGAGCTAGAAACATACACACACAATCACACTGATGCTTGATAATTAGTATTATTTGGATTATTCGGACTATTGTCCTCATCTTTATTGTTATCTAAACTATTTCTCTGAATTTTTGAGATGAGGCTTGATAATTAGTATTATTTGGATTATAGGTAAATTCTATCAAAGAAAAAAAAGCAAAAAAACCCCCCAAAAAACCCCCCAAAAAACCCAAAAGCAGTGTTAATTGCAATTTAGCTAGAAAAATACACAATCACACGTTTAGTATTGTTTGGTTTGTTTTGTTTTGTTTTACGGCATATCAACCTCAGTGGGATATTTAATGTCGATAAAGTTTTGAAATAAATTATATCTTAATGGATACAATTTTTTTTATAAATACATTTTTCTATTTAACCCATAGATGGGACCCTAACAGGTACTACCACTCCGGGTCAGAGTGGACCAGGGAGTAATGGTGATGAAGGGGTGCTCCACATTTCCCAAACCTCCAAAACTGGAACCTCACCATCAGATAGAGTTTAACGTCATTCCCAGGACATGTAGACCCTCAGCCACCACCTTCTAGCACCCATATGATAAAAAGAAATTGGGGCTTGCCATAAGGGCAATAGGGTTGGGGCAATCATATAGGTGCTAGGGCTTGATGTGACCATCCGATTGATCGGAGGGGCCCTCTCCGAACGCCCGTCTAGCCTAAGTAAGGGTCTAATTGGAGTGTTGCAGGTCATGGACTGCTCATCCACTAAGACTCCGTCCTTAAGCATCACGGGTCGCCACCCACGGCCAACAGGTGGCCCCATTTGGATGAGTCTTATCCCTTCGCAGAGGTGCAGTCGGTGCATTCTAACGCCCCAGCCGACAGGGTAGAGTATTATTTAGAGTTAGCGTTTAGTGGATAAAAGGTGTGTTCAAAAAGTATGGGTAAAACTTTAATTTTCTTTAAAATACTACACTTTTCACATTCAACACATTTATTCCCGTGAGTTTTCTACTGGTGAAAGCACCTCTGAATCTCCTGTTTTGATAAAGTGTGAAAGTGCACTGTTGTATTATTTTAATATTCTTAACATCCTCAAATTTTTTTGAGTAAACATTTTTGGTTTAAGATTAGTTTTGTTTTTATTCTGGTGACTTGAAGATGGTGCTTACCTTTTTTCTTTGGTCAGCCTCAGCGGGCAAACATCGGACATTATTTTCGGCTCGAGCCAAAAGTACGGACAACTTCATCAGCAATCGGATAACCATTTCCAAATCCTCCACATACGATCGGAATTTGCTTTTTTCCTGACTGCTTTCACACGACTCATCAAAAGACTTTCCAATCTGAAAGAAAAACAGAATGGAAAATGAAAATTTGAAAAATTAAAAAAAATAAATTAAAAAAATAAAAAAATAAAATAAACACATCTATTCATTTTAATGACATTTCAACTCGCATTTAATGGATACTCATTTTTTATAAATACATTTTTCTATTTAACCCATAGATGGGACCCTAACAGGTACTACCACTCCGGATCAGAGTGGACCAGGGAGCAATTTTGATGAAGGGGTGATCCACATTCCCCAAACCTCCAAAACTGGAACCTCACCATCAGATAGTTTAACGTAATTCCCAGGATATGTAGACCCTCAGCCACCGCCTTCTAGCACCCATATGATAAAAAGAGTTGGGGCTTGCCATAAGGGCAATAGGGTTGGAGCAATCATATAGGTGCTAGGGCTTGACGTGACCAGCCGATTGATCGGAGGGGGCCTAAGTAGAGTGATTCAGGTAACTCGCATAGGGACGTGGTACGTCTACGAGGTATGTCAGCAAAGTTGATCGCATTCTTCGATGTGAGGGACATCGTCCACTGCGAGCAGACGATCAACCAACATGTTTACAAAGAGATACTGCGGCGTTTGCTTCGTCAAGTGCGCGAAAAGAGGCGAGAGATGTGGCAGGACAACTCATGGGTACTTCACCACAACAACGCACCTGCCCACACTGCCCTGAGTATCCGAGAGTTTCTGGCCCAGAACAACATCACTGTGTTGGAGCAACCCCCCTACTCGCCCGACCTGGCTCCATGTGATTTTTCCTCTTCCCCAAGCCCAAAGGAGTCATCAAGGGAACCCGGATTACAAGCTTTAGAGGAGGAAAAGATATGTTAACCCTTATATGAATATAGATAAACACACACACTGACGAGTAATGATTTTTACTACAAGTGGATGCTGAGAAGTTCTCGACCTAACCAGAGATTTAAAAAAAATATAGGCTTAAAAAAAAAAAAGTGTGCCGAGTGTGTTGAATTGTAGAATAAATATATGGTTTGGTTTGTTGGATTTAACGGCATGTCTACTCTTGTTGGGTTATTTTATGCCGAAGACGTTTTGTTATATTCATTCAGAGATGCTGATAGGTACGCGTCCTGCGTCCCTGACGCACAATAATCTAAAAGGACACAGTAAAATTGTATTCATGGGTCCCAGTATTTTCCTTTTCTCCCCTCACCATTTCAAGCTAACTGCAAGTATATGTCAATAGTCTCATAGAAACGAATTACACAGGATAGGTTACGAGGTTAGATGGCTTTAGTTGGGACCCATAAATGTTCCCTGAGGATTCATTAAAAGCAAATGTGCGTCCCAGGACTCACTAAATCAAAAAGCAATCAGCATCACATAATTCTTGACATTTTTTCAAACTCATTTTTCTTAACACAGATATGGGACCCTAACAGGTACTACCTCTCCGGGTCAGAGTAGACCTGGGAGTAACGGTTATAAGGAGATATTCCACACTCACCAGAGATCTGAAACTAGAACTTCAACATTAGATGCAGTTTAAATGAATATGTGTAATTAACTGTACGTTTCATAGTTTTATGTTATTTTATTCTTAGTCGGGCCGAGAACTTTTCAACAGCCTTACTACAAAATAGATAAACGTGAAAAAGATACAAAAACTACTAACCTTTTCTCCTAAATTGTTAATATCATCCATTTCTTGTTCTACTTTCTTTTTGTTTTCCTGCAAGGCGTCCAGTTTCTTCACAATACTGACCCTTAATTCTTCCTGAAACAGAAACAACAAAAAACGGGCTTAATAATCAAAGTGACATAATCTTATTATAATGGAGATTGTGTGTTTGTCTGTAACCGAAACTAAATCACTATTCAAGTCATAATTCCCTTAGTTATTGACGTCACATTTACCATGAATTTATTTTTATTTAAACCTCAATTATTGATAAAATTGTTATACCTTATTAATACTGTTGACCATATCTACATACTAATAACATGCAGTTGTATTTATATATTCAACAAAATAGCCGTTTACAGTGTGAACGAGAAGGCTAATTTGCATATTGATATTTAAAATTTGATTTTAATAAATATATGCTTAGTATTATTGATTTCTAATTGTTTGGTTTTCTCTTAACGAATCTGAGCAAAAATCTCGGGGATAAATCTTAAAAGAAATCCATAAACAAGACGAAAGAACTGTAATTTTATTAAATACTTCATAATCTAACTAAATAGATAAATTAGAAAAAATGAAAGACGGGAGTGAAAGAAAATGATAGAAGAGTTAAATCTAAAGCTGTTCTATTTTTCGATTATACCCCTCAGTTTATCATTTTCTAAATAGTTTATAATTTAATACAATATTTTATAACATCAAAACCTAAATACTTGCACCCGAAGGGTGCATATATTTGCTAGTATAATTAAAAACAAACAAACAAACTCTCCCTATATATACATATATATATATATATACAAGTTAAACCTAATGAGTCAGATATATCTACTAAAAGTTTCGCTTAGTGCTCTTCAGGGCAAATATCTTTTTGTCCTGAAGAGCACTAAGCGAAACTTTTAGTAGGTATATCTGACTCATTAGGTTTAACTTTATTATTTGCTCTACTTATGTATTGAGAACTCTTTACTTTTTAGCGGTTTATATATATATATATATATATATATATATATATATATATATATATAATTTTTTCTTCTTTTGGCCAAGTATTATAGTATCAATCGATTATTTTTGGTTGGTACGACAATCTTGGTCTTTTCTTTTTTTCAAAATTTTTTTTCCCCAGGTGATGTTTGGTAGTATATTTTTACAATCAAACTATTTGCCGGATTTTTCTTACCGCAAAGGTTTACCAACAAGTTTGGTATATATCTTAGAAAGGAAGGAAAAACTAAACACCGTAATTCCATAAATTTATTTCGACCAAAATTGGAGCCAATATAAATCTAAGTTATTTTAATATAGCTCCCCAAAATCAACTTAGATTTATATAGGCCCCAATTTTGGTCGAAATAAATTTATTATGGAATTACGGTGTTGAGTTTTTCCTTCCTTTCTATGATAAATATTGCTCTGTATATAATCTAAAACGTTTATTATACATTGAGCTCTTTTTAGTGATTTAAAGATTCACTATATTTATACATACTGGATCATACAATAATAATACAGTGTGTCTTAGAAATCACATATAGAATCATCCCTTACTACCAAGTTTTGGATACCTCTCATATATATATATATATATATATATATATATATACAAAATAAGCTTGGGTAGCGAAGACAAAGTCAACGGCACTTGGTAACTATCAGTTTCTCGCCAATGCGATTTTTAATCCAAGACTTCATGTCTTTGTTACACTAACTACCGTAGAAATTAATCCAAACAGAACGTTCATAAGAATTGAAGAGATAAACAAGGATTAAGGATTACCTTCTTCTGGATGAGATTATCGTCGTTTTGCTGATTGTCTATTTCTCGATGAATGGAAATCGGATATTTGTCTGCAATCACAGAAGAATAACTGAAAAAAGAAAAAAAAAAAAAAACATTTTAATATTTCTCTGAATTTTTTTATATGAGGCTTAGTAAAAAGTAAAGTCGACATCAGCCAGCAGGGGAGTCTATCCCCTTTTCAATAGCGCTAGACCAAGGAGATTGTATTTAGCATCTGAGGTGGAGCGCCACACCTACCATCAGCTCCTTTACCGTACACATGCCTGTACTACTCATACGCTGAGTAGGCGAGGACCGGTATCGAACTAGGAACCTAGTGGTTTCTAGTCGAACGCTCTACCGACTGAGCTAACCCTTTGGATTATTCGGACTATCTGTACAACGTTTCGGTCGATGTGCCCTCCGGCCTTCTTCAGGTATTTCTTGTCGGATTCAGAAGCCTTCGTGTCGTAATCGGGAGCCTTCCGAGTTCGAAAAGAAGGTTCCATAGTTCACAAAGAAATACCTGAAAAGGCTGGAGGGCACATCGGCCGAAACGTTGTACGGATAACAATACAGATGAGGACAATAGTTCGAATAATACTAAAATAGTTTAAATTCTCTGGGGAGATTTGAATTGTTCATCACAAGGTTGATGTTGGTGGCAAGGGGTTCAGGATTTAGCAAAATTAACACGTGCCAAGGGCATCAAGGAAATAGGTGACACCAATGAGATCTGATCAAACAGTTTGCAATTAGACCATTTAATATTGTAATAGTGAGATGTACCACACACTCCTGACCTTGTGCCGATCAAGGCTGGGAACATCATTAAGATACAAAAATGAATAAAACCAAATTTTAAGCTTTAGTCCAAAATACAAATAAAATAAATAAATAAAATAAAATAAATAAATCGGTAATCAGTGTATATAATATAATTTTCAATTTCAAATTGACTTGATTTTGGTTTGTTTTGTTTTACGGCATATCAACCTCAGTGGGTCATTTAATGCCGATAAAGTTTTTAAATAAATCAATTCTTAATGGATAATACAATTTTTTTATAAACACATTTTTCTATTTAACCCATAGATGGGACCCTAACAGGTACTACCACTCCGGGTCAGAGTGGACCAGGGAGCAACGGTGATGAATGGGGTGCTCCACATTCTCCAAAACTGGAACCTCACCATCAGATAGAGTTTAACGTCATTCCCAGGACATGTAGATCCTCAGCCACCGCCTTCTAGCACCCATATGATAAAAAGAGCTTGGGGCTTGCCATAAGGGCAATAGGGTTGGGAAAATCATATAGGTGCTAGGGCTTGACGTGACCAGCCGATTGATCGGAGGGGGCCTCTCCGACCACCCGTCTAGCCCAAGATAGAGCCCAGGTGGATGAGCAGTTCATGACATGCAATACTCTACTTTGGCCCTATCCTTAAGCATCACGGGTCGCCACCCACGGCCAACAGGTGGCCCCGTTGGGGGAGTCTTACCTCTCTGCAGAGGTGCAGTCGGTGCATTCTAACGCCCCAGCCGACAGGGCGGAAATTGACTTGAGCAATTTTAATCGGAACAATGAGGCCACCTGTTTATTTGAAAAATTATAAGAACACCTTACGTGGTGTAATGGTTAGCAATCTTGACTCGCAAACCATGGTAAGTGAGTTCGATTCTCACTAGGCGTCTCATACTTCTGACCTTGCGCCACATATACACTAAGCTTAGTAAATAACTATAAGAACCAGATTTAAAGAATGCCTCCCGAAAAAAAAAAAAAAAAAAAAAAAAAAAAAAAAAAGAAGAGAAGCAAAACAAAAAAAAACCAAAAACAAAAACAACTATTATGTATAATCATGTCGGTGTGGCCTAAAGGCGGTATCAGCTAAACAGCGAGGGAGTCCTCTTTTCCCTAGCTCTAGACCAAAGAGATTGTTTTAGGCATCTGAGACGGAGCGCCACACCTACCATCAGCTCATTAATTTACCGTATAGATGCCTGTGCTACTCATATGCTGAGTTGGCGAGAGTCGGTGTCGAACCTGAAACCTTGTGGTTCCAAGTCCGACACTCTACCGACTGAACTAAACTGGCCCTCATATAATTCTGTCCTATTATCCACGCACTTAAAAGAAAATTTCGATACCGGCCCTCGCCAACTCAGCGTATGAGTAGCACATGTGTGTGAGGAGCTGATGGTAGGCGTGGCACTTTCCTCAAACGCTAAAACCAATCTCCTCGGTCTAGCGCTAGTGAAAAGAGGATAGACTCCCTCGCTGTCTGGCTGATACCGACTTTAGACTACCCCGACGACTTTTACTATAAATTTCGATAATTTTTATCTGACGGAAAAAATAGTTTATTTCTGGTTGATTGATTGGGTTTTACGGCACGTCAACCCTTGTTGGGTTATTTTATGCCGAAGACATTTTGTTTTATTCATTCTTGATTGATATTCAACATTTTTTCAACATTTTATTTTAAACTCATTTTTCTATTTAACCTATAGATGGGAGCCTAATAGGTACTACCACTCCGGGTCAGAGTGGACCTGGGAGTAATGGTGATGAAGGGGTACTCTTCATGTTTAGGACAGTTTGTTTCTGACTGATAATAACCTTTTCGCTATTCAAGAAGCAAGTTCTTAATTTAATAAAAAGCAAAACAAACAAAAAACGTTTCCCTGACATTACATAGGACTCATCATTGAATTGTAGGTCTGGTTTTTTTTACTAGGTGAAATATCCCCCCCCCCCATATAAAGGGTACCAAACATTCCTAAATATAAATTGCTTTTCCCTTAAAAATGGGTACCAACCAAGGCTATGATATATATATATATATATATATATATATATATATATATATATATATATGAGATAGATAGATATACATATAGAGATAGATAGATATAGAGACAGAGACAGATATAGAGATATATAGAGAGATAGATGAATAGATAGAGAGAGAGAGAGAGAGATAAAGATAAATGAATAGATAGATAGAGAGAGAGAGAGAGAGAGAGAGAGATAAAGATAGATGAATAGATAGAGAGAGAGAGAAAGATAGAGAGAGATAAAGATAGATGAATAGATAGAGAGAGAGAGAAAGATAGAGAGAGATAAAGATAGATAGAGATATATAGAGAGAAAGATAGATATAGATAGAAAGATATAGATAGAGAGAGATAAATATAGAGATATAGATAGAGAGATATAAAGAGAGATATAGAGAGATAGATATAGAGAGATAGATATAGAGAGATAGATAGATATAGAGAGATAGAGATAGAAAGATATAGAGATATAGAGATATAGAGAGAGATAGAGAGAGATATAGAGATATAGAGAGATAGAGAGATAGAGATGTAGATAGATATAGAGATAGAGATATAGATATAGATAGATAGAGATAGATAGATAGAGATGTAGATAGATATAGAGATAGAGATATAGATATAGATAGAGATGTAGATAGATATAGAGATAGAGATATAGATATAGATAGATAGAGATAGATAGATAGAGATAGAGATAGATAGAGATAGATAGATAGAGATAGAGATAGAGAGATATAGAGATAGATAGATAGAGATAGAGATAGATAGAGATAGATAGATAGAGATAGAGATAGAGAGATATAGAGATAGATATAGATAGATATAGAGATAGAGAGATATAGAGAGATATAGAGATAGAGATAGATATAGAAAGATAGAAAGAGATATAGATAGATAGAGATAGAAAGAGATATAGAAAGATAGAAAGAGATATAGAAAGATAGAGATAGAAAGAGATAGATAGAGATAGAAAGAGATAGATAGAGATAGAAAGAGATAGATAGAGATAGATAGAGATAGATAGAGATAGAGAGATATAGATAGATAGAAAGAGATAGAAAGAGATAGAGATAGAAAGAGATAGATAGAGATAGAAAGAGATAGATAGAGATAGAAAGAGATAGATAGAGATAGATAGAGATAGAAAGAGATAGATAGATAGAGAGAGATAGATAGAGATAGATAGAAAGAGAAAGAGAGAGAGATAGAGAAAGAGAGAGAGAGATAGAGAGAAAGAGATAGATAGATAGAGAGAGATAGAGATAGATAGATAGACCGCTAGCCAAACACAATGCAGAGTTACCAAATTTGGTCCGCATACTTGTTGGACCCAAGGGAAAGGTTTTGCGTAAAGAATTATTTGAGGGAGGTTCTCATATTCAGAGTGGTGATGGGTCGGGTACCTCTTACAATTAATCAGTTTTCATTGGTGAGTTATTTGGTTACAAGACTAAATAGTACAGAATTTATATTTGCAAACACCAGAAAAAAAAAAGTTCTTACCGAAATAAATATTCACATTTAATTAAAACATTAATTGGGTTTATCAATTCAAGATGTAAAATAATTGCATGGAATTGGTGCTTAGTTAGAATTTGAACTCTGCCCACCGGTTCCATCTTCCGTTGGGCCAGTTTTGGTTTGGTTTGTTGGATTTTACGGCATGTCAACCCTTGTTGGGCCATTTTATGCCAAAGACGTTCTGTTCTATTCATGTTTTATGGGTATTCAAACTTTAAAAAAATTTAATTTAAACTTTTTAAAAAACATTTTTTTCTCTATTTAACCTATAGATGGGACCCTAAAAAGCACGAACATTCCGGGTCAGGGTGGACCTGGGAGTAATGGCTATGAAGGAGTACTCTACACTCCCCAGAGTTCTGAAATTGGAACATTATACCCAGGACACAAGTTGTTTGGTGATTGTCCAATTCCAAAAGAGAAAAGGAAAAAAAAATCAGAATAACGAAAATATCTGTTTTTCTTTAAGAGAAAAATTCCTCAGAGATAGCACTCGTTCATAAATGTGGCACGTGTATACCCCCTACCCCCCCCCACAAAAAAAAACAGAAGAAAACAAAGGAGTAAATTTGACCGACAAACGCCTAGTGGTAACACCGGACATTATTGAGGATTTAATGATATTAGAGTTGAACCCTTAAACAAGTATTAGCGACTATCAAATCCACATTGTTATAAAAGATACATATCCTAGGCAGGTTCATAGGGAAGATGCGCTGTTGCCCAAGCAGCAAATCCCCCTCTCCACACTGCCCCTGTGATTCTAAGGAAAGGCAGGGAACCAATGCAGTTTGGCAGCGGTTGTGTTGCAGGAGTTGACGGTTAGCACTGAATTTCAGCATCATACCATCTTAGGGACTCCGGTATGTTCTAAGATCCTCGACAAATTCCCGAAATAGCGAATAATACAGAACACTACTTTAAAAAAAATAGAATATTGATTTCGCACAATAAGATTTGATTTTAACGATATACCAACCCGATTAGGGTTATTTTATGCCTAAAACGGCATAGGTTAGGGAAATGCGTTCATTGTACATTTATATTTTTGTATGTTGTTTAAGTGTTTTTTGCACACAGTTATGATATCAATATATTATGGTCTTTGGTCCCGAGCTGGTATTTCTTTTACCTTCTGGTTATATTCGTCGGTGGATGGTTTGGTCTTTCTTTTACCTCTTTAAAGTTCTGGTGTCTTAAAATATGCCAAGGTTGTCATAGTTTTTAGAGACATGCTCAACGCATATAGTACTATTGTACATTTATATTTTTGTATATTGTTTAGGAGTTTTTTGCACAGTTATGATATCAAGTATTCCTATCTAATACAAATAATTCAAACACAGCTGTATGGTTTCAAGTATTCCAATCAAATACTATATGGTTTCAAGTGACTATTAGTAAACCTTAGTAAACAATATTCTATCAATACTAGTATTCCTTAATTTTGCAACAGTTATGAGAGATATCAATGGTTATATCTCCCATGTAAAATTTTACTTTTTGAGTAGCTGGGTTGGTATTCCTTATTATCGTACTTCTATTTCTTGTGTCGCTATTAGGTTTCTTGCAATCTGTACTTTATTTCTCGTAGTCTGTAGTCTATAGCTATCTTTATTAATTGGTCTTTGGTCCCGGGTTGGTATTTCTTTTAACTTCTGATTATATTCGTCAGTGGATGGTTTGGTCTTTCTTCTTACTTCTTTAAAGTTCTGGTATTTTAAAATATGCCAAGGTTATCAGTTTTTAGAGACATACTCAACGCATATAGATAACCTACTTAAGTTTCACTAAAATATATCCGTGGTTATCTTCTAGAGTACTTTCTTTTTAAGTAGATGGGCTGGTATTCCTTATAACCATATTTCTATTTCTTGTGTCGCTATTATGTTTCTTGCGGTCTGTACTTTATTTCTCGTAGTCTGTAGCTATCTTCATTATTTGGTCTTTGGTCCCGGGCTGGTATTTCTTCTAACCTCTGGTTATATTCGTCAGTGGATAGTTTGGTCTTTCTTCTTACTTCTGGTATCTTAAGATATGCCAAGATTGTCATAGTTTTTAGAGACATTCTCAACACATACTTTTTTGTGATCACATTTTATTAAACTTAGGATTTCTCAACCGCATGCGGGGGCTGAGTAGTCCAGTGTTTTCATCATAAGGTACAGCAATCGACTAACTAACTAAGCCATCTCTCATCTATTCCTACCGTTTGCCTCAGGGGGAAGTCGGTTGTCAGATTGAGGTCATTAAATGTCACTCAATCTATAAGTCTCAACAACACCTGAATTTAAATCTATTTCTACACTAACTGTCCAAAAATGACGAGATGCCCATCAATATATAACACAAGAATGATAAACAGATAGTAGTGAGCCCGATATATGTTTTAATCTATACATCCATATGATGTATAAAATATCATTTGAAACATATAGTATTTGCGGATTCAGCGCAATAACTAAAAAAATCGAACAATTATATATGAGAGAGAGAGAGAGAGAGAGAGAGAGAGAGAGAGAGAGAGAGAGAGAGAGAGAGAGAGAGAGAGAGAGAGAGAGAGATGCGTCCATGCCAGATGCATTTAAGTGTTGTATTATTTTGGTGCATATAAGGTGTGCTATGACCCACTTAAACTCGTGGGCGCGTGGATTAAAGCCAGCCAATCAACAAGCTCGAATACGTGGTTAGTTAACTATTTAATCGCCGATCTTGAAAGCCTTTCATTTGCACATATTCACTACGGACGAACAGATCAACAACCAAGGAACACAAGGATTCTACCTAACACTAAGAAACACTGAGGAACAACGAAGGACTACCTAACTCTAAGGAACAACAAAGGATTCTTCACTAAGGAACTCAAGGGATCTCCACTGTAAAGTGCCCTCACTTGCAACCTAAAAATGGCCACAAAAATCGTAACATTAAGTATTCCCGCTTCTAAGCTATAAGTCTTACGGCCTCTGCGATACCCAAGTCACGTGAAGCTGATCTATGATTTCTACACATTCAAACCAGCACCAATGACATCTTACTCGCCAACCAGAAAAGACCAACACCAAATCCTTGTCTGCCTAAACACACAAACACACACTCTCTCTCTCATATATATATATATATATATATATTATATATATATATATAATATATATATATATATATACATACATATACACTATAGTGTGAGATGGTCACTGTTTCAGCTTTTGCTGGAATGGTGTACCAAAGGCAGTATTATTGGTAGAGTGCTCAATATAAAATAGAGCTGTTATATAATATAATAAGATAAATATATAAAGGTTTTACATATTTATTTATTAAGTGACAAAGGAACAATCACAACCATATTGGTTTCATGCGATGCAATCATCATGATTGCATCGCATAAAACCAATATGGTTGTGATTGTTCCTTTGTCATCTAATAAATAAATATGTACCTTTATATATTTATCTGATTATTATATATATATATATATATATATATATATATATATATACATATACATATAGAGTTTATGTGCCCTCTGTTTACTGGCAAACAATGCAGGTTTACCAAATTTGGTACGCATACTTGTTGGACTCAAGGGAAAGATTTATCATCAAGAATCGTTTCTCGTGAGGGGGGTTCTTTCATTTAGAGTAGATGTGGGTGGGGGTGTCTCTTACAATAACCAACATTTATTAGTAAGTTATTTTGTTACAAAACGTACAGAATTCAGATTTGCAAACTTTAGAAGAAAAAAAAATACTGAAATATTCCCATTTAATTAAACATTAAACATTGCTGATTAAGACCATTTAGAGGCCGGTTTAGCTCAGTCGGTAGAGTGTCCGAATAGGAACCACAAGGTACCTGGTTCAATACCAGCTCCTCGACAAAATCGTCAGGGTGGACTAAAGTCGGTATCAGCCAGACAACGAGGGAATCTATCCCTTTTCACTAGCGCTAAACAGAATAGATTGTTTTTGGCGTCTGAGGCGATGCCCCACACCTACCATCAGCTCCTCATTTTACCGCACAAATCCCTGTGCTACTCACACGTTGAGTTGGCAAAGGTCGATATCGAACCAGGAACCTTGCGGTTCCTAGTTGGTTGGAGAAAAAAAAAAAATCAATATTTTATAGAAAAATTCTCAGAAATGTAAAAAAAGAAATTTTCTTAAAATGTTAATTTCCTTGGCATTGTATTCTTATGTGGGATTAGTCTTTTGCTAATGGTGAGTAAGCAGTTGTCCGATTTTGAAAAGGTCAAATTGTGGCATACACTAATTGTGGTCTGTCACTTTGCGATATAGCAAAAAAAAAAAAAAAATGAATGATCATCATTCATTAATTGTTGATTTCCTAAAAAATTAAAATAATTTTTTTACGGCATATCAACCCTTTTCGGACGATTTAATGCCAAGTCAAGTCATTTTGATAAAAGTTTCTATGTTTCAAGTTTTTAATGAAAATTATTTATACCAATTTTAAGATATTACCTTAATTTGATTTGGTTTGGTTTTGTTTTGTTTCACGGCATATCAACCTCTGTGGGTCATTTAATGCCGATAAAGTTTTGAAATAAATCAATTCTTAATGGATAATACAATTGGGCCCTAACAGGTACGACCATTCTAGGTCGGAGTGGGCCTGGCAATGGTGATGAAGGGGTTCTCCACAATCCCCAAACCTCCAAAACTGGAACCTCACCATTAGATAGAGTTTAACGTCATTCCCAGGACATGTGGACCCTCAGTCACCGCCTTCTAGCACCCATATGATAAGGGGATGGGGCTTGCCATAAGGGCAATAGGGATGGAAAAATCATATAGGTGCTAGGGCTTGACGTGACCAGCCGATTGATAGGAGGGGGCCTCTCCGTCCGCCCGTCTAGCCCAAAACAGGGACAACGTGGAATATTGCAAGTCATGAACTGCTCATCCACCTGGGCTCTATCCTTAAGCATCACGGGTCCATCAAACATGAATAGAACGGCTCTAATATTGAAAAAAATCACTAAAAATCTGAAGATATAAAAATTGTTTCAGCAGCAAAGTGACAGTACACAGCAATGTTATCAAAATTTAAAGATAAGTTAAAATTGACAAAAAAAATAAAATAAATAAATCAGCTGTCTGTTTTTTTGAATTTAAACAAAAAATAAGACGAGGGAGTAAGGACAGTAATTCTTTCACATGTGTGTATATGAGTGCAGGCTTGTTTTTAATCGACACGGTTTGTCATGGAGGAGTTGAAGTGACGTTTCGCACAGAAAGAAACGAGCCCACACATAAGACAAAAGACACATTACGTAACAGGTGAAGTACACATTTACGTAGGGTAAGATGTCAGAATCTGAAATTATTTTCTATAGTAACAATAACTGTTAATTGTTCAGTAAAAAAGATTATTGATAGATATTGTAAAATAAACAGTTCAAGATCTCATACCCGCGAAGAAGTCTATTGCAGCAAGTGATACACACACAAATTATATAAGTTATCCACAGATACGTGTTTCAAGGTTTCACTTCTCAGTGTGGCTACACTTTAACAGCTACCTCTAGCCGGGTTTGAGACCTGAATGAATTTTCGTTTGCCAAGTCTCTTACCCATGCGGCCATTAGCGGCTGTCAAATATTGGAGAATATTTAATTGATACATTTCTAAGCGGAAATGAATTCACTAGAGTCCTTTGTAAACAAAGTGAGGGTTAGCTACACGCCAGAACTGTGAAGGTGAATTTTACAATTAAATTAGGGGCCGGGTTAGCTCAGTCGGTAGAGCGTTCGGCTAGAAACCACAAGGTTCCTAGTTCGATACCGGTCCCCGCCACTCAGCGTATGAGTAGCACAGGGATCTGTGCGGTAAAGTAAGGAGCTGATGGTAGGTGTGGCGCTCCACCTCAGATGCTAAAAACAATCTCCTTGGTCTAGCGCTATTGAAAAGGGGATAGACTCCCTCGCTGATTGGCTGATACCGACATTAGGCCGCCCCGTTGCTTTATATATATATATATACGCGTATGAAAGGTGTTCCTGACCCCACGTCATCTTCGTAAAAAGGACTCCAGGTGTGTTCTTTATTCCACAGGGATCCTTAAAAAAAAAACTCTAGAGACGCCAAAAACGTCATCAGCCAAGAAACATTGAACAATTTTTACCGCCTCTTTGTTTTATTTCAAAGATTCGATTAGTTTAATTTTCGTTATCACCTCTTCATCTTTTTCACTGGACGGACAGTTGACCAAGTGCAAAGTGCCACCAATAGCCAACCTTCTTTGGAGATTTCCAAAAACTTAATTCGATTTGTTATCTCTCTCT
>CM042158.1:46420134-46457634 GCA_023376005.1 Doryteuthis pealeii
CCCACCACATTCCAGCATCCATATGATAACAAGGGTTGGGGCTTGCCATAAGGGCAATATGGTTGGGGCAATCTACATGCTAGGACTTGACGTAACTAGCCGATTGATCGGAGGAGGCTTCTCCGACCGCCTTTCTACCCTAAGTCAGGAACAAAGTAGTTTATTTGGAGCTGCACCCCTTGGACTCTTGAAGTGCCAAAAGAATAAGCTATATTATATATTTACCAATCCTTCCACACGTGCAGGACGTGACACAAGGTCAATTTATTAAGCGGAGTTTAACAGGTTTGAATTCAGAATTTTCCTTCTAGACTGGTTGCCAGATCAACGTTAAAGAGCCAAGTCTGTCCTATTTACCCATAGCTGGGAGATAATCGTTGGATCCATACCTTTCTCAAGGGTATTAGTGCTATGTAAAATGCAAACAGCCTCGTCAAGAATATTATACTTTTTACTTAAAGAGCTATTGCTAAATAGTTCAATAAGTAAACATATCAAACATTGTAATAATTAAATTATCACACTGTGGTATATCCACAGAACCTGCTGGTACATAATGAATATGAATACGATATTATTTACTATTTTTTTTTTTTTTTTTTACAAATGTAATTTTACAATTATTTACTAAACATGGTTTTGTTAAAACCGGTATGCAAATTACTCAGACCACATACTATATAAACATTTATTTCTTAATCACATAACACGCATCGCATTTTAAAAACATTAATAATATGGGCTGTTTTGAGACAACTATCACAACTAGACCTTGATAGAGACATAATAAAGATGCTAATTAAGATTAAATAATGATTATGTAATAACCATTGCAAATATAACGTAAATAACTAAGGGAATTGTGACGTAGTTTCGGTTACAGACATACACACTATCTCCATTATAATAAGATTTACGAATATGAGCGGTTATTTTTTACCATCCATTGATATAAATTACGAATGTCAACGGTTATCTTTACCATCTATCTATATATATAAAAGAAAGTTTGTTATGTACGTGTCGACGTATATCTCCGAAAGGGGACGTCACTCAGATTCGAAATCTTGCATACCCCCTTAATATCCTTCTAACTAAGAAACGCCAAATTTGGTCATGTATTTTTACTGATTAAGGGATATAATCAATTAAACCAAAATCAACCGATTTGCGGAACTGTTCGTATACCAGCTGCTGCTGATAATAAAATATTGTTCGCTTTCTGCTTTCTATTATATCTATACCAGCAGTTTAGTTTAATTTTAGTGAACAAAATCACAGTCTAAGCCGTTCAGCTCGGAATCTCTCGCCTATCTATGATCCAAACTTTATATATAGTCCGGTCATTGACCGGGTACTTTTGCTAGTATATTTATATAGTTAACGAAGTAGCAGTAAAAACAGGAACAGCGAGAAACGGTGTGGGGTGGGAGAACGACTATCGTCCGCAGATAAAAACTATAAGAAAAAAATGGCTATCCAATTGTGGGACATGGAATCAACGGCCAGAGTTCAAACCCTAGATGTATATATCTAAATGTGAAACATAGGATGCCAAATAATCTGTTGTATGAAAGCTTCTCCTGGCATGTCAACCCTTGTTGGGTTATTCTATGCCGAAGACATTTTGTTCTATTCATTCTTGTTTGGGTATTCAACATTTTTTTAAACTTAATTTTTTCTTAAACACATTTTTTAAAGCTATTTTAAAAAAAAATAATCCATAGATGGGACCCTAACTGGTATTATCACTCTTGGTCAGAATGGAACTGGGAGTAATGGCGATAAAGAGGTACTCCATACTCCCCAGAGATCCAAAATTGAAACTTCACCATTAGATTCAGTTTAACATCATACCAAGGACACTAAACCCCTCAACCACCGCCTTCTAGTACATATATGATAAAAAGGAATAGGGTTTCCCTTAAGGACAATAGGGATGGGACAATCATATAGGTGCTAGGGATGGACATGACCAGCCGACTGATCAGAGGGGGCCTCTCGGATCGCCCGTATAGCCTAAGTAAGGGCTAAAGTGGTGTGTTGCAGGTAATGGGCTGCTCAGCCACAGGGATTCAAGCATCACGGGTTGCCACCCATGGCATATATATATTTACCAACCCCTCCGCACGAGCAGGATGTAACACAAGGTCAATTTATTAAGCGGAGTTTAACAGGTTTGAATTCAGAGTTTTCCTTCTAGACCGGTTGCCTAACCAAGGTTAAAGAGCCCAGTCTGTCCTGCTATTTACCCATAGTTGGAGGGAGAGTAGGATTCTTACCTTTCCCAAGGGTATTAGCGCTGTAGCGTTTGTTTGTATTCGCCTGGTGGAGTTGTCTGCCCCTTTTAGTTTGATGATGCCCGCTAGGGCACCAGTATTTAAGCGCCGGTTTCAAACACTTTCGCTCTCTCTTTATAGTTTCAGCAACTACGAGCCACATGGGGTAGATTCTATCTAAACCCTCTCGTGGGGCTCCGCCCCCCTTACATTACTGTAAGTCCTCACAGCATGGACTATTCCTAGTCTCATGTCTGTGCCTTTTATTGTATATCTGTATCATTCATGAATGTGTCTATCTTTATTTGTGTACCTCTTTTTGTATGTACTCTTTACTATGAACGTTGTACCAACTGTTATCCATGTGCTGTGTTATTAAATGTTTGTCTATTAACCTTCGTCGGAGTTATTTGTATCCAAAGTAGGTATAATTTTAAACCATCCTTACAGCGCTAAGTGAAATGCAATTACCACGTCTAGGATTTGAACTCGGGGCGACGAGTCCATTTCTCATGACTAACCATTACACCACGCGCTTCCTATGGCTTCCCATGACATATAGTTGGCCCCATTGTGAGAATTTTGCAAAGCAATTGCTGTTATCCTTTTATTGAATGTTATTTGTTTGTTTTGTTTTACAGCATATCAACCTTGGTGCTTCATTTAATGCTGACAAAGTTTTGAAAAATTAATTCTTAACGGATACTCAATTTTTTTATAAACACATTTTTCTATTTAACCCATAGAAGGGACCCTAACAGGTACTACGATTTCGACGCATGGGGTTCATCCAGTGAACAACCTACACAGTGTTTTGTTTATAGTGGTGAAGGTCTGTGTTGGACCATCCACACTTTTTGGCACAGTCGATAGGAAAGAATTGGTTCACAAGGAATGCCACAAACCCAATCAATGACTGACATCACGTTTTTCAAATTTAGGTTAGAAATTAACATACTACAAGCATTACGAATAGAAGGGAGCTATTATATGTAAAAGCATTGGAAATGAATTTTACTATGAAATTAAAATGAAAATCAGGAAGAAAGAAACATCTCAATAATCTGTAAGTGTAGGCAATTGATACTGACATCATATATATATATATATATATATATATTATATATATATATATATATATTATTCATAAAGGGCTGTATTTTGAATCTGTATGTCCGGAAGAAACTTCCAAAATAAAGAATTAACGACAAAGTAAATATATATACATATATATATACATTAAATATACCAAGGGATTGGTTTTTGAGCAAAAATAATGAAGATTTGATTTATACTTGTAAAGATAATTAAAAAATAATTTAAATGATAAAATAAAATTTATTTTGCATTTAAGATTTTAAATAGACAATATTTTTTCTTTTCATAGTGGCTGTATCAACGCAAGGTCCTTTTTTACATAACGATTTTAATGGGGCATCCTGCGAGGATCCAACTCGTGATTCAGTCATAATGGATCTGCGAGACTAACTTTTTTTGCTACCCCCTCCCCGGGCGACGCTGGGTAACTGCTTCTAGTATATAAGTGACTTGGGGAATGCTTAAAATTTATGAGGTTTTTGTTAAGGGAAGCACTTGAGGAAAAAAAAAAGGGACCGGTTTACTGAAAATGACCAGTGAAAAAAAAATCCAAAGGGTTTAGAGAGACAATGTGGCCAAACCCTCTGAATAAAAAAAAGATATTGAAGCACCCCCCCCCCCCACAAGAGTGAGATCATCTGGGAACTAATCCCTAGCCATAGACACCATCTCAGGATTTCCCAGAAAAATTGTATATAAAGCCTCATGAATTTTCTCTTTACCATTTCCAATAAGTCAGCGGTCTGATGATACTCATAGGTATACACTGATACGTGTGGGTAGAAATAGATCTATAACCACAAAATGACCGATTTTTAAGCTTTTTCTTTACCAATTGTTGTACAAATGATAGAATCATTAAGTAAAATCAATGTGAAGGTTCGACTCGTAATTTTATTTTAAGTGCATTTTGATTATTGAATTTCAACAAAACTACCATCTTTGTTGTGACATTTTAAATATGTTGCAGGACTTTATAGACACCATATATATATATATATATATATATATATTATATATATATATATATATATATATATTGGAGGATATGTGCTTAATTGAAGTCATACCTAATTTTGAAAAAATAATGAATGAATTTTAGGCGTGCATATATGTTCAAATGTAAGGCTAAACAAATCGAGAAAATATCAATCCCTGAATGTACATTTCGACCTATTAGGTCTCATCAGCAAGGTTATAGACAGATGAGACCTAATAGGTCGAAATGTACATTCATTAATTAATTTTCAAAATTAGGTATGACTTCAATTAAGCACATATCCTCCAAAAATTGTCGGCTTAAAGCCATATAAAAATAAACACGTTTTTTTGTTTGTTTACTTAACTTCATATATATATA
This sequence comes from Doryteuthis pealeii, assembly GCA_023376005.1. Taxonomy (NCBI): domain Eukaryota; kingdom Metazoa; phylum Mollusca; class Cephalopoda; order Myopsida; family Loliginidae; genus Doryteuthis; species Doryteuthis pealeii. The sequence goes on from CM042158.1 coordinate 46,424,872, forward strand.
TATATATATATATATATATATATATATATTATATACACACACACACAGGGTGTTTACAAAAAGATTTCTAGTTGAGTTTGAAAACCCTAAATGTGAATCAGTGTAAATTCTAATCGGAAAATGTTTGTCACGACAAATGTTGTTGAAAGATATATATATATATATATTATATATATATATATATATATATATATATATATGTGTGTTGTGTGTGTATGTATATAATGTGTGTGAGAATCCAATTACGATTTCTAGTTTTTGAGTTATGGAAAAGATTTTCAAATCTACGTCTAAATACACTCACAATTAACAACTTAGAGTGAAAAATAATTCCACGTGCAAATGTAAAACATCCAAGTATTTCCAAAGAACAATCATTTAAGGAAATTCATTTTTCTTTTTACTTTGAATCACATGGATTTTACAATCGTTGTCGTCCTCGACTCCATTATAGAACTAAACAAAAAAAAATCAATAAAAAATAACATGGATCAATGTATAGTAGTAACAAAGCTTTGTCACAAGTTCAGTCAACAAGTGCATATGACGTCATAGATAAATAGCGTCGGTTTCCGATCCAGGAAATCCTTAGGTAAATTCCGGAAGTCACTTATTAACGGAAAACATCGTCTCCGAGTCGAATGCAAAGTTGAAATACAAACAAGTTCAACAAATCTGAACTCGTTTGAAAGGACACGAACGTGACAAGAAGCAAATGGTAGTAAGATGTTACAATTTCTAGTTGTTATAACATCGCTTGGTAATATTGCCCTAAAGATGGTTCAATGTTTACATATACATATATATAATATACCAAGCGTGTTGGTAAATCCTCGCGGTGAGAAAAAACCAGCAAATAGTTTGATTGTAAAAATATACTACCAAACATCAACCGTGGAGAAAAAAATTTTTGGAAAAAAGAAAAGACCAAGATAGTCGTACCAACAAAAAGTAATCTATTGGTACAGTATTTGGCCAAAAGAAAAAACAATTATATATATATATATATATATATATATATATATATATATAACCGCTAGGAGAATTAGCTAATAAGTAAAAAGTGCTCAATACCTAAGTAGAGCAAATAATAAAGATAAATCTAATGAGTCAGACGAACCTACTATTAGTTTCGCTTAATGCTCTTCAGGGCTAAGATCTGACTGTCAGGGTTAGGTTCGTCTGACTCATTAGATTTATCTTCATCATATATATGTGTGTGTGTGTGTAGTATATTAAGAAAGATTTAAATGAGTTAACTGGTGAGTGTATTGGCCGACGCTGCAGTGTTTTGATCTATTAATTAGATCATCTTCAGGGCATTTGTTGGTATATGGAAGGTAATAAGAATTTTTTTTATCATAGAATAACGAGAAAAGCGAGTGATAGTCCTTGTTTATCAGTCTGTTTAAAATTTGAAGTTTGAAAAAAGAAGACGGTTTGAAATATGACGTCAAATATTCTCTTTTACGGTGTAGGTATGGGACTGTAAGTGTGTGTATCGAAAAGAAGGCATTGTGCATTTTTAGGTGTGTGGTTGCGCGTGTCTTTTGCGATATTTCTTAATATACTACATACCGTCGGATTCACTTCCTTTTCTTCACATTATATATATATATATATATATATATTTTTCAAAAATATATACTAGCAGGACCTGTGGATATACCGCAGTATGATAATTTAATTATCAATGGAAACCATTTCTTATTTCATTGTTCTAGAGCAGTGGTTCTCAAACTGGGTCCATATGAACCCCCGGGGACCATATAACAATTTTTGGGACCCAGGCAAGTAAAATGTATTTAACTATAAAATACAATGGGATTTTTAAACAACGAATGGCTATGAGGGGTGTGGGGGGGGTTGTGTTCCACCAGAGTAAAATAGGATTAAAAGGGGGTCAATAGGTAAAAAAAGAAGGTTGAGAACCATTGTTCTAGAGACTTAAAAGTTAATGGCTGGAGATTAAAAAAAAAAAAAAAAAAAAAAAAAAAACGGATAAAATTGTTTCTATCTAAAAAGAAAACAGAAGTAAAAACTTATGTCATAACATCGCTTAGTAATATATATCTTATTATAATGGAGATTGTGTGTTTTTCTCTCTAACCGAAACTATATTCCTACTCAAGTCACAATTCTCTTAGTTATTGACATCACATTCTCCATGATTTTATTTTTTTTTATCTAAACCTCAATTATTAATAAAATTGTCTTACATTATTAATACTGTTAACTATGTCTACATACTGACAACATGCAATTATATTTATATATACAACAAAATAGCGGTTTACAGTGTAAACGGGAAGGCTAATTTGCATATTAATATTAAAAAATCGAATTTAATAAATATGTGCTCAGTGTTATTGATTTCTAACTGTTTGGTTTTATTTTAATGAATATAAGCAAAAATCTCTTCAATGAATCTTAAATGAAATCCATTAATAAGATAAAATAACTGTCATTTTATTCTTTACTTCCTCTTATAACTAAATACTTAAATTAGAAAAAATAAACAATGAAAGACAAGAGTGATGGAAGAGTAAGTTTCAGTTGTTCCATTTTTTATTATACTCCCTCTGTTTCAAATCTTTTATTATACTCCCTCTGTTTCAAATCTTTTTATCTGTATTCTTATTTAGTTTCATTAGCCTTTCTAATTTATTACAATATTTTATTACATTAAAACTTAAATACTTGCACCCGGAGGGTGCATATATTTGCTAGTATCTTATAATGAAGATTGTGCTTTTTCTGTCTGTAACCGAAACTATATTACTACTCAAGTCACAAATCCCTTAGCGTCACATTCTCCCTGATTTTATTTAAACCACAATTATCAATAAAATTGTTTTACATTATTAATACAGTTGACCATATCTACATACTAACAAAATTCAATTGTATTTATATTATATATATAAAAAGATAGCGGTTTACACTGAACGAGAAGGTTAATATGCATATTGAATTGTTTGGTTTTATCTTAATGATTTAGCAATGAAAGACAGGAGTGACGGAAGAGTAAGTTTTGGTTGTTCTATTTTTCGATTATACCCCCCCCCGTCTGTTTCAAATTATCTGCATTCTTATGTCGTTTCTTAACTCTTTCTAATTTAATATATTTTATTACATTAAAACTTAAATACTTGCATCTAGAGGGTGCATATATTTGCTAGTTGCACGAAAGATGGTTATATATATATATATAATATATATATATTCAAAACGAATCGCTCAAATGTCGGGAAAATATTCATAATTCTTCCTTTTTTATATATACTAACAGGACCTGTGGATATGCCACAGTATGATAATTTGATTATTACAACGTTTGATATGTTTACTTAAGAGCTATTGCTAAATAGTTCAATATGTAAAAGTATAATCTTGATTTAACTCTCATTCTTTCTTTCCTTTTTAACTTTTCATTATGTTCGATTGAAACAGATTAGTTCTGTTTACCCTACTTTCCTTCTTTATTATTACATTTTTTTCTGTGTAATATGTCCTATTTATTCCTTTATATTAAAAACGGAATTATATACATTATTTAGATGAGGCACTCATAAAAAATAAGAATTTAGCGATACGAGATAATTAGGATTTACATTTTATCTTGGACTATTTAGACGGTCTCATTTTTTACCAGAGGGTGTTGGAAGATAAGGGACGGAAGATTAAGGAACAAGCGTATTAATCAGAGAGAGAGAGAGAAGAGAGAGAGAGAAAGAGAGAGAGAGAAAAAGAGAGAGAGAGAAAGAGAGAGAGAGAGAGAGAGAGAGAGAAAGAAAAAGAGAAAGAGAAAGAGAGAGAGAACTTAATTGACTGGATTAATTTCTTTGCTGGTTTGTCATTCAGCAAAATGTCTCCTACCTTTGCAGTTAATTAGCAAATAGTTTGCTGAAAATCCTTTCTTTAACGATGAATTTTCATGCACCAACTTCCGCTCTTCTGTGTCACGCACTTGTTAATGAGAATTCCAGTAGCAAAAACAGAAAAATTATTTATTTTTTTCTTTTTCATTAATTCTTGGATAACAATCTTTCAACCGACATTTATTTGTCATGACCGACATTTTCTGATCAGAATCTGCACAGATTCATTTTGGGGGTTTTCAAATTCGACTAGAAATCTAAATGCATGAATATCAAATCGTTTGTTGTATGTTCATTTATAAAGAAAGTCTGTTTCAACAATTTGGAGGCACTTTGCGTAATGGTTATTGCCGTAGGAAATGGACACGACAAGACGAGTTTGGCATCTAGAAATAATTTGTTAGGACTGCTGATCTCATAGTCCTACGAAAAGAAGGTTCCCCGAGTTCGAAAAAAAAAAAATTCCCGAGTTCGGAAAAAAAAAAAAAAAAAAAAAAAAAAAAAAAAAAGGTTCCCGAGTTCGAAAAAAAAAAAAAAAAAAAAAAAAAAAAAAATTCCCCGAGTTCGAAAAAAAAAAAAAAAAAAAAAAAAAAAAAAAGATTCCCGGAGTTCGAAAAGATATACCTGAAGAAGGCCGGAGGGCACATCGGCTGAAACGTTGTACAGATAACAATGAAGATGAGGACAATAGTCCGAATAATACAAATACTAGTTTTTTTTGTTTTTTTTGGGTGTTTTGTTTTTTGGGGGTGGGACGGGGGTGTTTTTTTTTACGTTTCAGTCTATCTATTGTACATCCTTCAGGCGTTCAATCAGTCTAGAAAAGGGATGTCTTTTGGATATGGAATTTGGAGCATTTGTAATTGTTAACTTTTACTCCTACTCTTTCTATATGGATTGTAAACCTGAGTAAAGATGTAGCCAAACACTATCTGTCACGACATATTAGGGCCGGGGGGTGGGTGGGTGAGAGGTTGTCATCAAGAAATAACTTCCTTTACTTTGTTGGGATACAATGAATTCCTTCGCTGATCCCTTCGGGTTTTAGAATTAAATTCTCAATATAAACACAACATGGACGTTTCCTTATTTTGTCACAACAAAACAAAAAAAGACAGGTGATCAAATTGTAACAGGTGATATAGCTTATATAGTTATTAAGTTAGAGCCACGTGGTATAAAGTTTAGAGACGTAGAAAATGGAGGGGGTGGAGAGAGTGATTTAGTATTTACTAGCAGCGGCTACCCGCCATCGCCTGGGTAGAGTGGGATTTTTTAAAAAGTTAGTCCCGCATATCCATTATTACTGAATCGTGAATTGAATCCTCGTGAGATACTCCATTATTTAAATGGAGCATCCCACGAGGATATGTAAAGAAAAATAAACCTAGCATTGATTCAGCTACTCTGAAAAGAAATGTTAATATCTACTATCTTAAATATTAAAGGAAAAAATCCATGCTGTTATCATTTAGATTTTATTTTTTTAATTATCTTCATGAATATAAATCAAATCTATTATTTTTGCTCAAAACCAAGCCCTGGTGATATTTAATGTGTATATACTTACTTTGTCGTTAATTGTTTTATTTTCGAAGTTTCCTCCGGACATACAAAGTCACACAACTGCTCTTTATATATGTATAGATAGATAGATAGGTCTCTCTACGAAGTCAACTATAGCATAAGTTTAGTGTGTATGTGTGTGTATCGCAGCAAAAAAAAAAAAAAACAAAAAAAAAAACAAAAACAAAAACAAAAAACTGCTTACTCCACAAACCATGTGCCAAATCTCATACAGCTCATTTTTAGTGCAGTTGAGAAGTGTGGAGCCAGAGTTGGAATCTCCAGGGGATAGGCACATCTGCATGCATTCTGTGCACCGTCTCGCCAGAAGACAAAAACCAAAGCTATGGTTAACGAGCCATGAATGAGCAGAGCGAGTTCGATCCTCATGGGTACACCACCGTTGCAGACGTTGCCCATATTCTATATATTAATATTAATACCCGTGTTCGTTAAAAGTACGACTGTTGCCATCTTGCAACACCGTCTGATTAAAATGAGATCGTCCAAGATGAAATGCAAACATGTAAATCCTGATTATTTGGTGTTGCTTATCAGCCTAATTCTTATAAGTGTCGTCACCTTTCCACTTTATTATAAAGAAAGGGAAGAAAAAGGACATGCTACACAGAAAATATAAAGTAGGAGAGAGAGAGAGAGAGAGAGAGAGAGAGAGAGAGAGAGAGAGAGAGAGAGAGAGAGAGAGAGAGAGAGAGGGGGGTGAGCGTTCAATAGAACATAATGGAAAGATGAAAAGGAGGAAAGAAGAAAAAAAAAAAAGAGTGTTAAATGAAGATTATACTTTTTACATATTGAACTATTTAGCAATAGCTCTTAATTAAACATGTCAACCGTTGTAAAAAATTAAATTATCATACTGTAGTATATCCACAGGTCCTGCTAGTTACATATTGAACTATTTCACAATAGCTCTTAGGTAAACATTAACCGTTGTAATAATTAAATTATACTATGGTATATTCACAGGTCCTGCTGATACTTAGTAAAAGTATTTGGTTATTTCCTATAATTCTAACATAAACAAAGGGGAACCACTCTTGACTGATAAATTATTTATTCATTTATTGATCTACTAGGAAAAAAGAAGACGAGGTTAAAGTTAGTTTAATGGGAAAATAAATAAATAAGTTATCAGGCAAGAGTGGTTCCCTTTTGTTTATGTTAGACTTATAGGAAATAACCAAGTATTTGTAATAGACTTATAGTTGAAAAATCCCGCTCATATCATTAGAAAAGGCATGAAACCTATCTTCCCTCATTCATTGCAAGGCATCTTAAGAAGAAGAAGAAAAAAAGGGTTCGTTCACTGGCATGTTATGATAATTGGCAGAGAAGAGAGCGGTTAGAGAGAACGTTGGCAAATTGCCCCCCACCCCTAAATAGATTGTTGTACTATTATTAGTAACATATTAGTAACAGTAAGTTGCCATATTAACAACCTTGACAGGAGTCACGTGACAGAGTGAAACGTCAAGTGACAGATAGAATGAAACATCAGGCACATAAATTATTAGTATTATGACAGTATATTGTTTTTATCTGTTGATTTTGAATATTTTTATTGTGCCATTCGAAAACGTTTATAGATTTAGATTTTGCCGTCTATATAAATATATCTATCTTCTATACATATATTATGAATCTGCGAGACTAGCTTGCTAATCATCTATACATATATAAAGCGCAGTTGTATGTATATGTATGTCCGGAGGAAGGAAACTTCGAAAATAAAACAATTAACGACAAAGTAAATATATATATATACACATTAGATATCACCCGGGCTTGGTTTTTGAGCACAAATAATAGAGATTTGGTGTATATTTGTGAAGATAATTAAAAAATAAAGTTTAAATGATAACAGCACGGATTTTTTTTCATTTAATATTTTTATCTAATATTTTCATCTAATATTTTAGATAGTAGACATTAACATTTCTTTTCAGAGTAGCTGGATCAATGCAAGATCTATTTTTTGCATAGGGATTTAAATGGGGCATCCCACGAGGATTCAGTAATAATGGATCTGCGAGACTAACTTTAAAAATACCCCTCTACCCAGGCGATGCCAGGTAGCCACTTCTAGTATTATATAATGAAAACAAAACAGGCTTCTGTACTATATGGTGTTTCAGGCATACGTTGTGAGGGGGAGGGATTGGAATACATCACCTACGGATAAAGGGAGTGGGGATACTTATAAATGCTTGCAACTCGTATACCTATTGACGTCTGAATTTGATAGTCGTTTGTGTTTGTTATTATATGAAGAATATGCTCTTAGTCCCATTTTCAAAGTTGCACCATTCTTTCTGCGATTCCATTCAACTGTAAGTGGTAGGGTGGCATTTTATAAGGGACACATTCAATATGCTTCAGCCACGAGCACAAATTTTCGTCGCAAAATTCTTGGACATTATCAGAAACTGACGTCCGAGGAACTCTATTCCTTGCAAATATTACACTTAATATTTGCTTTATAGTGGTGGCTTTCTGTCCGCAACCATAATTATTTCAGGCTATCCTGAAAATGAGTTCACTAAAATTAAAAATAGCCCCATGCATTTAATATGAGCATGATCCATGTGTACCAGAGGCCATGTTTCTTTTTATTTAGACCACGAGTGAATTTTGCTTTGCCGAGTTTTTTTTTCGGCACATTTTGGATATCTTTAAGCATATTCTGCTACATCTCGAGAATATCCTGGCCACCATGCTTGTAATTTTAATCTTCTCTGTGTAGCTGTCACACCACAATGTATATCATCGTGTATACCTTTCATTACTTCTTTCTTTAAGCTTTGGGTGTATAAAAAGGACAGAATATCAGAAAAATAAATAGAAATATATCCAACGGTATGTAAGTATGACGTAGGTTTTTATATTTCCGAATCATTTTGAAGTTATCCATATTTGTATTTTTGCTATATTTTTTCTCATTTGAATCTGCTGCAGGACACACACACACACACACACACACACACACACACACATATATATATGTTTCCTAACTGAAGATGGCAAATCGAATTGCCGAAAGCGCTCGTAGAGACACCTTTGGTGGACTGCTACACCAGTTCCACCCTGACACCAAAAAGATGGTCAGAAAATTAGAAAGGGTCCGACAAGAATCGTCAGTACAGTTTAGCACATGTTTAAAAGAAAAAAATGCTGCCAAAATACGCACACACACACACACACACACACACGTATATATATATATATATATCCTTAGATTCATTCTTCAGCCTTTAAGAAGAAATACATAAAATGACTTCTGAAAATTTTTTTTATTTCAGGTAATAGACCCTGAATGGCATCCCAAAAATTAGTCATTAATATACCAATCAGATAAATCGTTAGATTACCATACCACAAAAAGGGGCTCAGTTGTCCGAACAATTTAATTTATGAAAATATATTTGCGTAAAATCCAAATGTTTTCCTCATTTCGACCGAACTGAAAATCAAAAATTCAAACCAAAAGGAAAAAAAAAAAAAAAAAAAAAAAATACTCACGAATTAATTATGGAGTGTGGTGTATCCTGAGAGTCAATATTTTGAGCATTTTCCTTGGAGATTTCCGGCTGTTTTGTATTGAATTGTGTATCCTCCAGAAGATCTTGTACAAAGTCCGTGGCGCGCTTATTGTACGGATTTAATACGTTGATAAGTTCCTTATCGCTTTCCTTTAAATTTTGAGACAAGTCTTTAGCTATTTCATCAAATTCTAATTCCTCCTGTGACGGGCGTCTGGAATGGGTGACCACAAAATTGGCTCTTTTGGCAGACGCTGTCTTTGAGTCATTTGTCTGATTCTTATTGTTATTCGCTTGGCGGTGCCTCTGTTTCGGTTTTGGTTTTGGTTTCGGCTTACTCGAAGTTGGAACTTCGTCGACTCGATGAGGGCTTGGTGAACGGCGAGGCTCCTGAACCCCGGAGGATTCAGATTGGTTGTCACTCAGAACTAAATTATCCAATGATAGCTTCCGACAGTCGGAGTCTCTTCGTATGACATCATTCGATGATGCCGACTGAGGGCTAGGAAAACTCGAAGACATTCGTTCAAGTTGGCTTTTCGAAAGAGAAACATCGGATCTTCGTGAAATCCGGGATCTTCGTCGCTGGTTACGTTTCCGGTGTGAACATCCGGTTCCGGTGATGACCGATCCAACTCTTTGACAGATGATCTGGGCAGAGTGTGGTAGCCCGAACTGTTGCGAACAACCGGTTTTGGAGAACGGGGTTTGATTGGATTTGGCCGGTATATCAATCCAGCATCTTTATATTTGATCTGGCCGTCTTCGGCGACCAAAGTCGGGGCCGAACCTGTGCTCGCTCGCATCGGTCGCCTCTTTTTGCTAGGAAGTGTACTATAACCATCAGATGAACCAATCTAAAATGTAGAAAACAAAAACAGACAATTAGTCGCTTAGTAGCAGGAAAAATAAACACAGTTGTACCTTGACTTACGATTTTTCCGAATTACGTGATGTCACTTGGTCGATCTTTTGCTTTGTGCTGATAGCGAGCTTCAGATACGCTTATGTTAATAAGTAAAGTCGTCGGGGCGGCCTAATGTCGATATCAGCCAATCAGCGAAGGAGTCTATCCCCTTTTCACTAGCGCTAGACCAAGGAGATTGTTTTTGCGTCTGAGTGGAGGCGCCACACCTAAGATCAGCTCCTTTACCGCACAGATCCTGTGCTACTCATACGCTGAGTTGGCGATGGCCAGTATCGAACTAAGAACCTTGCGGGATTCTAGCGGAAGCTCACCAATTCCATTATATTTTTTATTATTTTTTATAATACAGTGCTATTTTCTTATTTCAAAAGGAACGTAAAAAAATTCGGGTGTTTGTTTGGGGGTGGGGTTGAAATTAATTAGTGGCATTTCAGTTTATTTCAATGGGTTTTGTTTTGTTTTGGCATATCAACCTCTGTGGGTCATTTAATGCCGATAAAGTTTTGAAATAAAGCAATTCTTAATGGATAATACAATTTTTTTATAAATACATTTTTCTATTTAATCCATAGATGGGACCCTAAGGTACTACCACTCCGGGTCAGAGTGGACCAGGGAGCAATGGGTGATGAAGGGGTGCTCCACATTCCCCAACTCCAAAACTGGAACCTCACCATCAGATAGAGTTTAACGTCATTCCAGGACATGTAGACCCTCAGTCACTGCCTTCTAGCACCCATATATAAAAAGGGTTGGGGCTTGCCATAAGGGAATAGGGTTGGGGCAATCATATAGGTGCTAGGGCTTGACGTGGGCCGATTGATCGGAGGGGCTCTCCGACCCGTCTAGCCAAGATAGGGCCAAAGTGGAGTATTGCAAGTCATGAACTGCTCATCTATCTGGGTTCTATCCTTAAGCATCACGGGTCGCCACCCACGGCCAACAGGTGGCCCCATTGGGAGAGTCTTACCCCTCTGCAGAGGTGCAGTCAGTGCATTCTAACGCCCCAGACGATAGGGCGCTTATTTCAATGGGGAAAACTAATTTAATACAAGGAAATTGAGTTACGAGCGGAACAAATGAAACTAGCAAGTCAAGGTACCACTGTAATATCCATTTCATAATATATGATACATTTAGTGTATAAAATGTAAATGCAAACGTAACAATCATTATGGGACAGATTTAATATTGATTTTATTAATAGATTAATAGAGTAAGCTTGGATTTTTAATAGCTTTTTAGTATAGTCACTATTTAAGTATTTAACATCTAAAATTTCTGTTTATGTAACTAGTGATATCATAGGTAGAATTTGTTAAATAAATACATCAAATCATAGGTTTGGTTACTTTGTTTGATGGCATATCAACCTTTGTGGTTAATTTAATGTCAAATCCATCCTTTTAGAAGAACAGTAGTGGTACTATCTAACCCAAGCTGGAGGATCAGGGGATTCATACCTTTTCTAAGCGTATTAGTCCGAAAGTGAATTTAATAGCACGACTGGAGTTCGAACCCGCTTACTACGATGTCAGAGTCCAGCACGTTAGCCACAGGAAATCCTAGACGAGGCTGTTTGCATTTCACTTCACGCTATAGGTAGATAGGTCAGACTGGGTTCTTTAACCTTGGTAAGGAAAATAGTCTAAGCAAAAGCAACTGAATTAAAACCAGCTTTACTCCGCTTAAGAATTGACATTGTATCATATCGTGGCGGAGGGGTTGGGTAAATACACACAACGGTAGGACAATCATATAGGTGCTAGGGATTGATGTGACCATCTGATTGATCGGAGTGGGCCTCTCCGACCGCCCGTCTAGCCCAAGTAAAGACCAAGGTAGAGTGTTGCATGTCATGGACTGCCATCCACTTCGGTTCCTTCCTTAAGCATCACAGGTTGCAACACACACGGCAAACAGGTGGTCCCATTAGGGGGGTGGTCTTACCTCTCTGTAGAGGTGCAGTCAGTGTATTCTAAAGCCCCAACCAACTGTGCTGTTCTTTTGTGGGGGGTGGGGACTGAGGGGTAAGCTAATTTGGTATTTTCACCTTTAGTTGGCTAAATTCCTAGCATATAAGGCAATTAGAGTACCCCCCTTCACTTTCACTTTGAAACAAGCCGGTAGCTATTTTGAAAGTCTCCGTGCGAAATAAACAAACCTTGGAAACGTTTTCGAAAACAATACAACTGCATGCTTTAACACAAAAATATCATAAAATGTGTTCTTAATAACAATTAAGTTCATTTCAGATAATGCGCACGCACAATTTTATGCTAGGAATTTAGCCAACTAAAGGTGAAAATTACCGCTTATTTTTAATGGAATGATATCACTGATACCAGAAGTTCTTAGGTAAGATGTTTTGTCTTGAAAATGAATATTAAAAATTCCGACCTTTATATTGCCTCTAGCATGAGCTATCATAGGTGAGTAAAAAGCACACCAGGAGTCAAATAAACAGGCTACTATTACTATTTCAAACATAACCAAATAATGCACACAAATCTATATATAATACTAGAAGCAGCTACCCGGCTTCGCCCGGGTAGACGGGTGGGGCAAAAAGTTAGTCTCGCAGATCCATTATTACTGAATCACGTTGGATCCTCGCAGGATGCCATTACATAAAAAAAGACCTTGCGTTGATCCGGACTAGTAGTGCACAGACACTCTGAAAAGAAGAATTAATGTCCATTTGAAATATTAAATTTAAAAATCCATGCTGTTACTATCTAAATTCTATTTCTAATTATCTTCATGAATATATATCAAATAATTTTTACTCAAAAAGTAAGATCTTGCGATAGTGAATGTGTACATATATGAAGATAGGAGGATTGGAGTAAAGTCCGACAGTATGAGGTGAGGTAAAAGGAAAAGTGAACGAAAATAATGACTCAAACAAGTCCAAATAGGAGAGAAATATTTCTTACGCGAACAACATCTTCAGTCTAATTTTATTCAAAGCAAAATACGTACATTTGTTCACTTTTACGCTATATATATTTAACTGGGTACAAGAGATACCTACTCGATTTTCACAATAAGGATTTCAGGTTAATCATGAATTAATCGAGTGGATTTAACCTGATACCTTATGGTGAACTCGAGTAGGTTATCTCTTGTACCCATTTTATATAAATTTGCTCTACTTTAGTATTGAGCATTTGTATTTGTTATATCGTGATTACCCCTCTGAATTCTATACTTACTAACCATCGTGACAAATTCACCGGTAAGTCAACTTTTCCTTTATATATATATATTATTATATATATATATATATATATATTCAATTTGTCGTTAATTGGTTTATTTTCGTTGTTTCAGCCGGACATACACACAGCTACTCTTTATATATTTATAGATTTTAACAAAACTGGTTTAATAAATAATTATTTGCTGTTACTGATTTCTAATTCTATCATGTTATTCTCAAATGTATTAAAAGCAATCCTATATATAATTTTATGTAGAAAACAATTAAAATAACATTAAAATAAGTAATATTTTTATATTCGTTCTTATTTAGTTTCGTTAATCTTTCTAATATAATTCATTATATTAAAAACTTGAATACTTGCGCACAGAGGCGCATACTTTTGCTAGTTATATGTGTGTGTTTGTGTGATGTTTGTAGTAGTGATAGTAGTTTATATATATATATATATATATATATATATAATATATCACTTTAGAATTTTAGAAACTTAACCTACCTGCGAAAAGGGTAAGCCGTTACCCTGGCGAAACGACAAAGAAGGACTGCCACTCGGGTCTTTCAAATTAGATATATCTGGATCCGAACCTCGACCCCCCGGATAAAGAGCTTTAAATTTAGACTGATGCTGGGCCAGCATCCAGTGCAGCGAGGGGGTCACATTTGGTTCGATCGATACACCTGAATCTTTGTCAACTTCGCTTAGGTCACTGGTGGATTTGAACCTTTGAGAATCCCGAAATGATTCTTCTTCTGTCTCCGCCTTGGCGCGCTGCCTCTCAGCTGGGATGGGTTTGAAGGCTGGAAAATCGGCCGGTCCTCGTAAGGAAAGGGATCGGGGTTTCTCTGGAACGGGTGGGGGAACTCGTTTCTTCTGGCCATCTTTGCACGCTTGTCTCCGACTGGCTTTTGTTTCCTCCAACCGTTGGATTCTTTGTTTTACAGAAACTAAACATTCTTGTTCCTCTTCATCCGTTTCAGATGATGCGGCGTCCTGCCTTGTTGCAGGGTCTGAAAGAAACAGAAAAAAAGAGAGATTATATAGACCGCCATTAAACATATTATACAACGCATAGGCAGAGCCTATCATTTTTAGCAAGTAGTGTAGGGTAAAACAGTGGAAAAGTCACTGAGTGAGTGAGTGAGTGAGAGATTGTAAGAACACGATGTTTTACAATAACGTCTATTAAACATGTGGAGGGGTTGGTATATATATATATATATATATATATATATATTATATGAGAAGTATACACACGCGGTGTGTTTATGATATGGCTTTTTTTAGCCGACAATTTTTGGGAGAATATGTGCTTAATTGAAGTCGTACCTAATTTTGAAAGTTAATTAATTAATAATTAATACCTATTTAAATGTAAGGCTAAACAAATCGAGAAAAATCAATCTCTGTATGTACATTTCGGCCTATTAGGCCTCATCAGCAGAGCTATACACACACTCACCCTTCCGCACGAGAAGGATGTGACAAGGTCAATTTCTTAGTCTGCGCTCTACTATTTACCCATAACTGGAGGGAGAACAATTGGATGCATACCTTTCCCAAGGGTATTAGTGCTATGTAAATACTGAATAACTATATAGGATACATCACCTGTTACAATTTGATGGCCTATTTTTTTTGTTTTGTTGTGACAAAGTAATGAAACGTCCACGTTGTTTATATTGAGAATTGGATTCTAACATCCAAAAGGACCAACGATGGAATTCCTTGTATCCCAGAGAGTAAAGGAAGTTATTTCTTGATAACAACCCCCCTCACCCCGCCCCTTATAGGTCGTGACAGACAGTGTTGGGTTACATCTTTGCTCTGATTTACGATCCATATAAAACGAGTGGGAGGATCTCTTACAGGGTGGAGTAAGTAAAGTCTTCGGAGTGGCCTAAAATCGGTATCAGCCAGACAGTCACAGGAGTCTATCCCTTTTTACTAGCGCTAGACCAAGGGGATTGCTTTTTAGCGTAGTGCCACACCTACCATCAGCTCCTCACTTTACTGCACAGATCTCTGTGCAAACTCAGAACAATTGTAAATGCTCCAAATTCCATATCCCAAAAGACATCCCCTTTCTTTGATTGAACGCATGAAGGATGTACAATAGAAAGACTGAAACGTAAAAAAAAAAAAGAAAAGAAAAATACCCTCCCCCCCCAATAAACAAAACAAAAGAAGAAACCTATGAAAACAACAGTCCTAACAACCCTGGGGAGGATAAAGGCGTACCTAGGAAGGTAGCTTGGATGTTATTAGGGGGCGGTGGTGACATACTGAATTTTTGAGGTGCAGGTAGAACTTGACTCCTATTCAAGTAACATGACACAACTAATGTGTTACATAGTACCATCAAAAGAATCACTAACCTTTTAGTTATCTGGGATATACTATTAACTAGAAACTCAATACCTGACCATGTGACAACATACCAGGGATATATGTTCTCATGCCTTTCTTCTATGCAAGTTAGAAATTTACAGTACGAACAATTTCGAACTTCATATAATTCTTGAATATCTGACTGTCGCTCATATGAGAGGGATCGATATGTTTACTTAAGAGCTATTGCAATAGTTCAATATGTAAAAAAAATATAATCTAGATTTAAGTATTTTTTTGTTCGATTGAAACAGATTAGCGTTATCGTTTCCGCGCGATCAGCACATCTCTCTTTGCCTTACTATTACATTTTTCTGTATAGCATGTCCTTTTTCTTCCCTTTTTTTTAATAATAAAAACGGAATGATCCATTATTTAGCGGAGACGACACTAAGAAAAAAGAATTTGGCAGATAAGCAATACCAGGTAATAAGGATTTACATTTTTGCATTTCATCTTGGACGATTTGGACGGTTTAATTTTTAACCAGAGGGGGTTGCAAAATGATAACGGTCGTCCAAATAAGGAACACAAGTATTTATGTATAGATAATGATGAATTAGAAATAAATCTCAGGTTGCTCTACCTTATGCCAGACTATGTAGATATCTACCTGGTGGCCAACATTGTTCTTCTGCCATTCACTTGTAAAATCAGAGAGATGTGTCCAATCAAGTTCAAACATCCGTTCCTTAAAAGTGGACATGCTTACTGAAATAAATTATACTTCCGGATCCGGTTCCATCACTGGAAAGACATTTCCAATCCAAACTAGACTGAATAAATATTTGGCTAAGGAACAATTCCAAGATGAAAGGCAGACCCAATTATATATATATATATATATATATATGTGTGTGTGTGTGTGTGTGTGTTGTGTGTTGTGAAGTTCACGTTGGTATATCCGGTGAGTCTAGTTCTCAGAGTGAATATATTATATTTGTATATATGTATTTTATATATACCTATATATTATTTTTTGGGGATCAGCCACCCTTTTAGTACCCATATCATAAAAAGGGTTGGGGCTTGCCATAAGGGCAATAGGGTTGGGCAAATATATAGGTGTTAGGGCTTGACGTGACCAGCCGATTGATCGGAGGGGGCCTCTTCAACCGCCCGTCTAGCCTAAGTAAGGGCCAAAGTGGAGTATTGCAAGTCATGGACTGCTCAACCTAGTTCTATCCTTAAGCATCATGGGTCGCCACCCACAGCCAACAGGTGGCCCCAATGGGGTAATTTAATGCCGAAAAGTTGTGAAAAAAATAATTTTTAATCGATACACATTTTTTTATAAACTCATGTTTTTCTATTTAAGCCATAGATAGGACCCTAACAAGTACCACCACTCCGGGTCAGAGTGTACCAGGGAGTAATGGTAATTAAGGGGTACAGCACATTCCCCAAACCTCCAGAACTGGAACCTCACCATCAGTTTAACGTCATTCCCTAGACACGAAGACCCCCAACCACCGCCTTCTAGCGCCCATATGATAAAAAGGGTTGGGGCTTGCCATAAGGGCAATAGGATTGGGACAATCATATGTGCTAGGGCTTGACGTAACCAGCTGATTAATCGGAGGGGGCCTCTCCAATCGCCCGTCAAGCCCAAGACCATTTGTAGTGAGTTTGATTTTCACTGGGTACCCCTATACTGCTGGCCTTGTGCCATATCTAAACTCAGCTTAGTAAATAACTACGGGCGTTTCAGAAAAAAAAAAAAAAGAAATTTATTTATTGCTTGACAAAAATAATCTCAAATTTTCACAACATGTGTAGAAAACTATTCTATACTTCCATATAAGTAAAAAAAAAAAAAAAAAAAAAAAAAAAAAAAAAAAAAAAAAAAGAAAAAAAAAGTAAAGTCATCGGGGTGGCCTAAAGTCTGTATCAACCAATCAGCGAGTGGGTCTATCCCATTTTCACTAGCGCTAGACTAAGGAGATTGTTTTTTTCGTCTGAGGTGGAGCGCCACGCCTACCATCAGCTCCTCACTTTACCGCACAGATCCCTGTGCTACTCATACGCTGAGTTGGCGAGGACCGGTATCGAACTAGGAACCTTGTGGTTTCTAGCCGAACGCTCTACCGACTGAGCTAACTCGCCCCTATTCTATACTTAATATGCTTCTTTTTTTCTTTTTAAGGTATAAAAATAGAATTCAGTGAAAAAGAAAATGCGTTTAAACAATAAATATACAATTTTAAGTTGTTGAATGAGAATTGGTCAAGTTATTAGATTACAAACATGATATCACTTTTTCTGAACACCCTGTAGTAGCATTCTAATTGTGTACCGTTATTATCTTGCAACCATTCTGGTTAAAAATGAACCGTCCAAATCGTTCAAGATGAATGCAAAAATGTAAATCCTGATTATTTGGTGTTGCTTATCCGCTGAATTATTTCTTACATCAGCTAAATAATGGACCATTCCGTTTTTATTATAAAGAAATGGAAGAAAAGGACATACTACACAGAAAAAAATATAGAATAAAGGAGAGAGAGAGAGAGAGAGAGAGAGAGAGAGAGAGAGAGAGAGAGAGAGAGAGAGAGAGAGAGAGAGAGAGAGAGAGAGAGAGAGAGAAAGAGAGTTAAAAGCAGATTATTATACTTTATTTTTTACATATTAAACCAAATCCAATAGCTCTTAAGTAAACATATCAAAAGTTGTAATAATTGAATTATACTGTAGTATATCCACAGGTCCTGCTAGTTAAACATAGAATGTTAAGTTGTTGAATGAGAATAAGTTATTAAATTACAAATATGATATCAATTTTTCTGAAACACCCTGGACATCTGAAATGAAAAACTTTTTTGTAACACCCTGTGTGTGTGTGTAATATATATATATATATATATATATATATATACACACACACACAGAGGGTATTACAGGGTGTGTATATATATATATATATACACACACACACAGAGGGTATTACAGGGTTATATTATATATATACACACACACACACACAGAGGGTATTACAGGTATATATATATATTATATATATATATATATATATATACATACACACAGAGGGTGTTACAGGGTATATATAAATATATATATATATATATATATATATAATATATATATAACATATATACACACACAACACACACAGAGGGTGTTACAGGGTATATATATATATCACACACACATACATACACACAAGCAAATACATAATCTTTACAGATCAATCAATAATCCTATAACCCACACCACCAGAACTTTTCCTCTCGTGAGCCCTCATATACATGTATACACACGTATATATGTGCGCGTGTGTGTGTGTGTATTTACTAATTTTTCTTTTCCTCACAAGGTCAAGTAGAATGGGGAATGAAAGGTAAGAAGGTCGTATTGTTCTAATATACCAAAACTGGGGCACATAACTGAATTGGAGAAAAGAGAAAAAAAAATCAGTGTTTGAAATAATCGGTGCTAGAAGACCGATCACCTGCTAGAAGTATACCACAGCCATCAGGATAGATATGTATATAAGTACAAAGGCGTGCTTAACGTTACGGTTATCGTCGAATGAAATCTTTTCAGAGAGCAGAGTTCAAATCTTGGAAGAGATTGTTTGCATTTCACTTCACGGTGGTGCCCTTGACAAAAGTATAAATTCATCTGACCTCCCACCCAGCTATGGGTAAATAGTAGAACAGACTGGGTTATTTAGCCTTAGTTAGGAAACCAATCTAGGAGAAGGAAAACTGAATTCAAATCAGCTTTACTCTAAAGAAAAAAAATTATCCTGTTCGTTGTGGAGGGGTTAGGCAAATATATATAAATAAATAAGCGCGTGGTGCAATGGTTAAAGTCATGGGAAATGGGCTCGTCGCCCCGAGTTCAAATCCTGGACGTGGTAATTGCATTTCACTTAGCGCTAATACCATTGGGAAAGGTATGCATCGAACTACTCTCCCTTCAGCTATGGGTGAATAATAGGGCAGACTGGGCTCTTTAACATTGGTTAGGTAACCGGTCTAGGAGAGGGAAAACTCTGAATTCAAACCTGTTAAACACCGTTTAAAAATTGACCTTATATCGCATCCTGCTCGTGCGGAGGGGTTGGTAAATATATAAAAAACTAAAAAAAAAATTAAATGCATTCTATAAATTCTCAGAAATAATTTAAACACTTGTATTTCCCATCCCCACCCCAAGAAAAAAGACCCCCCCCCAAATAGACGAAGCTTATCAAGCTTTCACTTTCTCAATGAAAGGGTCGGTTTGGTTTCTTTAAAACGTGCCGACACCTGGTGAGTTAAATTAACTATTTGCCTATTTCAAACCGTTCGCAGCGGCTCCATCACCACTGCGACCCTACCGTAAACCGCTGACAGCGGTTCCAGCACCTGTCACTTGTCTACACAGAAAATAGGACCTTATTTGAATAGAAGGAGTTCTGCGGGGAATAGATAATAGGTGAGAACTTTGAAATATCCCATATCAGAGAGTTAAAAAAAAAAAAAAGAATACCAGGAAAATCTGGTACAGCCATGGGGTGGGGGAATTTGGTAGGTAAAGAGTTAACTCCTTGCAAACCAAAAGTCCATCTCCAGCAGTGGGCATACAATCACTACAATACCTTACAAATAGCAAAATGGGAATCCCCTGGAAGAATTCAAACGAGCTAAAACAACGTCATAAGTAAAAATCAACTGACAACTGCAAAGAGTCCTGGAGAACTAGGAGACCTGCTGTCACTTTATCTCGAGTGTCATTAGATACAAGAAAAAGATACTAAACAAACAAACTACTTTTAGTTCAATAGTTTTGATTTTTCGGGTTATTGTCCCATCTTCATCGTGATAGTTATTAACACAACGTTTCAGCCGCTGTATCCTCCTGTGTTTCCGAGTATAGTAATGATCCAACCTGGATTACTATACTCAGATACACAGGAAACATCAGAGGAAGGACGGGTGATACAGCGACCGAAACGTTGTAGTAATAACTAACACAATTTAAAGATGAGGACAATAGTCGAGAAACAAAAAAAATCAATATTATTGACATCAAGCCTAATCTCAAACATACAAATTCTTTTAAGTTTTAATGTTATTGATCTCATTCTTATTATAATGGAGATTGTGTGTATCTGTAACCAAAACTACGTCACTACTAACGTCAAAATTCCATAAGTTATTTAATATTCTCAAGGGTCATTAAATAATCATTATTTAATCTTAACATATTTATCAAAAATGACTACGGTTTCGCTGTTAGATTTGCCTCAAAACAGTCCTTATAAATGTGTTTAAAATCGCGCGAAAGTCTTATATATCATTAAGAAATAAATGTTTACATAGTATATTGTGTGAATAATTTGCATACCGGTTTTAACAAAACTGTGTTTAATAACTAATTACTTGTCACTATTGATTTATAATATTGTTATATTAAAAGCAATCCTATGTATAGTTTTATATTGAAATCAATTAGAATAAAGTAAAAATAAGTAATCGTTTTGTGTTATTTAATTTTATTAATATTTCTAATATAATATTAATTAAATACTGTGCTCAGAGGGCGCGTTTCTTGTTTGCTGAGAATATATTTTACAAGTAAACATAATGTAATAATTCCAGAGGAAAACTTTAAAGAATTCTTAAAAGAATAAATAAATCCCAGCAGAATTTTTTTTTAATTGGAAAAAATCAGCAAGTGATATTTCGTTTTGAGAAATACATGTTTAGAATCAACCACTGGTTTGCAAGGAATCAGAGACTAGCACACACATACACTCGCCAGATGTTGGACACACGTGTGTGTGTATGGACCGTGTATAGTGGGGAAAGAGGGGAGAGATAGAACTTTGATTAGGTTAGCTTCAATGTAAAATGGTTGATTATATATATTATATATAATATATATATATATATATATACATACACACACATAAATAAATACAGACACATTTATGAAAGAGAAAAAAAAAGAGAGAGAGAGAGAGAGAGGGAGAGAGAGGAGAGAGAGAGAGAGAAGGAGAGAGAAAGAGGAGAGAGAGAGAGAGAGAGAGAGAGAGAGAGAGAGAGAAGAGAGAGAGAGAGAGAGAGAGAGAGAGAGAGAGAGAGAGAGAGAGAGATTTGGCGAGGGGAAAGAAAGTATTGAATGAAATTCAGAAAAAAAAATTAACCTAAAAAGAAAATTGCAGACATTTCAATTATTAATAGTTTGATTTATTGCATTCATTTAGAATTGTTTATTATTAAATGCATTATCAAGACTGACAATGGAAGTAGAAGCCTTTTAATGTTGACGCTTAATTATGGGGGAGTGATTCGGTCAAGAACTAATTCCCTCGACTCCCCGTGCAGAAGTATAAGACTCCTTAGAAAAAAAGTATCGTAGGAATTACACTAAACTGCATCTGATGGTGAGGCTCGAGTTCTGAGATATGGGGGAGTGGTGGAGTACTCCTTCATTGCCATTAATCCCAGTTCCACTTTGACCTCGAGTGGTGTAACCAGTTTGGGTCATATCTAGAGGTCAAGTAGATATTTAAAAATTAGTATTGACGAGCTATTTTGTCGAGATATCTAGCGAAGTGATTGATAAAGCAGTGATGCTGATAGCTTTTTGATTTAGTGCGTCCTGGGACGCACACATTTGCTTTGAATGAGTCCCGGGAAAATTTATGGGTCCCAACTAAAGCCGTCTAACTCCTACCTTGTCACCTATCCTGTCTAATTAGTTTCTAATAAACTATTGAAATGTATTTACAGTTAGTTTGAAATGGCGAGGGAAGACAAAAGAGAAACACTGGGACGCATGGATGCGATTCTATTGCGTCCTTTTAGATCTTTGTGCGTCAGTGACGCAGGACGCATCTCTGTAAAGGAAGTAGAAATTCAATGCTTTTTTCCCAAAAGTGAAAAATAAAAATGAAAATATGAGGTTCATACAGTCATTTATATGCAGGGATGCTGACAGCTTTTTGATTTAGTGCGTCCTGGGACGCATATATTTGCTTTGAATGTGTCCCCGGGAAAATTAAAAGATCCCAACTAAAGTTTTTTTTATAGATAGGGTTTTTATTTATGAACTGGGAAAAGGGGAGAGGAAAGTTTTCTTTGATGAAACAACTAAAGCCGTCTAACTCTTACCTTTTTATGCGTCAGGGACGCAGGACTATCAGCATCTCTGTATATGTGATGAAAAGTTATGGAATGACCCCTAAACCCGTTGATGGTTCTATCCACCCCCTGCGCGTGTTTGACTACCTACACCTGTGGCAACCCCTTTTACATCCCCCTCTCTATCCCCCCCTTTAACCGTCTATACATCATTCGGTTTTAAAACAAAATTATTTCTGATGAAGGTTCTAAGACCAAGAAAGGCGAAATATTAATTGAATGTAATTGTCTGTGTTTGTTATTCACTTTTTTCCATTACTTTTCCTCACATTTTGTCGGATTTTTCCTAATCTGCTATTTTCATCAGACACACACACACAAACATGTCATCCACAGACACCGTGTTTCGACGTATCACGTCTTTTCAGTGTGGCTAGACATTTGCCGGCTACCTCCAGCCGGGATGGAAGCCCGATCGATTCATCATCAGCTAGGCTCCTTAACCCCTCGGCCATAGTCAACTACAAACTGGGAGGAGGATTTTAACTGATGAATACACACATCTGTATATATGCAAAGGCCACCAGAGAGTGATCCATCCATTTTATAGTAGAGCGTTAATTCAATATATTGACTGGAGAAAGCGAAGATCAAAATTGATTTTGAAAATGATCCAATGTATAAAGATCCCCAAAGAAAGAAAGATTATATATTTCCAAAATAATTATCAGTTTAGACAACACCATCTGGACATTAGGAAATGTCCAGATGAAGGTATTTCTAACTAATTGAAATGTTTTAATGTTGACGTCACCATATACAAATAATTTCATTTTGTGGAATCATCATCATCATGTCGCGCAGTTTGCACGGATATCCATGACAATCTCTCGCCAACGTTCCCTATCATTCATCGACTCTGGGAGTTCCTTCCGCGCAGCAGCCAGCATCCTTACATAGTTGGTCAATGTAGGTCCTGACTGGGCGGCCCACATTAGCGTCCATGTGCTGGCTTCCATAATAGTACGTCGCTTACGATCTCGTCCTTGCTTCTCCAGCAGTGTCCTGCATGCCTAGCCCGTCTTACTCGTATGGTTTGTGAGATGGGGGGTAGGTGGCCATACAGTTGCTTTTTTGTGGGGTGTTGCTTCCACGACTTATTCAGGACCGCTCGCAGCATTCTGGTGCAGCTCCCATCTAGCTTATTCTCAAGGCGCTTTGTTAGGGTCCAGTGATTTTGTGGAATACTTTATTTTTATTTTTTCTTATTTATGTTTCTACATACCGTCAGATTTATTTCCATATTTTAAGCGAATGCAGCAAACTAGCACAAAGAGAGTACAAGACTAGGCACGAATCGGTGGGAAAGGTAATCCACAGGGAATTGTGCAAGAAATTTAATTTTCACCATACAATTAAATGGTTTATGTACAAGCTTGGACCCTGGCATCCTTAGACGCAGTTTTCATTGAATTTAACAATTCTTTACAGCATCCACTACATTTTAGGACGATTCTCTTGAAAAGAAAAGGAATACTTTGATGATAAAAACATCAGACGTTCCCTACTGTGTGCGTCATGAAAATAGGTTTCATCAAATGCTTCCAGTTTAACAGAGAGACAGAGACACACAGAGAGACAAAGAGAGAAATGTCAGAATATAGAGAGTGAAAAACGACTGATTGTTAGCAGACACACAGACAGACGATACAGACGTGATTCCAACAGTCACAACCGCGTCTGTATTTTCCATTAAAGCTAAAAACAACTTGAACAACACCTCAACCCAACGACATTTACTTCTTAACACGCACAATAGGGATTTGTTTACACTTTCGCGTCATTTCTGACGCCATTATGTAGATAAAGCGTCACTTCTGTGCCAAGGATCAGAGTGTAGTATCTGCACCAGTGAAAAAAAAACTCGCCATTTCAAAAGCTAAGATATGAAATATTCAAATGAAAAAAAAATTATGAAGTCCATTTCGGTAGAAATTTAGAACACACTGATTGGATCTTCAGCAGATGTCAAAAAACTCCCAAACACGAAGCAATTGTCCTGTGTATGACTATACTGCATTTAATTGTTGGTTGGTTGGATTTTACGGCATGTCAACCCTTATTGGGTCATTTTATGCCGAAGACGTTATTATTCTAGTCATTCTTGATGAGTATTCAGTTTTTTTAACTCAATTTTTTAAAACACAATCTTTAAGCTTATGTTTTTTATACTTAAACCATAGAAGGGACCACTTCGGGGCAAAGTGGACCTGAAAATAATGGGTACTCCACATTCTCCAGAATTGGAACTTTTACCATTAGATGCAGTTTAACGTCATACCCAAGACATTAAGACCCTCAGCCACCACCTTCTAGCACATATATAATGAAAGGGTTGGGACTTGTCAAAAGGGCACTACATCTGGTAATTCATTGTACGTTGATGCTTACATTTAAGGGCGTCCCATCGTGGTGTAATGGCTAACAAGCTAGTCTCACTGATCCATTACTACTGAATAGCAAGTTCGATCCTCGATGGATACCCTATACTTGCGACACAACAGACTCGTGGCCATGGGGTTGGGTAAATACCTAATCGTTTTCTTTGTGATGTCCTATCCAATAATAATTTTAAAAACATCTATTTGACCTATAGATGGAACCCTAACAGGTACTACCACCCCAAATCAGAGTGGATCTGGGAGTAATGATAATGAAGGGGTACTACACTACCCAGAACTGGAGCCTCACCACCAGATGCAGTTGTATCTATTTGGAGTTAAAAATGTATTGTGTGTGTGTGTAGGGGATTGTTTTGAAAAATCAATATTCGAAAGGTTTTGTTTTTTACCTGGTATCGACACTTGTTACCTGGTACTACCTGGCACAAGGCCAATAAAGAGGGGTTGAAAGTGGGGAGTTGTGTTGTGCTAATCTTCTAAGAGCCTTGAAAATAAGCATTCGAAATTCTGGCTTCTACCTGGGTTCAAACATCGATTTCCGATGTTGATTGGAATTACGCAGTTCTCTCACCTATCACGCAGTTTACGAAAACAAACACGTGCGTGTATGTAAAACTCTATAAATCTATACAGACAATGCTATCAACTGTTGTGAAATGTGAACTAAATGCATTTTAACATCACCTATCGAGGTACAAGTTTCGTATTGTGGTCCCAAGATGAACGAACAGCCCTCACACTGAACTAGTAGTTTCGTTTAATTCCTAAGTCGTACTGTCATGCATTGAGCAGTACTTGATACTGCTTGACAGTTATTTTATATCTATTAATATTTTGAAAATAAATCTATCTATAATATATAATCTTTTTGCCTTTTACCTATCTATACAATGTATAGTATACATATATAAAGGGCAGTTGATATATATATATATATATATATATATATATATATATATATTGTGTGTGTGTGTGTGTGTGTGTGTTTGTCCGGATGAAACTACGAAAATAAAACAATTAACGACAAAGTAAATATATATATATATATATTATATATATATATATATATATAATATATTACATATATAATACAAACATTAAATATCACCGGTTATTGCTTTTTGTGCAAAAATTACGAAGACGTGATTTATATTAACCAAGATATCTAAAAATTAAAATATATATAATAATAATGGATCTGCAAGACTATCTTGCTAACCATTATACCATTTTTTAAAAACACAGGTGATGCTGGGTAGTCGCTTCTAGTTGGATATAAAATCAGGGTCTAATTCAATAGCAAGAATATGTGCCCTCTGCCACGCGTTAAATTAGAAAGACTAACGAAATTAAATAAGAACGCATATAAAAAGATTAACCTATAGATTTAATCTATACTTGAAGATATTTAAAATGGAAATTTACAAATAAATAGCATTAAAATTCTACTTAAAATGTCCAGCATTTGTAAATCTCAAAAGTAAACAAATCAATACACCCGGTCTTTTTGCCCCCCCCTCTACCCAATCGACGCTGGGTAGTCGATTCTAGGTTAATTTAAAAGAAAAGCTATTCTAAATACGAGTATAGGGTGCAAAAATAATAATTCAAATAATAGACCTCATATTTTTAGGACCATGACAGTAAACTAGTACGTCTACTTTAACTAACATAGCATGAAAGTGTAGTTGGCTCAGCTCTCAACCTATCCCACACCACATAATCCTTATACCAAACTTGTCTGAAACTTAGTATCGAATTTTATACAGTGGGGGTTGTATAGTGGCTCGTCTGGTAAAGCCAGTAAATGTATACCAAATAACTGTTTACATGGTAATGAGAGACCAGATGACCTTGGTCACTTTTACGCCCTCTTGTGATGTTGGTGAAACTAATTTCTACAAAGTACACATTAAGTTGGTAATAATTAAAAATTAACGAATTCCATTTATGTGATTACCAAGAAATAGTGTAAATTTAAGATAACAGAAAAAAAAAAAGGGTAGAGTCATTTTTTTTACGCGTGGTACATTCATGTCTTTACCGTGTACCTCACGTACACACGTCGTGGTCAGTTATAACTCCATTCACAAAATATATAGTCGCCCCCTGCCTTGCCTAAGTTCTCTTCTTGAGAGGGTACACACGTCTGATGATGATGTATGCGTATAATAAAAGGTCAACTTTTAGAAAACGAAATTCGTAGGAGCGTTATTTTTAACACTATTTAACGCCACAGGTCACAGTGTGTAAAAAAAAAAAAAAAAAAAAAAAAAAAAAAAAAAAAAAGGCCCAGATATTCATAGCACCATATAAGAGAGTATGTTTATCGAAAGAGCTACTTGATAAAAGAACCCGATGAAAGAAGGAAAGAAAAAAAAAATTAACGGTGAGGAGGAGATATTTCTGACGAAGGTTTTAATGAAAAAAATACTAAATTGTGTACGTGCCTAAAAAATAAAACAATATTACCTAGGAAGCTTAGAAAAAAAATCAAAGTATTTAAGAATTTGGTATTTGAGAATTTATATGCGTGTATTAAAGAAATGATTTTAATATTTAAAAGATAGTAGACGAGTCTTATTCTTTAAATAGATTTTATAGGCTTTAGTTATCATTAATAAAACACACACACACACATATATATATATTATATATATCTGACGGCAATGGTACTTCATACTCCCCAAATCTGTGTATATAATATACAGAGCTGGGGAGATGATGTTTATACACACAAACGTATATAATCTCAAAGTCAGTGAAGCAACTACATACATTTTTAGATGTGAGGATAATATATATATATAATATATTATATAATATATATATATGATATGATGTGTGTGTATATAATAAACATCTCCCCAACTGCGTATTTTTAGATGTGATAATATATATATATACTATATATCACATCTAAAATTTATGGAGTTGCTTAACTGACTGAAGTGCAAGGAGTTTAAATATAAACTTTTTACGAATTAAACTTTCTATAACATCAAATAATATAAAATTCTTACTACCGCAAATGGGCAGTTAACTGAAAAAAGTAATATATATATACTTATATACCTATATAATATACTATACACTGACACACATTCATAAAATGACAAAACTGTTAAAATAAACATTGTAACAAATTCAATAACCAATCAACAACTAAACGATCCGAAACATCTTATATAACGAATATGTAAAATCTAAGATACGTAAAGTTCACAGAGAGCCGAGAATTTTGATTTCTCTCTTCTTTTTCGCGTTCTCTTCTTTTAACTTAAAAATCTGAAAACCCAAACATTCAGATCAATCTTCCCGAACACAAGAAGAAATCAAAAATAACTAGAGAACATCATCGACCCTAATATAACGTTTACCGAACTTCCCGACCCTACCAACCCAGACTCGCGCTCTATACTCCGACCGAACCTAAGCCGCCTGCACACCAAATGCGATCCTACTGACTACCTACACGAATATAAGAAAATCCACAAGAGGAAAAGAAGAAAAAAAAAAAAGACGTCACTGAATATTGCTACCTGATTCGTACCAATTATATGTCAAATAAGAAAAAGCGTGGTTACCACACACAATTCGCCAGAAAACAGTCTGACGAGAGAACGCAGTTTTGTTTGGGAAAAGAAAGTTTTTCGAAACACTCACAGTGATTGGTAGTGGATCAGAGATGAGGTGTTAGTCCCCTTTGACGAAAACACCCACATAAACATAAATGAACTAAACGAAAGATGAGCTTGAAGAGAGACTTGAGAGGGGATATTGGGATCAGCGTCTAATAGACATCAGCAACGGTGGATCGATCAGAGAAGAGAAGATACAAAAAAGAATAGAGAGGAGTGGAAGGGCATGTGCTGAAGAACAAGGCCTAAACACGTCTACTTACAAACAGCTTATATAGTATATTATTTACTATATATATGTGTGTGTTGTCACTGGTATGCAGCACAGAGAATCGAACGACGTACAGCTGATTCCCTCTCCAAACTGAAGTGCTGATTCGCCACATGGGGGACGGCACGACGGCTCAAGTAGGACTGACTTCCCAGTAAGATCCGGGTGCGCTGCAGTTATTGAGATCCGCCGGAGGAGAACAGCAAATACAAAGTAGTAGATAGCGGAGATGATCACGTGAGACGAGATCAATATGCAGCCAATCATGAGTCCTCCGACGCGATGGGAGAGAAGAGAGGACGATTGTAGCGAGCGAGAATACGGATAGCTCTTATATGGGAGATGCAAGTCGACGACTGAGAGAAGAATGGAGGTTAATACCGGAGATGAAGACGAGAGTAGTAGCATGGGCTCACGCAGGATGAAATAAGAGACAGATAAAAAGTTAAGCTCAGCATCCAACCTCGCACATCACGATAAACCAGTATCCAGACGAAGAGATCGGAGAAATCATCGAGAGGAACTTCCGAACACCAGAGAGAGACCGAGAGAGCTAGAGACGGTCTCAACAATGGGACCTGAGCTGACGTGAATGACGACATCACTTAAGAGAAGCACTAATGCGTCACTACCGAGCAGACAGCAAGCCATGCGGTGAAGACAGTGCCATATGGCAAGACCGAGACGAGCAGTAGAGGATGGGAGACAGATGAAGGACCGAGGCACGAGACGAGAGACATGCATCTGACCTTGCGGAATGAAACAGAACGAGACTGAAAGAGAAGATGGGAAGAATCGAAGAGGCCGAGCATAACTGTCCGTGCAAGACACCGAGAGATAGGGGACGCTGAAGACCGTCACGATTCACACAAAGCATCCGTCCGAGACGACAGAAGTCAGTGGCGGACGATAGACTAGAATGGCAACGCAATTGCGAGAGTAGAGTACGATCTCGATCGGTAAACCAACCGCACTAGAGTGACAGCACCGAGACTACCACTTAGCCCACACTGGTAATCGGATCTGTGGTACAAGAGCAGAGAGGCATGCCACGACGAAGAGAAGATGAACAAGACACATGAGAGAGACCAGAATGAGAATATGA
Organism: Doryteuthis pealeii; assembly: GCA_023376005.1. Classification (NCBI taxonomy): domain Eukaryota; kingdom Metazoa; phylum Mollusca; class Cephalopoda; order Myopsida; family Loliginidae; genus Doryteuthis; species Doryteuthis pealeii. Next base: position 46,455,001 of record CM042158.1, read on the forward strand.
CGAGATCGTACCCAATCGGGGAGCAATGACAGCAGAGCTGAGAGACAGAGACCGAGATCCAGACTACCCGCGATCGGGCTGAGATCCATGGTACTGCGAGAGATGAAGAGCACGAGTAGAATGGAGAGTAAGAATTGACAAGTAGTGGACAGGCAGCCTCGCACACAGGATCAGATCGATCGCGTCTCTTAAGCTTTCCAGGAATGAGACTGTGAGAGCATCACATTTAGCTAGACAGATTGAAAGAGAGGATAGATGGTGCGGGATGAAGGTAGAAAGAGTGACAGGGCGACCCGCACCGTGTGTCAACACGAAGATTGAGATAGGATTAGAGATGGGGGAGTGAGAGAGAGAGAGAGAGAGAGAGATGGGAGATGAAGAGTGAGACGGATGGAAAGAGAGAGCAGAGACGAATGGGGAGATGAAGAAGAGAGAGAATGGGGAGATATGAAGGAGAGAGAGAGATGGGACGATAAAGGAGAGAGATGGGGAGATGAGAGAGAGAGATCAATGAACGAGAGAGAGACGGCATAGAAAGATAGACGCAGAGAGACAGGCATGAGATAGAGAGAGAGAGAGAGATCTAGATGGAGAGAGAGAGAGACGATGGATTAGGAATGTGAGAGACAAGTAGAGAGATGAGAATGTAGAGAGAGAGAAGGAGAGAGATGAGATAGAACGAGAGAGAGAAGAGATGGGATGACTGAGACAGGAGAGCCACAATGAGAGAGAGAGCATGAATGATAGAGAGATGATAAGAGAGAGAGAAAGCAGAAGATGGACTAGAGAGAGAGATGGATAGAGGATATGAGAGAGAGAAAGAGGATAGAAGAGAGATGGATAGAGAGAGATGAATGGATAGAGAGGAGAGATGGATAGAGAGAGAGATGGATAGAGAGAGAGATATGATAGAGATAGAGATGACAGAGATAGAGATGGACAGAGATAGAGATGGAGATGATGAGATGAGAATAAAAAACTTATTTTTTGTCTATAGATTTTTTTAGGAAACAGTTAAAGGATGGCACGTGGAGATGGGGCAAGAATTTTAAAAAGTTCCATTCCACAAATAACTTTATTCTCTGTCCGCTTGTTTGTCTGTGCGTCTTGGGGGTTTGGGCTTCAACGAAACGGTGAAAGGGAAAGAGAGACAGATGGAGAAAGAGATCGAGAGACAGAAAAAAGAAAAAAGACAAAAGAAAGAAAATATTCAGCTGCCATTTCTGACTGCGGCGGCGACAACTACTACTCTGGCTACAAAAGGAACTATTAGGATTGCTATTACTAATTCTACCACCTAAAACTTGTTACATTTTCATCGACTGATGAAGAGAGCGATAGTTGGGTCTCTGTCTTTAGACCGATGTGTGTGTGTGTGTGTGTGTGTGTGTGTGTGTATACGAATAGAAACCCGATACATCCTGGTTTTCAAGTTTGTAGAAGACTTTTCACAAAATTATCTCTTGCTACTATCTGGGCCAGACGAGAGACGACATTACAATAATCAACTAAAAAGGGAATTCTTACCGATAATTTTAGTTTCACAAATATAACAGAAACAATATTACTGAGTTTTTATTTCATTTTCATTTTTGCAAGAGAAATAATTGCATTCAACGTATTCAATTCTAAAACACATACAACAAAGTGAATCTTTTCTTTAAAACAAAGAACGACTAAAATTGTTGTAAAATTCAAGTATACCCATGTGGCAAGTAGAAACTACTTAGAGATACGATTAAGAAATCTCTACACACCTGGTGGAGGAGTCTAATTTTATATTTTAAGCATTCAGTAAAATACAGTCATAAGTATCACGAAATAATGACGTATGTCACCACCAAACTCGTAACCCACCCCCACCAAAACAAACGGTTGGATATTATTTATCTAGGTTTTTTTTTAGATGAGGCTTGATAATTTGTATTATTTAGATTTTTCAGACTGATGTCCTCATCTTTATTATTTATCTGAACTTTTGTGATAGGCTTTATAATTTTTATTATTTAGATTTTGAGACTGTTGTCCTCATCTTTATTATTTATCTGAACTTTTGATAGATAAGTATTATTAGATTTTGAGACAGATTTTGAGATTTTTGAGACTGTTTGTCCTCATCTTTATTATTTATCTGAACTTTGTTTAAGGCTTGATAATTGTATTATTAGATTTTCAGAACTGATGTCCTCATCTTATTATTTATCTAACTTTTGTGATAAGGCGATAATTTGTAATATTTAGATTTGAGACTGTTGTCCTCATCTTTATTATTTATCTGAACTTTTGTGATAAGGCTTGATAATTTTTATTATTTAGATTTTTGAGACTGTTGTCATCTTTATTATTTATCTGAATTGTTGTGATAAGGCTTGATAATTTGTATTTAGATTTTTCAGACTGTTGTCCTCATCTTCATTTGTCTGATTTTTTGTGATAAGGCTTAATAATCTTTATTATTTAGATTTTTCAGACTGTTGTCCTCATCTTTGTTTATTGTCGCACTCAGGAACCTTCATGGAGACGTGTCTGAAAAATCTAAATGCAAATTATCAAGCCTCATCTAAAATAATTCGGATAAATAATATAGATGAGGACAACAGTCTGAAAAATCTAAATAAATCTAAATAATACAAA
>CM042158.1:46462634-46503587 GCA_023376005.1 Doryteuthis pealeii
TGGGTTTTACGGCATGTCAACCCTTATAGGGTCATTTTATGTCGAAGACGTTATTGTTTTGGTCATTCTTTGTGGGTATTCAGTTTTTTCAACTCAATTTTTAAAAAACATATTCTTTAAACCCACGTTCTTTCTAATTAACCCATAGAAGGGACCGCTCCAGGTCAGAGTGGTCCTGGGAATAATGGTAATTAAGGTGTACTGCAGAATTAAAACTTCACCATTAGATAGATTTTAACGTCATACCCAAGACCTTAATGGCGGGTTGGGAAATAAGGTCAATTTTTAAAGGGGCCAGTTTAGGTCTGTCGGTGGAACATCCACCTAGGTAATCTCAAGGTTCCTGGTTCGATATAGGACCCCGACTACTTAGCCCATGAGTAGCACAGATTGGGTAATCTGATCTGTGCGGTAAAGTAGGAAGCTAATGATAAGCGTGGTGCTCCACCCAGTAAAAAAAAAAATCTCCCTGGACTCGCTGTCTGATTGCTACCGACAATAGGCCACTGCCTTCCAGCACATATATGATGAAAGGGTTGAAACTTGCCAAAAGGGCACTACATAGTGAAGGTCCAGTTTTGGAGCTCAGGAGAATGTGGACTACCCCTTTATTGGCATTTCTTCCAGGTCCACCCTGACCAAATAATCTATACCCAAATTACTCATATTGGATAAGATTTTTTTAAATTTGTTCTTGATGGGTACTCAATTAGTTTTAAACACATTTTGTTCAATTTAACCCAAAGATGCAACCCTAACAATTACTAACACTCCGGGTCTGAGTGAACCTGGGAACAATGGTGATGAAGGGGTGCTCCACATTCCCCAAACCTGGAACCTCACCATCAGATAGTGTTTAACATCATACTCAGGACAATAAGACCCTGATAAAAAAATAAAAAGGTTGGGACTTGCCATAAGGGCAATAGGGTTGGGACAATCATATAGGTGCTAGGGCTTTATATGACCAACCGATTGATCGGAGGGGGCCTCTCCAACCACACGTCTAGCATAAGTAAGGGTTAAAGGTTTAGGGCTAGTGTTTGATGTCATACCCAGGATATGAATACCCATAGCCACCGCCTTCTAGCACCCTATGATAAAAAGGGTTGGGGTTTGCCATAAGGGCAGTAGGGTTGGGAAAATAAGGACCAAAGTGGGTGTTGATTGCTATCCTTTATATACTCTACTCACAACGCCACCTAACGGCAACCTGTGGAAGGTCAGAGAAGATAATCTCTAAAAGTCGTCGGGGTGTGTGTGTGTGCTATCAGACAGCGAGGGAGTATCCTCTTTTCACTAGCGCTAGACCAAGGGGATTGTTTTCGCGTATGAGGTGGAGCGCCACACCTACCATCAGCTCCTCACTTTACCGCACAGATCCCTGTGCTACTCATACGCAGAGTTGGCGATGGCCTGTATTGAACCCGGAACCTTGCGGTTACGAGCCGGATTCTCTACCAACTGAGCTAAAACGGCCATAACCGTTACGTTAAGTGCACCTGCAAAAAAAAAAGAAAGACCCCCCCCCTAGAAAAAAAACAAGAAAAAACAAAATAAGAAAAACAAATAACAGCTGTGCTGTCAATAAAGCATTCAGAAAATGAAGACTCTGGTGTCATGCATAGTTTCGGAGCCAAAGCATCATTGCCACTTGCCCAGACCACCAAACAGTTAATTACAATACCATCGGAATGTGGAAATGCCAGATTAAAATGCAGCCTTGCCCTATAATCTTTGTTGTATACAAAAACCCTTCAGCCATTGATGACCCGGAGTGGTAGTACCTGTTAGGGTCCTATTTATGTTAATGTTTATTTTAAAAAATTGAGTATCCATTAAAAATAAATTTATTTCAACATTGTTGGCATTAAATGACTCAGCGAATTTGATATGCCGTAAAACAAAACAAAACAAATCCAGCCATTGTAAATAAGTTTGGCTCTGAAGCTAGAATTCAATTTGGTAATTAACTGACCAGATGACGTCGTCTTCGTTAAGATGGATTTAAAATTTACGCACGAAATCGGGGAACAAAAGCTCAACAAGGAAGTGGCTGGAGAGTCGTAGGAAATGGAGTCGTCGACCAGAGTTCAAATCCTGGCCGAAGCTGTTGTTCCCATAGCGCCAATAACAATGAGAAAGGTATGAATCCAACTACTCTCCCTCCAGCCATAGGTAAATAGTAGGGCAGACTAGACTCTTTAACCTTGGTTAGGCAACCAGTTTAGGAGAAGAAAACTCTGAATTCAAACCTGTTAAACTTCGCTTGGAGAGGTCACTATTAGAATAGGCTTAGGCCTAATTAGTGATCTATTTTCACACTAATGGTTGTTTAGTATTATTTAGATTATTCGGACTATTGTCCTCATCTTCATTGTTATCTGTACAACGTTTCGACCGATGTGTCCTCCGGCCTTCAGGTATTTGTCATCGGACTCGGGAACATTCTTTGCGAAAAGAAGGTTCCAGAGTCCGACAAGAAATACCTTAAGAACAATGAAGATGAGGCCAATAATCCGAATAATCCAAATATTACTTATTATCAAACCTCATCTAAAAAATTCAGAGAAATGCTAATGGTTGTTTGTTTTACGGCATATAGACTCTTTTCGGGTGATTTAATGCCGATTCAAGCCATTTTTGATAAACAAAGGACTAAGGTTGCTTACAGTACCTGCTGTTTTTTTTAGTGGTCACCCAATTTAGTACTGAATAGGCTTATCATTGCTTAACTTTGGTGGTGGGGTGTTCAATTTTATGATAGCGAATCTAGACAACGTTACACTTAGTTTAATTTTAAATGATTTCGGTTTCTTTGTTTAATTGCTAATCAACCTTCATGGGTTATTTTATGCCAAAGTCATTATTGCAGAAGGGCATTACTAATTTAACACATAGCTGAAGGGTTTAGGTGGTCATACCTTTCCCAAGGGTATTAGTCATAAAGTGAACGTAATAGCGCGACTGGAGTTCGAACAGACTTATTGCGATATCGCAGTCCAGCACTTTAACCACAGCGCCTCGGGGACTTTTCTTAAATTTAAATATATGAGAGAGAGAGAGAGAGAGAGAGAGAGAAGAGAGAGAGAGAGAGAGAGAGAGAGAGAGAGAGAGAGAGAGAGAGAGAGAGAGAGAGAGAGAGAGAGAGAGAGAGAGATTTAAATCTCTATTGACATTCCAGATAAATTGACAAGAAGGGAAAGACAGATTAAACAATACTAAGACTTGACAAAGGTTTCTTAGATCTGAACAATTGAAAGAATGTTCAAATGGTTTAACGATGTGTTGCGAGGGGACGGGACAGTATTTAGATCAGGGTTAATCCAGAGGTTTATGTGTGGCTCAACTTACTTCAAACGTTTTCCTATTCCCCCCCTCCTTTGTGCGTTTTTTCTTCTTCACGGTCATGATTAAAGGAAAATCATTTTAAAAGAAAAAAATCTTAATCGAGTGAGACAGTAAGACCCCCCCCCCAAAAAAAAAAAAAAACAAGATTTATCATCAAATTTTTGATCAGCGTTAAAAAGCAAGCGATTTATAATTTATGAAAAAAAAAAAAAAAAAAAAAAAAAAAAAAAAAAAAATCACTTAGGGTAGGCACTGGCAAAAAATCGGATACTACGAGTTTTAAAAGCGAATTAAAAATAATTAAATCTATTAAGGTCAAACTTTGTCTAAATCGATAAGTAGTAACATAATGACCATTAAAAAAAGAAAAATATCATTACATGTGCAGTTTATTTTTAATACATTTAAAGGGATTTGTTTTGGTCAATTTCGACGCCATTCTGTCTCTTTTTCAAGGGTTTTAAGTGCTTGTTTACAATTTTAATATAACATTCGCGATTGCAAAAAAAAAAAAAAAAAATTTACCAAAAATCAGGTAATTATCCGATTTTAATGAAATTTTCAGTATTGATTTATCAATTAATGAATTTTATAATGCATCAGTTATTTTATTTCAAAACTTTAATTTAGTATTTTTGCTATGAAAAATTAATATATAAAATTCATTTAAAACAAAAATATTCGGATTTTAAGTTTAAAATGTTATATTTTTAGATTCTAGAAATAAATATATATTTAATGCAAACCTTATTTTAGTCAATCAAAGTATACATTTTGAAGAAAAACTATTGAAAATGTAGCCCCCCCCCTTTTTAAGCAGAAAAAATATCAATGTATAATTTTTTTCTTTCATAAGATAATAGCCAATTAAATAATTATCGAAAAGAGTAAAAAAGAAATCTCAAAAAAATTAATTATTATTTTTTAACATTTTATTTTCCGATTTTCGGTACTTATTTTCTTATAAAATATTCCACTTAAAAATTTGTTTTCTTTTTCTATCTACAACTTCGGTCTTTTATCTTTTTATTTCTACTGTAATGAGTATCAATCAAGGACAACTCGCCAATATTTTACACTCCCAAAGGGGGGGGGGTGTTAAAAAATCAAGTGACCTGAAAAAAATCAGAAAGTTTTGAAATAAAATAATGTATTATAAAGATCATTCATTGATAAATAAACACTGAAAATTTCATTAAAATCCGATAATTCCCTGATTTTTGGTAAATTATTTTCTGTAGGGGGTGGGGCTAAAGCGATTTTGTCAAAAACGCATTTTAGACTCATTTTGCCAGTGCCTAACTTAGGGGTAGGAAATAAATTTAGCAGAGTACCCACTCATCTAAGACCAATATCAGCATTAGTATATCCGTGATATACTAACACTAAAACACAACGGAGGGAAAGACAATATAAACTCATTTACACATACAAGAACATGTACCCTTTTATATACATAAAAGTAGCATTAAAAGAAAGAATATACAAACGTGTTTCATGATAGAATTATACACAAGCAGGACCTGTGGATATACACCAGTGTGATATTTGAATTATTACATCGTTTGAAATGTTTACTTTAGAGCTACTGTGAAATACTTCAATATGTAAAAAGTATAATAATATTGATTTAGCTCACTTTTTTCTTTTCGTCATGTTCGATTGAAACAGATTAACGTTATTACTTCCGCGCGTTCACCCCCTCTCTTTCCCTACTCTTTATGTTTTTTTCTGTGTAGCCTGTCCTTTTCTTCCCTTTCTAAAATAAAAAAAGGGATGGTCTATTAATTTACCTGAGGTGACGACACACAAAAAAATAAATAAATAAAATTAGGCAGATAAGCAGCGGCAGATAATCAGGATTTACATTTTTGCGTTTCATCTTTGACAATTTGGACGGTCTCGTTTTTTAACCACAGGGTGTTGCAAGATGATAACGGTCGTATTTTTAAGCAACACGAGTATTAATATATAATGATAAAGATAATGATAATAGCGTTGACAGAGTCAATGGCGCTTGGTGACTGTCAGTTTCTCGTTTATGCGATCATCAGACCAAGACTTGACAATCACCAATCACCGCTGATTGTGTGTACGCTATCATCACTTTTTGCGTTTTGTTAACAGTTATGATTAAAGAAAATTGATTTGAATAAACTAGCAAGAATATGCACCCTCCTGGCGTAAGTATTTTAGTTTTAATGTAATAAAACATATTTATGATTTTCCCAACCCTATTGCCCTTATGGCAAGCCCCAACCCCTTTTTATCATATGGGTGCTAGAAGGCGGTGGCTACGGGTCTACATGTCCTGGGAATGACGTTAAACTATCTGATGGTGAAGTTCCAGTTTTGGAGGTTTGGGGAATGTGGAGCACCCCTTCATCACCATTGCTCCCTGGTCCACTCTGACCCAGAGTGGTAGTACCTGTTAGGGTCCCATCTATGGGTTAAATAGAAAAATGTATTTATAAAAAAATGTATTATCCATTAAAATTACTTTATTTCAAAACTTTATCGGCATTAAATGACCCACTGAGGTTGATATGCCGTAAAACAAAACAAAAACATTTAATTAGAAAGACTAACGAAATTAAATAAGAACGCATATAACAGATTACACTTCGTTATATTTTAATTGGTTTCTATATAAAACCATTCATAGCATTGATTTTAATACGTTGGAGAATAAAACAATGATATTAGAGATCAATAACACCAAGTAATTATTTATCAAACCAGCGTTTGTTAAAACCAGTATGCAAATTAACTACACCATATATTATGTAAACCTTTATTTCTTAGTGATATATTGGGCACATTGCCGGATTTGAAATGGACTAATAACGGGATGTTTTAAGGGAAATTTAACTCAAATTTTTATAGCGACATCGTTAGTAGAAAATGTATTCTATGTATTAATGATTTTAACTTTAAATAATCATTTATTAACTTAAAATATTCTTGAAATGACTGTGACGTAAGCAGTGACGTAGTTTCGATTACAGACAAACAGAGACCGAATCTCCGTTATTAATAAATAAAATAGAAAAAAATGGTAATCAAAAGAACAGATAAAAATGTCAAACCTCCGCACAGTGTAACGAGCCCATCGCACCATCTCTCTAATTCTGATCTCTTTCATCTTAAAAAGGAAAACCAATTAATTCCGTGCAATATTGATAAGTACTTATGGCGGATGGAAAGATAAATAAAAAATACTGATCGACAATGTAATGAACAAACATTAGCCAGGTAAAGACACGTGCGTATCCAGCTTGTCCTTTATCCGCCTCCTTTGATTTGCCCTTCCCCTTTACTTCCACGTTTCTTGCTCCATCTCACGAATTACTTTTTTCTCTCAACCGGGCGATAATTCTTACAACACCCCACCAACCAACTAGCCAGTCACGCTCTTTTGTCCCTCCCCGTCTCCCCGGCCATTCACTAAAGGACAATTATAATATCACCCAGAATCTCTTTCAAAGTGTACATACGGGTGGGGTCGGGGTATTGTCTGTTTAAAAGCAACCTAGTTATCACAGATCAACTTTGACGTTGAAAAGTGAATACACAATGAAATTCCGAAGGTAAAAATGATTTCAAGCAGAAAATTTACCTTTATTGTGTGAAATATTGTCACGACAATTGAATATCGGTAATAAAGGACTATTTGCTCGTAAATTCCTACCATAAAATAAACTGAACCCCCCCATTTTATGTCCGTGTTTTTGTATTAAATGTTTTATTTTTCTTGCACCTGTTATGTTACAATACAAAATATTTTTTCTTTATTTTAATATTCATTTCAATGTGCAATTCTAAAAGTTTTTATTTTGTGAAATAAATAAAGGAAATATATTTAGTATTGTAACATAACGGGTGCAAGAAAAATAAAACATTTATTGCAAAAACACGGACATAAAAAGGGGGTTGTTTATTTTATGGTAGGAATTTACGAGCAAATAGTCCTTTATTACCGGTATTCAATTGTCGTGACAAAGGTAAATTTTCTGCTTGAAATCATTTTACCTTCGGAATTGAGTAGTGATATAGTTTCGGTTACAGACAGACAAACACATCTCTATATAAATATATAATATTATATATATATATATATATATATATATATAATATAATATAAATAATATGCTGATGATAATCAGGAGAAAACCAAGTTAATTATTTATTTATTTATTATCATTATATATATATATATATATAAAACCATTAATAAGATATTTAAAAATTCAGATAACTAAACTATTAGTAGAAAATGGCGGGAATAATCTATTGTGAAGAAATTGTTATGATTCTGCCAGGTTGTTAATGTGACCAAATTGGTTCAAGCGGCGTCCATGTAAAACAAACCATTGGCTTGTGGGTATCGAATTGAAGGTTGTTTACTTGAATATTCAAAAGGATATCGATTTGGAGATCAATATGATAAATAAAAAAGAATGAATCAAATATTGATAATTCTGATTAATTATTATTTGCAGGGAAACTTTGCAAAGGATCTTGAGTAAATGCCAAATCATAAAATAAAAGATTAGAAAGGGAAAATGTTTTTATGGAGCGAAATTGGGTGATAAGGGAAAGAGAAAAACAAAATGGAGTCTAAGAATAATCAAGGGGGATAAATGGAGAAAAAAATCAAACGGTGGTCAAAGGAAAGAGGAGATTTACCGAAATTGACGGTTAGTAGGTCAAAAACAAAACCGGAGACAGTAGGAACATTTCCAAGATAAGGGGGGGGGGTATTCAGATTTGGTTTATTTAACGACATATCTACGCATTATGGGTCATTTAATGTCGAAATTTGATACATTTGACTATAAATCATAACTATATTTTTAACATTCCATTAATTAACACTTTTTTTTATTTGTCTATAATCAATAATTCATTACTATACAGATACACACACACACACACCACAGTGTATGGTTAACACTATCTCACTTGAGGAGACAGAACTAAGCCAATATATGCTGTATTATTTTTCGTTTACAGTAGATAGTTCAGAAACGATGTATCAACCTGAAATGGTCTATCTAATAAGGAGTTACCAATTTTAAAGCATGAAATCTTATTTTAGATGCAAAACCGTATTAGAAAATAGAATGTTAAGTTATATTATCATAGAAACTGTTAAGGAAAACAACTGAAACACTTAAATCGATACCCAATTGTATTTAGCAACATTCCCAATTTCCAACAAAGAGCAGTTTCCTCTAATAACAATGAGAGCAATTATAACTGTAAATATATATTTATAAACCAAAACTAATATATATCTATTATTACAATTGATATATAGAATTTCATTTATTTAAGGAAAATAGAAATAAATCCGACAGTATATAAATATAGAAAATATGGGAAAAAACATTCAGAGGGTGTGTTTGTTTATGAATGAATAGTTCTGATTATATATATATATATATATATATATATATATTAGTGATAGTGATATCTGACAATATATCTAAAGAAATAGTACTGACAAATGAAAAACTTAATTAAATTGTTAATTCAAATAGAAAAAAAATTCTTTAGTAAGATTTTTTAACCCCAACAGAAACTCTATCCCCCCCCCACCACCATTTTTTATAATGTTACATTTGTTTTCATTTGATTCAATTAAGGAAAAATTTATTCAAATACGAAGAAAATTAAATTTTGAACCTTTGAACTCAATGCCACAAAAATCTAGTGACGTTTAATTAAAGAAAAAAAAAAAAAAAAAAAAGGAGTAACAGCAATGCATTTTTTTACTACTCTAATTCCAGCTGATGATAGACCAATATATGAATGAAAAATAAATACATTTATATACATATATATACACACAAGAAAAAAGTGCGCGGTGCAATGGTTAGAGTCGTAGGAAATGAACTCATCGACCTCTTGGACGAGGTTGTATCTTACATAGCACTAATAATCTTGGGAATGGTATGCATCCAACCACTCTCCATCCAGATATGGGTAAATAGTAGGACAGACTCTGCTCTTTAACCATGGCTAGGTAATCTGCCTAAGCGAAGGAAAATTGAATTCAAACCTGTTAAACTCGTGCGGAGGGGTTTTTTAAGCGTTAAGTTTCGTCTTATTTTGTTAAATTTTCGAGAGTGTGAGTCTGACTAAGGTGGCTGGCTTTTCTTCGCCAGCCACCTTAGTCAGACTCATGTTCCGATGAAGAGAAGATAACACTCTCGAAAATGAAGAGAAGATAACACTCTCGAAAATGAAGAGAAGATAACACTCTCGAAAATGAAGAGAAGATAACACTCTCGAAAATGAAGAGAAGATAACACTCGAAAATTTAACAAAATAAAACGAAACTTAACACTTAAAAAATTGAGTTTCTAATATTTTTAATGCTTCACACAAAGACCAAACAAAATATATATGCCACAAATAGACGGATATATATATAACACACATATCAACGAGAAGCATACGCGGATCCCTTAAACAACAACATACAAATAGTTATACATATACAAGAAAAAGAACTTCCTATTCGTCATTGAGAGACGATTATCTGGGCCAAGATTATAATTAGAAATTCACTTAACAGTCCTGTTATTTTTTGATTGACATTGGCAATTTCTTTTCAACTACAATCTCACGTTGTCCCAACTGAAAAGTTTTGCTGATGCAATAGTTAAAAAAGAAATGTCTGTCTTAAGAGTTAGGGGGGGGGGGCGATAAGTTGTCAGTGGGATTTTCTAATAATAGTTAGGGTGTGGTTTATGGTAAAGATTTTTAGGGGGAGAAATTGAAATTAATCTTGTTTGAATTCAAAAATTCGAAATCCACACTTGGTTAGGTTTACAATAGGTCAACCCTTGTTGGGTTATTTTATGCCTTTATGGTCTTTCTATCCATCCATATATAAAAGGCAGTTTTTTTTGGAGGAGGGAGAGGGTTGATTCAATGAAAAAAAAAAAAAAAAAAATAAAATGACGCTTCAAAATTAATCGGTAATCCGTTTAAAGTGATTGATACTCCAGAAAAGACCTTTAACAAGTAGAACACCCGGACTGCAACCAAAGAAAATCAGCAATTGACAGTGCAAGAATTATAAGATCTGGAAATTCTACAGATTGTCTGGAAAATGTCTTCAATATCAATTCTTCAGATCCATCAACCCCCATCCCAATACAATTCAGATTTAGCTGTGTAAATCGAACTAAAAAAAAAAAAACCCAAAAAAAACATAGAATTGAGATTTTAGACTGTAGATGAGATTAAGCAGTACTGAGGCAGCTGATAGAGATCCCGAAAGTGGATTTTGCAGACTATTTTTTCAAATTGAAAGGGACTTTGTGGGGACCACGAGGATACTGTTTGTAATTGGGCTAATCTGCTTTTGCTCTAGGTCAGCTAACTTGTGCATTAATATTAGATTTTTCGTTGAATATTTAATTGTTGCGTAAAAAAGTGTAAATATTAAATGACTGGATCTTTTCCAGACCGATCTCGTACAACCCTGCCGGCTGGGGCTTTAAAAGTTGATAGTGGGTGGCAACCCGTGATGCTTAAGGAGGGCTGAGCAGTCCATGATATGCAACACTTACGTAGGTTAAACGTACAGTCGGAGAGGCCCCCTTCCGATTAATCGGCTGGTCATATCAAACCCAAGCACCTACATGATTGTCTCAACCCTATTGCTCTTATGGAAAGCTCCGAGTAGGGAGGTTGCTCCAGCACAGTGATGTTCTACTGGGCCAGTAACTCTCGGATACTCAGGGCAGTGTGGGCAGGTGCATTGTCATGGTGAAGCACCCACGAGTTCTCCTGCTACGTCTATTGCCTCTTCTTGCGCATTGAACGAAGCAAACTCTGCAGTATCTCTTTGTAGACATACTGGTTGATCGTCTGGCCCTGAGGGAAGAACTCGCAGTGGGCGATGCTCCTCACATCGAAGAATGCGATCAACCTAGAACTTTGACATAGCTCGAATACCCTATGCACTTAGTGAACCCAGTTTCAATTCGCCATTGTTATTTAGGGTGTTAGAATTTTATTTTCACTTTGTGAATATATTTTAATTTCAGTCTTTAAAATGATGAGAGGTAGAAAGAGAGAGAGGTAGAAAGAGAGGTAGAAAGAGAGAAAGAGGTAGAAAGAGAGTAGAAGAGAGAGAGAAGAGAGAAAGAGAGGTAGAAGAGGTAGAGAGAGGTAATGAGGTAGAGAGAAGGTAGAGAGAGAAGTGGGAGAGAGAGAGAGGTAGAAAGAGGAGAGAGAGGTAGAAAGAGAGAGAGAGGTAGAGAGAGAGAGAGGTAAGAGAGAGAAGAGAGAGAAGAGAGAGAGAGAGAGGTGAAGAGAGAGAGAGAGAGAGAGAGAGAGAGAGAAAGAGGTAGAAAGAGAGGTAGAAAGAGAGAAGAGAGGTAGAAAGTAGAGAGAGAGAGGTAGAAAAGAGAGAGAGAGTAGAGAGAGAGTAGAGAGAGAGGTAGAGAGAGAGAAAAAGAGAGAGAGAGAGGTAGAGAGAGAGGTAGAAAGAGAGAGAGAGAGGTAGAGAGAGAGGTAGAGAGAGAGTAGAGAGAGAAGAGAAAGAGAGAGAATAGAGGTAGAGAGAGAGGTAGAAAGAGAGAGAGAGAGAGAGAGAGAGAGAGAGAGAGAGTAGAGAGAGAGAGAGAGAGAAGAGAGAGAGAGAGGTAGAGAGAGAGAGAGGTAGAGAGAAGGTAGAGAGAGAGAGAGAGAGAGAAGAGAGATAGAGATAGAGATAGAGAGAGAGAGAGAGAGAGAGAGAGATAGAGAGAGAGAGAGAGAGAGATAGATAGAGAGAGAGATAGAGAGGTAATGAAGTAGAGAGAGTAATGAGGTAGAGAGAGGTATGAGGTAGAGAGATAGAGGAGTAGAGAGGTAGAGAGGTAGAGAGAGAGAGAGAGGTAGAGAGGTAGAGAGAGAGAGAGAGAGAGGGAGAGAGTTTCAATTCGCCATTGTATTTAGGGGTGTTACAATTTTTTTTTCACTGAATATATTTAACTTTCAGTCTTTAAAATGATGGGAATTTTTGAATGCGTGTTAATCATAATTTGGGATTTATCAAAGATTTTAAAATCATAAAAAAAGATTGCAACAGGGTTAGGGGTTGGGGATTGAGGGTGTTATTATAAAATGAATGAGTCCCAACCCAAAATGAGATTAAAACCATTTTACTATATTTCTTCAATCTGGTGTGTGCACACACACACACAAGACTTGATGAGAGAGCGACCTAAAGACTTTTGAGGTTGGGGTAACATGACTGGTTAAAGAACAAATTTCTGGGACTCCAACAACAGCACAGATCTTTATTTCTTAATAGATGTGAATATCAAATTCCATCAGTTAGAAAGAATGCAGTTAAAATAAATTCAACATGTTTACGGTTTTATATTTGGGTGCGGAGCTGGGTTTTTTTTTTCAAAGTTGAATAAATATGTTAACATTTGAATCAGTTAAAAAATGACATTTTCTGCATTAGATATTGAGAGAGAGAGAGAAAAGAGAGAGAGAAAAGAGAGAGAGAAAGAGAGAAAGAGAGAAAGAGAGAAAGAGAGAAAGAGAAAGAGAGAATATGTGTCTATACATTACTTAATTAAGATATATATCATTGATCATAATTGCAGGTTTTGTAAACCAATTTGCAATTGTTGCTCACTACTCTAAACCTCATTCCAAACATGAATAGAGCGCACACACACAAAGTAGAATTCAATAAGCGACATTTCGACCGATAAACTCTTCGACTTTCTTTGACTCGGCCATCTTTGTTAATTTTGTCGAGAAAAACATTCCTGATCACCAAAAATAAATCCGGAGACAGCATCGATCGAAATCAAAGCTTTAACGAGATATTTGTTTAAACTAGCAACAATATACATTTAAGTTTTAATGTCATGAACTTTATTAAATAGTTTGTTTTGTTTTACGGCATATCAACCTCGGTGGATCATTTAATGCCGACAAAGTTGTGAAATAAATTCAATTCTTAATGCATAATAAAATTTTGTTTATAAACTCAATGTTTTCTATTTAACCCATAGATGGGACCCTAACAGGTACTACCACTCCGGGTCAGAGTGGACCAGGGAGCAATGGTGATGAAGGGGTGCTCCACATTCCCCAAACCTCCCAAAGTGGAACCTCACCATCAGATAGAGTTTAACGTCATTCCCATGACATGTAGACCCTCAGCCACCGCCTTCTAGCATCCATATGATAAGAAAGATTGGGGGTTGCCATAAGAGCAATAGGGTTGGGGCAATCATAAGTGCTAGGGCTTGACGTGGGTAGTCACTTTTTAAACCCCCTTTTTAAAACTCATTTTTTTTCATTTAATACATAGATAGGACCCTAACAAAGTGGACCTGGGAGTAGTGGTGATGAAGGGGTACTCCACGTTCCCCCAGAGCTCCAGAATTGGAACTTCACCATTAGATAGATTAACATAACAAGGAGATCAAGCCACTCGGCCACCGCCCTCTGGCACACATGATAAAAAGGGTCGGGGCTTGCCATAAGGGCAATAGGGTTGGGATAATCATAGAGGTACTGGGACTTGACGTGACCAGCGGATTAATCAGAGAGAAAGAGAGATAGAAAGAGAGATAGAAAGAGAGATAGAGATATCGGTTTACAATGTGAATGGGAAGACTAATTTGCAAATTGATATTAAAAGTTTGATTTTAATAAATATGTGCTTAGTATTATTGATTTCTAATTGTTTAGTTTTATCTTAATCAATATGAGCAAAAGAAATCCATTAACAAGAAAAAAAAAATTTTTCATTCTTTACTTCCTATTTTAACTAAATAGATAAATTGGGAAAATTTAGCAATGAAAGACGGGAGTGATGGTTTCAGTTCTGTTTTTTTTATTACACCCCCTTCTGTTTCAAATATTTTTGTCTGCATTCTTATTTAGTTTCATTAGCTTTTCTAATTTAGTATATTTTATTACATCAAATACTTGCACCCGGAGGGTGCATACATTTGCTAGTTACCATAATGATGCCTCATCGAATTTTCAGTATTTAAAAGACGCTACAGTAGATTCGCTGTGAAATTTCATTGGAACACTTATTTTTTTCAAGGTTCGGCCTAATTCAAATATTTCTCTCAACATCTCTTTACATAGAGGATGGTCTGGTGGTTTTCTGGTTTTTATTTTGGTTTTGCACAGAACATATACACTATTAATACAGTACACACACACACATGTATATATATAATTTAGTTAAATAATTCATCCGATAGTTCCTAAAATACCTTAAATTATTTTTCTTACCATTCAGTCGGTAGAGAATCCGGGTCAGAAGCACAAGGTTCTTGGTTCAATAGCAACCATCGCCAACTCAATGTATGAGTAGCACAGCTTGGCTCTGTGTGGTAAAGTTGGGAGCTGATGGTAGGTTTGGCGCTCTCTCAAATGTAAAAAAAACAATCTCCCTGGTCTAGTGCTAGCAAAAAGAAGATAGACTCCTTCGGTGTCCAGTTGATACCGCCTAATTTACTTTTACAATACATACATGATCAGCGTTACGCAATTTGACCTCTTAGAGCAACATATCTGTACCAATAATTTTATTATAAAGAAACGTAGGAAAAAGGACATGCTTCAGAAAAACAAGACTAAAAAAGAAAAAGTAGAAGAGAGAGGGGGGAGAGAGAGAGGAGAGAAGAGAGGGGGAGAGAGAGAAGAGAGGGGGAGAGAGGGGGGGGAGAGAGAGAGGAAGAGAGAGAGAGAGAGAGAGAGGAGGGAGAGAGAGGGGAGGGGAGGAGAGGGGAGGGAGAGGGGGGAGGGAGAGAGAGGGGAGGGAGAGAGAGGGGAGAGAGAGTAGAGGGGAGAGAAAGGAGGAGAGAGAGAGAGGGGAGAGAGAGGGGGAGAGAGAGGAGAGAGAGAGAGAGGGAGAGAGAGAGGAGGAGGGAGAGGAGAGAGAGAGAGGGGAGAGAGAGGAGAGAGAGAGAGAGAGGGGGAGAGAGAGGGAGAGAGAGAGGGGTAGAGGGGGGCAGAGAGAGAGGGCGAGGGGGGTAGAGAGAGGGAGAGGGGGTAGAGAAGAGAGAGAGAGAGGGGGTAGAGAGAGAGAGAGAGAGAGGAGGGGTAGAGAGAGAGAGAGAGAGGGGTAGAGAGGAGAGAGAGAGAGGGGGGGTAGAGAGAGAGGAGAGAGAGAGAGAGAGGAGAGAGAGAGAGAGAGAGAGAGAGAGAGGAGAGAGAGGGAGAGAGAGAGAGAGAGAGAGGGTAGAGAGAGAGAGAGAGAGAGGAGAGAGAGAGAGAGAGTAGAGAGAGAGAGAGAGAGAGAGAGGGAAGTGCGTGGAAGCGATAAGGCAATTCTTTTTTCAAATGGACATAATAAAAGAAGAAAAGAAGGAAAGAAAGAGAAAGTGAGAGATTGTTAAATCAAGATCATTATACATTTTACTTATTGAACTATTTGCAATAGCTCTTAAGTAAACATATCAAACGTTATAATAATCAAATTATCATTCTGGGTTATATCCACAGATCCTGCTCATCAAGAATGAATAAAACATAACGTGTTCGGCACAAAATACCTATCAAGGATTGACATGCAGTAAAATCCTACTAACCAACCAACACTTTGATTTGGTTTGGTTTACGGCATACCAACCTCGGTGGGTCACTTAATGCCGACAAAGTTGTGAAATAAATTCAATTCTTAATGCATAATACAATTTTGTTTATCAACTCAATGTTTTTCTATTTTTTCCATAGATGGGACCCTAACAGGTACTACCACTCCGGGCCAGAGTGAACCAGGGAGCAATGGTGATGAAGGGGTGCTCCACATTCCCCAAACCTCCAAAACTGGAACCTCACCATCAGAGAGAGTTTAACGTCATTCCCAGGACATGTAGACCCTCAGTCACCGCCTTCTAGCACCTATATGATAAAAAGGGGTTGGCGCTTGTCATAAAGGCAGTAGGGTTGGGAAAATCATATAGGTGCTAGGGCTTGACGTGACCAGCCGATTGATCGGAGGGGGCCTCTCCGACCGCCCGTCTAGCCCAAGATAGGGCCAAAGTGGAGTATTGCAACTCATGAACTGCTCATCCACCTGGGTTCTATCCTTAAGCACCACGGGTCGCCACCCACGGCCAACAGGTGGCCCCATTGGGGGGAGTCTTACCACTCTGCAGAGGTGCAGTCGGTGCATTCTAACACACCATGCCGACAGGGCGGACCAACACTTTGAGTAGTACTACAGTAAACTCTCTCGTTCATGTTAGTCTACTAATAAAACGGCCTTTGATAGTAAAACTGGAGCTGACATTCTGTTGGTAGTTATCGGAACTAGTAAAAAGAAAAATAGCTCATTTGTTCGGCAAAGATTAAAATAGAACACAATATGATCCTTTTTTTACGAGATCAACGCTTCTCATTGGCCATTTCTTTCTGTCTTCTACTTTTTTTTAAATTCTTGGTATATAACGAGGCTAAACTCCAAATAAAGAAAGCTATGGAAGCGATATTTTTTTTTTAGTTGCGGAGGTGGAGGGTGCAGAGGGACGACAAATAGCCATGTTTATATAAACTGAAGTATTGAGGAATTTGAGACCAAAAACTAATGCAATAGAAACACAGATTGTTCATTCGGTCAATATTTATTTCCTATGTATACAAAAATAAAATAAAAACAAAATACCCTACATACTCGTGTTTAAGTCGACTGTTGACTTATGGTTAGCAAATCAACTAATTTCCCCTCTCATTATATATACTAGCAAATATATGCACCCTCCGGGTGCAAGTATTTAAGTTTTAATATAAAATATCATGTTAATTAGAAAGGCTAATGAAACTGAATAAGAACTCAGATAAAAATATTTGGAACAGAGGGGGTATAATCGGAAAATAGAACAACTTTGAAACTAACTCTTCCATCATTTTCCATTACCCCCGTCTTTCAGTGGTAAATTTTCCTAATTTAACTATTTAGTTAAAATAGGAAGTATAGTATAAAATTACAGGTATTTCTTCTTGTTTCTTTTAAGATTTATTGAAGAGATTTTTGCTCATATTCAATAAGATAAAACCAAACAATTAGAAATCAATAATACTAAGCATATACTTATTAAAATCAAATTTTTAAGATCAATATGCAAATTAGCCTTCCCATTCACACTGAACCGCTATTTTGTTGTATATATAAATACAATTGCATGTTATTAGTATGTAGATATTGTTAACAGTCTTAATGATGTAAAACAATTTTACTAATAATTGAGGTTTAAACAAAAAAATAAAATCATGGAGAATGTGGTGTAAATAACAAAGGGAATTGTGACTTGTATAGTAATATAGTTTCAGTTACAGACAAACAAACCCACAATCTCCATTATAATATAATAATAAATATAAATATATATATAATATATATATATAATATATATATATTATATATGAAAGTAAGTAAACAAACTGTTTATTTTTGATACGGCCTTCAGCCGACAATATTTGGAAGATATGTGCTTAATTGAAGTCATACCTAATTTTGAAAATTAATTAGTAAATAATGAGTTTAGGCGAAACAAATCGAGAAAATGTCGAAATCGAAATCCAGTCGAAATGTACATACAGGTATTGACATTTTCTCGATTTGTTTAGCCTTACATTTGAACATATATGCCCGCCTAAATTCATGAATTATTAACTAATTAATTTTCAAAATTAGGTATGACTTTAAGCACATATCCTCCAAATATATATATATATATTTATTTCTATTAAATGGAAATTCAGTGTATCCCTGTAACCGAAACCACATCACTGCTTATGTCATAATACCCCAAATCGTTCATACATCGAATAAAGAACAACTCTGTATTATATATCTTTGTCGTGAGACATTCTAATCCCACCGCTACTCTCTTATTCTATATTATATAATAAAAGAAAATCAATGATAAAGGTGTCTTGAGTATGACGTTAAACTGCATCTAGTCGTGAAGTTCTCATTCTGGAACTATGTGGAATGTGGAGTACCTCTTTATCGCCATTACTCTCAGGTTCACCCTGACCCGAAGTGGTAATACCTGTTAGGGTCCAGTTTATGGGTTAGAGAAAAAAAGGAGTTAAAAAACCGTTTAAAAATGTTGAATTCCCGTCAAGAATGAATAAAACATTGTCTTTGGCATAACATGACACAACGAGGGTTGACATGCCACAAACCAACCAACCAACCTACTCGCGACAGAGGGACTGTGCAATAGGGTAGGTCGATTTTTCACTTTAAAAAATATCAAATTGTCCATCTATGCGAAAGTTGTGTTTTAGTATACTGAATACTGATACCAAAAATTAGATCTTTTACTTGCACCATTGTTTGAGGAAATAGCATCAAAGATCGTCTACTGAAATGCACTAAAAATCCTTGTTCTCGCAAAATTTAGCATTTAGAGAACGAGGATTTTAGTGCATCTTTGATGCTATTTCCTCAAACAATGGTACACAAATAAAAGATCTATTTTTTGGTATCAGTATTCAGTATACTAAAAAAAACAACTTTCGCATAGATGGACAATTTGATATTTTTAAAAAGTCAAAAATCGACCTACCTTACTGTGCAGATACATATAGCCATATCTTAAAAAATCATTAGCATCTTTTTTAGTGCAAGGGTACTTGCTGAGGAGATTGCAGGTTTCTGTTGAGCGTGTACTTAATTTATTCTCTTCTAGTAGGTGGGGTGAGTACGAGGGGTCACAATGGTCTATTTGTGTGTGGGTGGGGGGGATATATCAGTATACCCAACAGATTTGGCATAAGATTCAAGGCCACATTTTATTATAACGATCCTGTCGTATAGCCTTATGCGAAAGAAGATATTCTACAATGGCTACGGGTAATTGGTTGGTTTGGTTTGTTTTACGGCAGATCAACCTCAGTGGGCCATTTAATGCTGACAAAGTTTTGAAATAAACTTATTCTTAATGGAATTGGACACATAACCTAATTCCTTTATCCACTAGGCTAAGACAGCTCGAAGTGTTTGAACAATATTTCGATTTTATGAAAATAGTAATCAGAGCTTGTTATTAGTCCGTTTTTGAGAGAGAGAGAGAGAGAGAGAGAGAGAGAGAGAGAGAGAGAGAGAGAGAGAGAGAGAGAGAGAGAGAGAGAGATAGAGAGAGAGAGAGAGAGAGAGAGAGAGAGAGAGAGAGAGAGAGAGAGATTTAATCTCTCCTATACGAGAGCTTTTGCCGCTAAATCTTTATAGTTATCAATATGTAGGTGGGTCATTTTTAATAAACCAGATTTCTTCTCGCAGATAATGATCTCGTACACCACGTGTCACATTTGGTTGAGTGCCAGAGGCAAGTAATTAGCAACTAAATGATGTTCCCCAAAAGAGTCATTACTTTTTAGCCGATACGATCGTTTAAGGCAATCAGAAAATAAAAAAAAAATGAAAAAAATGTTAAGCCATCAGATTTCGTTTAGTCGATTCTGGGAGCCATTTTTGTCGGGATTAAAAGACGACCCCGAAATTCAAATCGTTAATCCAGTCAGTGATTCTTCGAACAATTCACAATGACAAATCTGATAATCCGATTCTTACTGGACGAGGCTGTTTGCATTTTACAGTGCTAATACCGTTGGGAAAATGATTCTCCCCCCTCAGCTATGATTAAATAGTAGGGTGAAATGGGCTCTTTAACCTTGGCTAAGTAACCAGTCTAGGAGAAGGAATACTGAATTCGAACCTGTTAAACTCCACTTAAGAAATGGACCTTGTGTCGCATCCTACTCGTGCAGAGGTGTTCATATATATATATATATATATATATGAGAAGTAAACAAACAGACGATGTGTTTTGATATGGCTTTATTTTTTAGCCGACAATTTTTGGGAGAATATGTACGACTTCAATAAAGCACATATTCTCCCATATATATATATATATATATATATATATATATATATATTATATATGGCACTTTGGTATAAACTAGCTATAATGATTTAGGCCTACTCGAGTTAGGAGCATATGAATTATGAGATTTGTAGACCATAATCACTTAATTAGATAAAGAGGAGTCGGAGGTGCCAAAAATAGAGGAGTCGGAATCGGACTCAAATAGAAGAATCGAACAATTCACACTGACAAATCTGATAAATCGATTCTTACTCGACCTGAATATTGCAATTCGATTGAATAATTGATTTTAACGGCATGTCAACCAACTCAAGGTTATTTTATGCAAAGCGGTAGGTTTGAAGGGTGGTCAAACTTATTATTTTTTTTTTTTAAAGATTTTTATTTATTTTGGCAGTAGGTTATTTGAAGTTGTTGCTAAGTGGATTGGAAATCAGTTTAAGGGACAAGTTTATCGAGTAAAGTTTGTTATAAGCGATAGTTTGGTAGAAGGTTTTGTTTGTAAACAATTTTTTTCTATTTAACCCATAGATGGAACCAACAGGTACTACCACTCCGGGCCAGAGTGAACCTTGGAGCAATGGTGATGAAGGGATGCTCCACATTCCCCAAATCTGGAACCTCACCATCAGATAGAGCAACGTCATTCCTATGACATATAGACCCTCAGCCACCGCCTTCTAGCACATATGATAAAAAGGGTTGGGCTTGCTATAAGAGCAATAGGGTTGGGACAATCATATAGGTGCTAGGGTTTGACGTGACCAGCCGATTGATCGGAGGAGTCACTCCGACCGACCGTCTAGAGCCTAAGTAAGGGCCAAAGGGTTATTTCATAGTTGAGTAACATATTACAGAGTTACCCAGAAAAAAACAGAACCAAAATTATTTATTTTCCCATTAAACTAAACCTAAACCCCACCCCTTGTTGGACTTAAACTTAATAAAAAATTAAAATTAACAGTTTTATTACAAAATTTGTGGGTTCTGTTTTCTCTGGATCACCCTGTAATATGTTACTCAACTATGAAATAACCGTCCAAAGTGGGGTGTTGCATGTCATGGACAGCTCAGCCACCAGGATTCCATCCTTAAGCATCACATGTCACCACCTACGGCTAACAGGTGGCCTTATTTGGGTGTGTCTTACTCTTCTGTAGAGATGCAGTCGGTGTATTCTAAAGCCCCAGCCGACAGGGCTGTCGATTTTTTGTTTTGTTAACTCACAATGGCCGACCCAGGGGAGAAGATCACCATCACTTACGAATCAACCTAGCGGGAATTTTGTCAAATTGTTATCGCTTCCAATCAGTTAAACTAGATTTTATTAATGGCATTCCAACCCTTGTTGAGTTATTTTATGCCTAGGACATTTTGTTCAATTCATTCATGATGGATATTAAAAAAAATCTTTTTTTTAACTCAATTTTAAAAAACACATTTTAAACCCATAGATGGGACCCTAATAGGTATTACCACTCCGGTTCAGGATAGACCCGGGAATAAAGACGAGGAGGGAGACTCCACACTCCCCAGAGCTCTAGACTTGGAATTTCACCATTAGATGCAGTTTAGCATCATACCCAGACACTAAAACCACCAATCCCCGCCTTCTAGCTCATATGATAAAAAGGGTTGGAAGCTTGCCATAAGGGCAATAAGGTCGGGACAATCATTTAGGTGCTAGGGCTTGACGTGGCCAGCCGAATAGAGTGTTGCAAGTCATGAACTGCTCAGCCATCAGAATTCCGTCCTTAAGCATCACAAGGTCGCCACCCACGGCCAACAGGTGGTCCCATTAGGGGGGGTCTTACTCCTCTACAGAGGTGCAATTGGTGTATTCTACAGCCCCACCTACTGGGTGGATTTTAGTTTTATAACTATTTCGGTATTATGCACTGAATTACGTTGACTTGTCCTCCACCTGTCTGTGGGGACTCAGTATACGCTGACTGTATCCCATGCAGACGGGTAAGACACCCCCCTACAAAGGGGGTCCAGGGTGCATCTAGTGGTGAAGTTTCGATTCTGAAGATTTTGGGGAATGTGGAGTCCTTTCATTGCCATATATTTCAATATGTAAACAGTATAAGGTACCATTATGTGGCCTACGAAATCATGTCTCTTATAGTATGTGGCCTACCATAAAAAGCATATTATAAGGTTATAATAATTACTGCTAACCCTAACCCTATTTCAGAATTTTAGAATATTTTAGAATTAAATAGATCTCTGATTCATGTAAATTATGGATAAATTCTTTTTTAATTATTCTTAATTACTATATACAGCTTATGGCTGAATTGCATTTCTTGAAATTGAATATACGTGAAAAATAATTACTTTCAATAAATTGCCCACTACTTATATCTATAAATATACTCTTACTGAGGTAGGACACATTCAAACCAGGTAGGCCACATACTATAACAGGATCAAAAAGGTAGGCCACACACTATAACGGCACCAAGTATAATAATCTTGACTTAATTCACTTTTCATCATGTTCGATTGAAACAGATTAGCATTATCGCTTCCGCGCGCTCTCTCACTCTTTCCTCATATCTTTATTTTAATCTATTTTTTCTATGTAACATTTCCTTTTTCTTCTCCTTTTCTTTATAATAAAAACGGAATGGTCCATTACTTAGCTAAGGTGACGACAATCATAAGAAATAAGAATTCGACACCAGATAATCAGGATTTGCATTTTTGCAATTCATTTTGGACGATGTCATTTTTAACCAGAGGGTGTAGTATGATGATAACGGGCGTACAATTAAGAAACGCGAGTATTGATATATAGAACCATATATCCCAGCTTGCATTGGGATCGAACCCCTATCATCGGTACTGGTGAGAAGACAGAAGCGATGAGCGAGAGTGAGACAGAAAGAAAAAAAACTTTCCTCAAATATAAAGAAAAAATATGGATACACTATTCTTACGCAAACAATCCTCTATTGATGCTATAAATTCATGAATGGACAGGACGCCTGCCATAGAGCAAGCGTCGCTTAAGTTTTGTTGCCGTAAGACTAAACTTGGTAAACAATTAACTATTTACAAAAACGTAAATTAATCCGGGCAACCGGTGAGGATCTTACTCCGTTAGAAATAGTGAACGAAATGACCTTTATAACGATCACTCTACGGGACGTGCCCTAGTTCATTCAATATGTAAGACCATGAATTGGAGAAATGTTAGTGTAAAGGAGCCACGTGACTATGAACATATCTTTTTTTCCCCGTTTGATGAAAGCATCCATTAATACGCCCCCACATAACGCCGAGGAGAAAGAAACAACACCGTCATTCGAGTTTCTTTTTAAAGTGATTTAAATTGAAAAAAAACAAGAAAAATCTTGTGAATTGTCAGTTCCGTTTTTGAATTGAATAAGCATTAATCAGACTTCCTCGAAATTTCCCTTATTTACTTCCAAATAGAAAAAAAATGCCCGGTCAAGTTTCCGGTCATTTTCAAGTGACTTCTAAAATAAGACCATCGAAATAATAGACAGAGAGAGTCATGCGTATATAAACAAAAACAAGCATTGCACACACACACACACATATATATATATATATATATATATATATATATATATATATATAGCGACAAATTAAAGCGAAAATTCTTCCAAGCCGTAGTTGTATCAGTGTTACTGTACGGCTGCACTACCTGGATTCTAACGAAGCGGCCGTTTTTTTTTTTTTTTTTTTACTTAATTGCAAATTACGACTAATTAGAACCGATTAAAACATTTTTTCAAACATAATTCAATCCTAAAAAGTAAGGAATAATTTAGTATAATTTTCGTGTCATTAAACTAAACAGTAAAAGAAGCCTTTAGGAAGCAAAAGTTGATTAACACAGCTTTAATATAATTATAGATATATAATATACACGCATCAATTTAGGAACTGAACTCAGTGACCAAAGTTCAAATCTTGGACGATAATTATATTCAGGAATATAAATCAAATCTTCATTATATTTGCTCAAAAACCAAGATATGTTGATAGTGAATATATATATATATTACTTTGTCGTATATTTTTTTTATTTTTCGTAGTTTCCTCCAGACATACATGTTGGCTGTCAACTCGTGCACGAGAAAAAACATTTCCTACTTAAAAAAAAACAAAAAAAAAAAAACATTTGCCTATTTGCATTTTCCATTGCACTAATACCAACTTCTCGCTCCAGCTATGGGTACATATTAGGGCAGGCTGGGCTCTTTAACTATTAAGCAACCGGTCTAGAAAGAAATCTGAATTCAAACCTATTAAACTCCTCTTAGATGTTGAACTTGTATCACATTCTGCTTGGTGTAAATGCCGCTAAACCGACCAGTTAATTATGTCTTATTTTTATATAGTTATTTTATTTATAAAAATCAACTACAACCACAATATCCAATTTAGAATAGTTTAATGGGTTTATTAATACCATTTTATGCCGACCACTGGTTTCTGCACTCTAGGAATCTTAACCGAAAAAGGGTAAGGGGGAAGTCAGAGTTAGAGTTTTTATGCCAATGGTCGGATAGGCGACAACGGTAAGGACTTTCTCATTTCTTTGAGGATGTTTTATTCCTTTTTAAAGGTATTCGCTGTTATCCGTTATTAAATGTTGTTTTTCCTTGTACAGTTTCACGGTGTTTATTATATAAACTTAATGACATCAGTAAAGAATCGTCATGCCACCCTTTCCTCAAGACCAGTAGGCAGTAAAAGTTGGTTACACACACACACACACACACACACACACACACAAATTGTTTAAAAAATTGAGTACCCATGAAGAATGAATTAAAAATGTCTTCGGCATAAAATAACCCAGTAAGAGTTGACATGTTGTAAAATCCAACCAACTAATGGACAGAGACAATCACTGGTGTACTCTGGGAAGGCATCTCATTTTGGTTGTCAAAACCATTGCACCTTCCAACTTTCTTTAGACTTGTTCTAACCAATGTCATTTTGAAGATTTCGAACCTTAAATCGAATGGGAGTAGAAGAAAACGAACAAACGACATCATTTAAATGATGAATTAAGTAAGAATTAACTGATACTAGAAGCGTCTACACAGCGTCAACTGGGTAAAGTAAGTGTGTGTGGGGTCGAAAAAAAACAAAAACAAACTGGTGTATTGATTTGTTTTTGAGATTTACAAATGCTGGACACTTTAAGTAGAATTTCAATGCTATTTCTAGGTATATTTTGATTTTTAAATATCTTTGAATATAAATCAAATCTTCGTCATTTTTGCACCAAAAGCAATACCGGTGATATTTAATGTGTATATATATTTACTTTATATCGTTAATTGTTTTATTTTCATAGTTTCATCCTTACATACAGACATATCAACTGCATATATATATTTAGGTCTCATTTTTTAATTTTTAATCTTTAACGTTACTTTATTATCTTATATTTTACCTTTTATATTATTTATTAAGTATTATACCACTATCTCTTACTGTATTCAATTTTATTCTATTTTTGCTTTATATCATTCAAAACTTTTCTGAACTTACAATCTTATTTTTATTTTTTATTTTTGATTTTTTTATGTTCATTCTTTAATTTTTGTACTTTTACAATCTACCTCCCACCTCTTACTTGCTTTTTATTTTTAAAATCTTTTTTATGTTTTTTTATTTTTAAAAATTTAAAATTGTTTTTCTCCTTATTTTTAGTACTGTAATTCTGCTCATTTTGTGAGTACACTCTTACAACTATTTCTCCAAGGAATCGGTCCCCCATCTAAGCCACACCTCATCCATAGCATAGACCTCCCCGCCCCATTCAAAGAAACTAATCTTGCCCATTTCAAACTAAGACACCAACCCTCCCCTCTCCCAAATTGATAGAGTTAAAAGCGATGTTACTTTGGGAAATTCTCAGTAAGAGTCATGTTCTTGTGATTACCTGAAGATGTCGTATTAATACGGTTGAAATAGATTATTGTAATGAAGCAAGTTTAGAGTTTTTTGTTCATTTACTATATATATATATTAATATATATATATATAAATATTATATATATATATATATATAAGGGAGGTGAGCAGTCATTGTATTTCAGTGGACTGTTATCAAGCTTTTTCCAAATCATGTACCAGTCTGAAACTCTTAACTGGATTCCCCTCTCCTCCTTAACTGGCACTTGAAGCTTACTTCTCACTTCGTTCAGAGAATAATTTCACCTAATTTTTATAAATATTCTCTCTAACATTTATTTCCACAGATAAGATTACACCTTTTTTTTCTTTTATCTTTTCCTTTTTTTTCTTTCTTAAAATGAGGCAGAGATGGATGAAGATGCTAACAAGATGTCTCACTGATTTATAAAAGAATATTATCGCGGGAAAATCTTAGGAAATGACTCATCGTGGTGCAAAGGTTAGCACATTAGTATCATTATTACTGAATAGCGAGTACGATCCTCACCGTGTGTCTAATACTTGTGACAATTAGTGTAAATTCTTTATTAACTCTAAGATTTTATCATGTCTAAGTTATCATATTTCTTCGTCCGACGTTTCGGTCGTAATACTCTCCCCAACTTTTGTGTCTGTCGTAACATTTAATCTACGGAGTAGATTATGCTCGTTTCACCGTTACGATAGATACATACATACGGCCCTATTTCGGGGGGCGTCTTACCCCTCTGCAGAGGTGCAGTCGGTGTATTCTACTGCCCACGCCGACAGGGCTGGTGGGGATTGGGGATAAACACAGTTCTTAAAATACATATAAACAAAGTAAAGTCGTCGCGGTGGCCTTAAGTCGGTACCAGCCAGACAGTGAGGGGGTCTATCTCCTTTTCACTAGCGTTAGACCAAGAAGATTGTTTTTGGCATCTGACACGGAGCGCCACACCTACCATCAGCTCCTCACTTTACCGCATAGGTCCCTGTGCTACTCATCCGCTGAGTTGGCAAGGGCTGATATCGAACAGAAACTCATGGGTGGCGGGTGCAAAAAATGCGTTGATCACGTCGGCATTCCCCCACAATAAACCCAGCCACTGGACCCCCACCCTGTTGGGCGGGTCTACATACTAATGATATGTAATTGTATTTATATATAAAACAAAATAGCGGTTTATAGTGTTAACGAGAATGCTAATTTGCATATTGATTTAAAAAAATTGATACTAATAAATATGTGCTTGGTATTATTGATTTCTAATTGTTTGGTTTTATTTTAATAAATATGAGCAAACATCAGATAAATCTTTGAAACAAATCCATTAACAAGAAGAAATAACTGTAATTTTATACTTTGCTTCCTAATTTAACTATTTAGTTAAATTAGGAAAAATTAGCAATGAAAGACGGGAGTGATTGGAAATGATGGATGAGTTAGTTTCAAAGTTGTTCTATTTTTTTTTATTTGATCCCTTCTATTTCAAATCCCTTTATCTGCATTCTTATTTAGTGTCATTAGTCTTTCTAATTTAATATATTTCATTACATTAAAACTTAAATACTTGCGCCCGGAGGGTGCATATTCTTGCTAATAAAACTGGAACATTACCTTTAGGCACCCCTTTTTGATCTCGATTAAGAAAGGATATGTTTTTCATTCACACAGTCAATATCCGGTTGTTTGTTAGGGGTTAGTTTTATAATTAAAAAAAAAATATCTAAAAATCGTCTGTTAAAACAACCGGATATTGACGGTGCAAATGAAAAACATGTCCTATCTTAATTGATATCAAAAAGGGGTGCCTAACGGTCATATGGTCCATAAAACTAATAACGATAAAAAAGAAAAAGAAAAAAAAAAAGGGAAAAGGGGGGAGGGGAAGTTACGGACGGATAAAAAATATTCGTGGTTATCGTAGATCTTAGTAACCTCAGCATAGGACGAATTTCTTTTTCTTTTTGGGAACATTCCATTTTTCCCTTGAAAGGAAACACTTCATATCTAAATTGCCAATATATATATTTTTTTGCACTTGACGACCATTTTAAGTAAATATTATAAACTGTTTTATTCTGTTAGGTTCACAGCCATTATTGAAATCTCGAAGATGTGGGGGTGGGGGTCGAGGAAGGTTAATTGAAGAAAAAAAACTTGTTTTAGTCAGAGTAAAATAAATATGATAAATAGGGAAGATGCTGAAAGGTTCTTGTCCAAACTAAGAAAGGTTGATTGGGTTTTACGGCATATCAACCCTTGTTGGGTTATTTCATGCCGCCAAAGATGTTTTTGTTTTATTCATTTTTGATGGGTGCTCAATTAAAAAAAACAACAAAAAAAAAAACAAACATTTTTTCTATCTAACCCTAACAGGTACTACCATTCTGGGTCAGAGTGGAACTGGGAGTAATGGTGATGAAAGGGTACTCCACACTCCCCAGAGCTTCACCATCAGATGCAGTTTAACATCATACCCAGGACTTTGAGACTCTCAGCCAGCGCCTTCTAGCACATGATAAAAAGGGTTGAGGGCTTGCCTTAAGGGAAATAGGGTTGGGACAATCATATAGGTGCTAGGGCTTGATTTGACCAATCCATTGAACGGATGGGGCCTCTCCGACCGCCCGTCTAACCTAAGTAAGAGCCAAAGTGGAGTGTTGCATGTTATGGACTACTCATCCACTGTATATAAAGTATATTCATCTAATATTTTCCCCACAGCTATATTGTTTCAAGTATTCCTATCTAATACTAATAGTTATATGGTTTCAAGTAACTAATAATCTTGAGTGAACAATCATAGCTTCAATCAAAGTATTTCTACCTAATCGTATTATAATGGGGATTTTGTGTGTGTAACCGAAACTACGTCACCACCAACGTCACAAGTCCCTTAGTTTATATTTGATTTTAATAAGCATCTTATTGATTTACAATTCCTATCAAGGTTTAGCCTAGATGGATTTGCCTCAAAACAGCCCATATTATTGATGTATTTAAAATCGTGCGACGTGTGTTATATATCATTAAGAAATAAATGTTTATATAGTATATGGTGTGAATAATTTGCATATCGGTTTTAACAAAACTGTGTTTAATAAATAATTACTTGGTGTTATTGATTTCTAATATTAGTGTTTTATTCTCAAATGTATTAAAAGTAATCCTATGTATAATTTTATATTGAAATCAATTAGAATAAAGTAAAAATAAGAGTAAGCTTTTGGTAATTTCTTAGTTGAGAAACATGATCAAAGGGGAACCACTCCTGACTGATAAATTATTTACTTATTTTCCCATTAAACTAACCCTAAACCAGTCTTCTTTTTGCCCTAGTAGATCAATACATAAATAAATAATTTATCAGTCAAGAGTGGCTCCCCTTTGATAATGTTAGTCAACTATGAAATAACCAAGCTTTTTGTTTGTGTGTTTAATTTCATTATTTTTTTTCTAATTCGGTATGATATTTAATTATATTAAAACTTAGGATACTTGTGCACTGAGGGGGCATTATTTTTTTTTCTAGTACAAATAATCTTCAAAGAGTTCTTTTAGGTCTATAGATGGAACATTAACAGGTACTGCCACTTTGGTTAGAGTGGACTTGGGAGTCATGACAATGAAAAATTATTCCACTTTCTCCCAGAACTGGAGCCTTGCCACCAGATGCATTTTACTATCATACTTAGGACACCCCTTACCTGTTGTCTCGTCCTTCGGGACGGGGGTCCAGTGTGCTTCGGCCACTGGATCAGGTTAAGTAATAGATAATAGCGTCGATCCCAAGGGGCCATCCCCCCAGGCAATACCTGCCCCTTTGACTTAAAAGGGCTGGGTTTATTGCCCAGCGCCTGAGGCACCCCCTTGAGGGGGAATGCCGAAGGGATCGACGCAATTTTTGTTCTTTCCCACCCATGAGCTTCGGCTTGTGGGTGGGTCCATGTTAAAACGAGGCCTTGTGCCCAGCCCATACAAGTGGGGTATGAGGCAAATACTCTTAGGACACCCCTTTTTAGTAGGGGATCTAATCACTATGCTGGGGGGGGGGGATACAGTCAGCATATTCTAAGCTCTGCCAACAAGGTAGTAGTGTACTTGATGATATAACAAGCCACTGTCCCCCGCAAAATATTCAAATTTCAATATTTCTTTAATGAAAATTTTTTTTTGAATAGGGATGAATATGGAAGATAGATTAAGTTTCAGTTTACATTCGATGGAACATCTAACACTTTAAAAAAAATATTACTTGGGTGGGGCGCGCGTGGGGGTCTTTTGAAAACTTTTGGGTCTTATTTACCATCAAATACGGTAATTCACTCACATTTGGAGGAGTCAGTACAGTAAAGGTCACAACCCTCACCACGCACTGACCTTCCATAAATGAGATTGTTTAAATTTGGGTTAACTAGATCCCACAACTATGGCTCTGTCTCGGACGGATATATATATATATATATATATATATATATATATATAAAGTAAAGACGTCAGGATGGTATCAGCCAGACAGCAAGGAAGTCTATTCCCTTTTCAGTAGCACTAGACCAAGGAGATTATCATTGGCACCTTGGGGGGGGGGGGGTCAAAGCAACCATCAGCTCCTCACATGCCGAGTTGGCGAGGGCCGGTATCGAACCCGGAACCTTGTGGTTCCTAGTCTGACGCTCTACTGACTGAGCTAACACAACATGATATATATATATATATATATATATATATATATATATATATATATATATATATATATATCACACACAGGAGAGAGAGAGATTTAGCCACTCTGGTAAAAATGTGACATCAACAGAAATGTTTTTAAACAAAAATGTCGCACTGCATCCTCCCCCCCCCAGGATACAGCGACCGAAATTGTGATTTTACATACCACAATAAAGATGAGGATAAAAACCCGAAAAATCAAAATTATACACAAAAATTCAGACAAATAATAAATTGTTTTATTTTAAAAGTCAAAACACACACATATATATATATATACACACACACATTATATATATATATATATATATATATATATAATTTCCGGAACATTCTTGAAAATATGCACACAAATGTACTGGTGATTTGTTGTTTTGGGAAACTCATTCACAAATCACGTGCATTTCCACCCCCTCAAAACATTCCAGTATAAAATATTTACATTTTTAAAAATCATTTATTCATTCAATCGAACGTAGTTTTATGCTAGTATCCTGAAAATCTCAAATATTTGTCTCGACTAGTTTTTTTTTTTTTACCAGTCGAGCATCAATGAGGCTTAAAACTGTCGTCGTCGTCGTCGTAGCCGACAGTTCCTCTTAACATTTCAGCGAGCATTTCCTTCATCTAATTGCCAATGTAAATCGTTACCTCATTAGTAAAACTGTTTCCGGGAAACTACAGACCATTTTGTCTTGATTCTTTTCTTGTCTATATTATTTTCAACGGAGAAACGAAGGTGGGTGTGGGTAGGATCCCTCCTTGACATCAACCTGACCCAGCAAATATATTTACGCTAATATTTAAAAAAATAAAGATATGTAATAAAAACCAGTAAACCAATTGATATACTTGCTCAATTGCGTACTTACCTGACCTTCGGGTCCTGCGTCTATTGGACCGGTAAGATATTTAATAATTAGCGTGATTCCAGTGGTCTATCCCCCGAGGCAACACCTCCACCCTCATCTAAAAGGGACAGGGCTGGGTTTATTGCCCAGTCCCTGATGCATCTCAAAAGAGGAATACCGAAGGGATTCACGCAATTTTTAAACACTATTCATGCATAAGCTTCGGCTCGTGCGTGGTTCCCCACGATAATGATTCTTGTGTTCTACTGGCATGGTGGGATGTCTGTAAATATTTACTTGCTCAATTGCTAGTATTTCAGACGGGATACAGACTGACTAATAATTAATAGATTCCTTCATACAAAATGGCAACAACACTGGAATAACAACATCCACAATAAACTCTTCCTAATCAAACCCACCTTGGGAGGCTGGAGACCAACTTTAAGGAAGTCTAGAAAGGATACAAGTCATTGTGTCCCGATTACGCATTGATCATAAAAGACTAATGCATTCCTATATACTCAAACAAGAACAACAACAACCACAATGTGGAACATGTCAAACACCTTTGACAGTTAAACACTTATTCATGGAATGCAGGTTTTTTTCTCACATTTGAAAGTTATTTTAAAGCAAACAATATGAAAGATCTGTTTGAAAATGTCAACATGGAGGATATCTCTCTTTCTTGAGGGAAATAAAATTATACCATAGAATATAGACATGAAACAAATCAATACCATACAACATAATCCTCAATAATGCTAACACATTGTTAAAACCAATTAATATAAATATAAATACACGATATGTATAACTTCCTAACCGTTAGGCATGACATAACCCCAGACAGGTTGATATGCCGTTAGAATCAATAAACAAACAGACTGACTGAGCCTACCCATTTCAAAATGCGGATATTAGTTTTAGATTTTTATCTGTGTTGTTTTATCATTAGTTAAAAATAAATCTATAAATTAGATATTTTTATTTCCTCAGATTAAAAAAAAATAATATTAAGTATTATTTAATTGTTTTATTCATAGATAAACTAAATTTTATTTTATTATTAAAAATATTATTTTTCAGGAAAATTTTGTGTAGAAAGTTAACTTTCCTAATTTCTATTTAAAATTGTTTTTTTTTTTACCTCCTTTAAATGAATTTGATGATTTTAATTACTAAATCATTAAATGTTTAACGTCCTTTTAAAGTTTTTTGGCATATTTTGGCATTGTTTTTAATTACTTTAATTGTTTTAATTACTTTACAGTGACATAGTTTTTAGTTACAGACAATCGATACTGAATCTATTAGCAAAGATTTTATTTTATTGAAGAATTTGTCTGCAGAGTGACCTTCCAAGTATTATCTATTTATCTATACATATATAAAAGGGCAGAAAGCGATATTAATGCACGCATAGGAAATGCATGGTCCGTTATAAATAGTTTATCAGTGATATGGAAATCCGAACTCAGACAAGCTAAAGAGAATTCTTTCAAGCCGTTGTATCAGTGCTCCTGTACGGCTGCATCCCTATGGCCCTAACGAAACGCATAGAGAATGAACTAGATGGGAACTGCACAAGAATGCTGCGTGCTATCCTAAACAAAACGTGTAAACAACACCCCGCGAGAAAACATCTGTATGGTCACCTATCCCATATCATCCAAACCATCTGAGTAAGACGATCAAGACACGCAGGACACTACTGGAGCAGCAAGGACGAACTCATAAGCAGTGATGGTGGTAGCTTTTTGAGATTTAGTACGTCCTGGGATGCACATATTTGCTTTGAATGAGTACCCGAGACATTTTATGGGTCCCAACTAAAGCCGCCTAACTCCTACCTTGTAACCTATTCTGTGTAATTCGTTTCTAAGTAACAATTGAAATGTATGTACAGTTTGAAATGGTGAGGGTAGAAAAAAAGAAAACACTGAGAACGCATGGATACGATTTTACTGCGTTCTTTTAGATTTGTGTGTGTCAGGGACGCAGGACGCGTACTAATTAATATCTTTGCATAAGTTACGTCTCCCGTGGAAGCCAGCACATGGGCACACCAGTGAGGGCCCGTCCAGCAAAGACGTACATGACCATCTCTGCACGGGTACTGGATGCTGTGCAGATGACCTCCAAGAACAATGAGTGATAGGGACGGATGATGAGAGATTGTCAGGATATCCGTGCAATTAGCGGGACATGATGAAGCTGAGTATGAGAAATGCAACTAATAGACATACGCTCATACGATAGATACCGTCAAAGTAAAGACGGCTATCTAACAGTATGAGTCTTCTTGTCTCTCTCGACCCAATTTAGCCTTAATCCGTTCTTAGCAAAATACAATATCCCGGCGCCTCTTCTAGATTGATAGTCACCGGTCTCCGTTTTATTTGTTATTGTAGCGAGTTCATCATCACGGGATGCCCGCAAATTAACTGATCTAGGTCAAAACTAAGGCTAAGGCTTAATATAGACCTGCCCTCACCACTCTTTGGGGGCCTCATTAAATATAGAATACAAACTTAGAAAATATTCTTACATCTAACCAGACTTGGTGACATGTCAGAAGAGTAAAATACATGATATAAAACAGACGGTATGTAGAAAATAGATGAAGAAGCCAGCGTTATAACGTTTCGGTTTTAGCGACCTTCATCAGGACTCGAATTATGAAGAACTGTTTGGATGACTTGCGAAAAAAAAAAAATACCATTCTCCCATTTTTTTGCAAGTCATCCAGACAGTTCTTCATAATTCGAGTCCTGATGAAGGTCGCTAAAACGGTGGATTGAATAAAGGATTCGGTTCGAAGTTCCATGAAGGCTCCCGAACTCGACGAGAAGGTTACAGAGTTCGAAGAGGAGGTTCGAGTGCGACAAAAACACCCGAAGAAGGCCGTAGGGCATATCAATCGAAACGTTGTGTATATAACAATAAATGAGGACAATAGTCCGAAAAATAAAAAAATAAAACGAATTATCAAGCCTTATTTTAAAAATTCAGATAAAGAAAGGAAACCACTCCGAAAGAAACGATTGCTTCAAAATAATTTCCCTTCTGAATCGCTTCTTTATACGGGTAAACATTTGTCACGTTATTTGATTTGTGTACACCTGGTACACGTTTGTTTGGTTTGTTTTGTTTTACAGCATATCAACCTCAGGGGGACATTTAATGCCGACAAAGTTTTGAAATAAATTCATTCTTAATGGATACTCAATTTTTTTTATAAACTCCTGTTTTTCTATTTAACCCATAGATGGGACCCTAACAGGTACTACCACTCCGGGTCAGAGTGGACTAGGGAGCAATGGTGATGAAGGGGTGCTCTACATTCTCCAGAACTGGAACGTCACCATAAGATAGAGATTAACGTCATACCCAGGACATGTAGACCCTCAGCCACAGCCTTATAGCATCCATATGATGAAAAGGGTTGGGGCTTGCCATAAGGGCAATAGGGTTGGGACAATCATATAGGTGCTAGGGCTTGACGTGACCAGCCGATTGATCGGAGGGGGTCTCTCCGAATACAATAAAAGAGTACTCCACACTCCCCAGAGAGAACTATAGTCTCACCATCAAATGCAGTTTAGGGTTATGGTAGGCATCCTGTCCATATGTCCATCTTTCAGTTATTCTCTACTTCCTATGTTTTTATAATGGAGTTCCATTTGAAAAAGGAATTAGAATAGAAAATTAGCCCTGTCTTAAAACACACTGATTGTATCCCCCTGCAGAGTGGATAAGACCCCTCCCCCAAAAAAAGAAGCGTGTTCTGGATAGGATACTAAACTGCATCTCGTAAAATAAAAATTGTGTATGAAAACTTAAAAAGGCCCTATATGGTTTGAAACAAGTGGGCGTTCCTGGAATAACACTTTTCATAATTACCTGATTGACCAGGATTTTAAACCCTCTATTATAGACCCTTGTTTGTATACCAAGGAAATTAACAAGGTTCTTGCCGAGTCTATAAGTAAAAGCGGGCGTCTAGCCCACACCTTATATCCAAAAGAAGTCAACAGTTCTCCATTGCTGGAGCTCTGGGGAGTGTGGAGTACACCTTCTTTGCCAATACTCCCTGGTTCACTATGACATAGAATGCTCCCGAGTGGTATCTGTTAGCGTCCCATCTATGAATCAAGTAGATTATTTGGATAGTTAGGAGTACTGGACATATAACCTTTAGGCACCCTTTTTGATCTCGATTAGAAAGGAAACATGTTTTCATTTACACGTCAATATCCGGTTGTTTTAACAGACGATTTTTAGATTTAAAAAAATTAAAACTAACCCATACCCTAACAAACAACCGATATAGACGGTGTAAATGAAAACATGCCCTTTCTTAATCGAGATCAAAAGGGGTGCCTAAAGGTCATATGGTCCGGAGTACTTGATAATTTGCAGGGGATACAAAGAAGTGTATTCCAAATCCTGCCGAGAGACCTTACTTTGTAGTAGTTAATGACCTTTGGCTAATGACCTTGCTTTGGGAGTTACCAAATCCAACCCAACCCCCTGGCGATGGTTGAATGATTTCGCTATCCGCACACTGATAAGACAGTGTGAAGAGAAAAGGGTGAGGTCGAACGAGGAAGTGAGTTTCTTCCTCAGTCAAATAAGGAATACCTTTTCATATAGCCACTCCTACCCTCGCACAGAAACAGGGCACTGACTCTTGCAACTCTGGATTACACTGGTCACTTTATCATATACGTTCTAAATTAAAAGCCACAACAATTGGTCATAAAAGACTAACGCACTCCTATATACTCAAAACAAAGAACAACAACCACAATGTGGAACATGTCAAATACCTTTGTCAGTTAAACACTTATTCATGGAATGCAGGTTTTTTTGCTCACATCAGAAACCGTATTTTTTAAGCAAACAATATGAAAGATCTGTTTGAAAAGTCAACATGGAGGATATTCTCTCTTTTTTGAGGGAAATAAAATTATGCCATAGAATATAGACATAAAACAAATCAATACCATACAACATAATCCCCAATAATGCTAACACATTGTTAAAACCAATTACTAAAAGTATAAATATAATACACGATATGTATCACTTCCTAACGTTAGGCATGACATAACCCCAGACGGGTTGATATGCCGTTAAAATCAATAAACAAACAAATGAAATCATAAGGAGTGTTCGATGCACTTGATTCTAAGAATGATATTCAGTCAAGTCACCACTCATCACGACCAATATTAGAACCAGTATATCCGTGATATACTAACACTGAACACAACGAAAGACAAACCGCATAAGGGTCGGTTTAGCCCAGTCGGTAGAGTTTTCGGCTGGGAACCTCAAGGTTGCTGGTTCGATAGCGGCCCTTGCCAACTCAGCGTATGAGTAGCACAGGAATCTGTGCGGTAAAGTGAGGAGCTGATGGATATGTGTGGCGCTCCGTCTCAGACGCTAAAAATCTCCTTGGTCTAGCGCTTGTAAAAGGGGATAGACCCTCGCTGTTCGGCTGATACCGACTTTAGACCACCCCGAAGACTTTACATATAAATGACCTTTTTATATGCAAAAATACATATAGGAGGCGCGTGGTCTAATGTTAGAGTCATAGGAAATGGACTCGTCGACCCGAGTTCAATTCCTGGGCGAAGCTGTTTGAATTTTCACATAGCGCTAATACCCTTGGGAAAGGTACGAGTCCAATTCTCCTCTAGCCATGGGTAAATAGCAGGGCAGGCTGGAATCTTTAACCATGGCTAGGTAAGCGGTATAGGAGAAGGAAAACTCTGAATTCAAACCTGTTTAAACTCCGCTTAAAAAAATTGACCTTGTGTCGCATCCCTGCTCGTGCGGAGCGGTTGGTAAAATATATATACATCAAAATACATACCAATAGTGAAGTGAAGTCGTCAGAGCGGCCTAAAGTCGGTATCAGCCTATCAACGAGGGAATCTATCCCCTTTTCACTTGCGCTTGACCAAGGAGATTATTTTAGCGTCTGAGGTGGAGCGCCACACCTACTGCACAGATCCCTGTGCTACTCATACGGCTGTTGCGAGGACCGGTATCGAACTAGAACCTTGTAGTTTCTAGCCGAACGCTGCTACCGACTGAAACGTATTCAAACAGCTATAAATACATAAACAATATGTGGAAAGTATTAAAAAAAAATGGGGAAAAACTTAGTCAGGTAAGTGGAGGTAGAATTGGCTATAAAATGATATTGGTGTGCTTGATGCAAAGAAGATATTTAGTTGAGTCCTTATCAAGAATCAATATTAGCATTAGTATATCCGTAATATACAACACGAACACAACGGAAAGAAAGACAAGATGAACGCATTTGTATGTAAAGAAACCTTTAGATGCATAATATATAATCCCAATGGTATTAAGAAAGAAAGATAACACACGTTTCCCAACAGTTAGAAATATATAAACAGTATGTGGAGGGTGTAGAAAATGACCCCCCCCCCCCAAAAAAAAAAAGACAGGGTTATGCGGAGGTCGAATTGGTGTGTTTGATACCAAGGAATATATTTAGTAGAGTCCTTATCAAGAATCAATATTAGCATTAGTATATCCGTGATATATATTAACATTGAACAAAGCAAAAGACAACAATAACGCTTTTGTACATACAAGACTTAACTTCTTATATACATACCAGAAAGTTTCGCCATGGGTAGGATGTGACAAAAAGGTCACAGGTATGTGGCACATCAAACGAGGAAATCAAAAGTCACTATTCAGTAGTAATAAGTTAAGAAAATGATTGGTTGTTTGTTGGGTTTTACGGCATGTCAACCCTTGTTGGGTTATTTTATGCCGAAGACTTTTAAAAAAAAATTCATTCTTAATGGGTATTCATTTTTTAAACACTTTTTTCTAGTCAACCAATAGATGGAACTCTAAAAAAGGTATACGCTCCGGTCAGGGTGCATCCGAGGGTAATGGCGATGAAAGAGCACTACCAGAACTCCAAAATTGGAATTTCACAATTAGATTCAGTTTAACGTCATATCCAGACACTAAGACCTCAGCCGCCGCCTTCTAGCACATTAATGTTTGGGAGTTTGACATAAGGCAATAGGGTCGTAGAAGCTAAACGTGCTGGACTGAAATATACAATAATGAGGAAGAGTTAGAAAAACGAATAAAGCTTATTTAATGAGGAACGCACAAAATACGTGGTTTTGACAGTTTCCAAGTAGGGACCCGAAGACTGTTCAAAAAGAACAGAGCAAAAAGAGACCGAGAATGGGTTTCGGATACTGTCATGTGACCCATGAGGCACCAAGCAGACACGACTATTTTCTAATGGAGAATCATTTATTATCACAGAGTATTTAAATCGCATGACTCTTGTATTTTTATCGTTTAACTACGTGATTAAATGCCCTGCCTCTTGGTAGGTTATTTAATCCCCCCAAAAAACCATCCTGTAGAAGAATAGTAAATTCTACTATTTAACCAATAGCTTAGTACTTTCCCTTGAACAGATCATTTACAACTTATCTTAGTTAAACTAAGTTGTTGAATAATCCATTACCATGTCGCTCAATTAGCAGGATCTATGACAATCTCTCGCCAACCTTCTCTATCATACATTTCCCAGGGAGGTCCTCTGCGCAGCACCCAGTATCCTCACAGAGTTGGTGAATGTAGGGTCCTTGGGCGGCCCAACATTAACATGTCCATGTGTTGGCTTCCACGGGAGAACGTCGCTTATGAGCTCGTCCTTGCTTCTCCAGCATGTCCAGCATGTCTTGTCCGTCTGACTCGGATTGTTTGTGAGATGGGGGGGGGCAGGTGGCCATACAGCTTCTTCCTTTGTGGGGGGGGGGTACATTTCCATGACTTGCTCAAGAACCGCACGAAGCATTTCTTGTGCAGCTCTCATCTAGGTTCATTCTCAAGGTGCCTCGTTAGGATCCAAGTGGTCAGCCATACAGGAGTAATAGTATTTTCTTCATAGAAAAAGTCATTAACATTTTTTGTATTGTTAGTGGTATACTGTAATCAGGGCGACTATTTATTACAAAGCGGTTCAATTAATAATAATCGGACTTTATTTTCTAGCCGTTTTGCATCATTAAAACAGATTTTTAAATATTCAATTCAATATTTCATGAATTTGAGTCATTTCAATTTTAAAAAAAAAATTTTTTACTTAACAATGAAAGAAAAAATTAAATTTCAAGGATATTTAAATACTGCAATACATTAAAAATATTTGAAAGGAAACTCCGGTTTCAGTTGACATTGAACATTTTTCAATGTTTACTTTTCAGAAGGAAACCAATGAATAATTTTTATAGTCTTCACAGGCCGCGGCACACCATTGAGGCCTATTTTGTGTTTTAGTCAGTAATTTTTTTTATTGCTAAGATACAGAAGGATAATTAGCATTCCAATGTGTCACCTTTAATATCTTATATTACGAGTGGGGTGAGTAAAGGTAATGCCATTTTGTTTGAACAGTATAATAAGCAATACAGACATGCATCATACATCAAAATGAAGCCTGGTCCTCTTGTGGACTTCCCACTGTCCCTACTTCTCCCACGTCACGTTTCTCTCAATGCAATAGGTCGCCTTCCGAATGGAGGCCATGTAATCCTTGCCTAATTCTGTTGATTGTTCTTTGAGCCACTTTTCACTACAGATTTCTTCCTCATCACTGGAATATGTTTGCGCCTCTTCGGACCCATGAAAGATGGTTTGAGAGGCAAACATTACTGGTAAAAATGATTAGCTGGAGAGAATGGTGGCGGGGGAGTTCATACCTTTAACCAAGGGTTATTTGTCCTAAAGTGAACGTAAAATAAAAGCGCGACTGGAAGTTCGAACTCGTTTATCTCGATATTCGCAGTCTAGCACGTTAACTATAACAATACCCACGGGACTCCCCCAATCCTATTTACGGTCCACACACTTCTTCCCATTGGTGTTTGCATGTTTTATGGATCCACATGGATCCAAAAAAGGTTAGCAATAGCGATATAAAGGTCATCAACTTAACTTTTTTAGCCCTACATTTAAGGAGTTTTTTTAAAAAAAAAATTATTTTGGACATTGTACCCCATCTTTTGTTAACAATACACACGAAACCCCCGCTACGAAACTTCTTCAGGGTCTCGGGAAACCTTAAAATTTGATACTTCGGGAGCCTCTCCCGGAA
>CM042158.1:46503687-46526781 GCA_023376005.1 Doryteuthis pealeii
CCGTCATGAGGCGTTTTTCGTACGATGTGAACCATTTACGCATCGAAGCACCACAACAACCCCGAAACTATTACTCTTCGAGCCCCCTCCGCCAAACTCTTTACTGTTTTGAGCACTAACCTTGCCCCAAACCCATACGCTTAGACCACCAAAACCATATACGTCTCGCACGCACGCGCACACCAACCATACGCTTCGAATAACCACCCCTTCCCAAAAAAACCATTACGGCGAGTACCTCTAAAACCATTAAATAAGAAGCCATTGATATGTAAGATTTTTTTGTTGTTTTTTTTTTTTTGGGGGTGGGGTTGTGTTTCACTTATTTTATTTTATTTTCTATTCCTGTCTGCTAACTTAACATTTTAATTGAAAAACAAAATCAACTAAAAGAACGCTTGTCATCGTAACAAAATAACCATTAAATTGATAAAATTGGATTAATAATTCCGCTGTTGATTTTCAACAAAGTCACATTCTCAATTAATTTTCTTATGAAATTCAATTTGACGCGACGCTATCACCATTACAGAGATTTTTTTGTTTTCTTTTTTTTTTTTTTTTTTTCTGTCTGCCCTCCATGTAAAAATAAATTCTGCTCTCAGTTGAGTAATTTTAATTGGTTCTCCCCAACTGCAAAAAAAAAAAAAATGAATAAAAAATGTTGTTTTTGTTTTTTTTGTTTTTTT
This sequence comes from Doryteuthis pealeii, assembly GCA_023376005.1. Taxonomy (NCBI): domain Eukaryota; kingdom Metazoa; phylum Mollusca; class Cephalopoda; order Myopsida; family Loliginidae; genus Doryteuthis; species Doryteuthis pealeii. The sequence continues at coordinate 46,504,377 of CM042158.1, forward strand.
AATTTCTATTTTCGCCTGACACATCTTGGACCATGGCGCACAGTATAAGGGTTGAATTAATCAGTTTCAAAATGGCAATCATTCTTTGATTGCAGGGTCAATTCCGGCCAAGGTTGATAATAACATTGAATACTTAACATACCTTAACACTTTGTACCCGGCTTTGGTTAACGGAATGAGAAAAGTCTTTACCTCTTTGGCTTGAAGAAAGGGTTTGTCGAAGTTCGGGAGGGCTCCGAGTACGACATGAAGGTTCCCAGTTTCGACAAAAAACACCTGAAGAAGGCCGTTTGGGTAAAAAACATTGTGTATGTAACAAAGTGGGGACAATGGTCAAATAATTTTTTTAAAAAAACTCCTATAATAAGCGGCTAAAAAGTTACGTTGATACCTTATATCCGCTATTTGATAACCTTTTGAATCCATGGGATCCAAGCACTTGCAACACCAATGGGAAGAAGTGTGTGTGACCGTAAAATAGGATGGGAGTCCCCGTGGCGTAATTTGGTTAACGTGCTTAGACTGCGATATCGAGATAAAACGAAGTTTCGAACCCTCCAGTCGCGCTATTACGTTCACTTAGGACAAATACCCTTGGAAAGGTATGAACTCCCCCCCGCACCATTCTCTCAGCTATGGATTAAATAGTACCATTTAATGTTTTGCCTCTAAACCATCTTCATGGGTCCGAAGAGAGGCAAACATTATTCCAGTGATGAGGGAAGTGAAAATCTGTAGTGAAAAAGTGGCTCAAAAGGGAACAATCAACGGAATTTTACATGCAAGGATACATGCTCTCATTGTTCGAAGGCGGACCATTGCTATTGAGAGAAACGTGACTGTGGAGAAGTAGGATGTAATTCCACAGAGGGACCAGCTTCATTTTGATGTATGATGCATGTTTTTCTGTATTGCTTATTATACTTTCTAAAACAAAAATGCATTACTTTTTGTACTCTCTTTCGTAATATAAGATATAAAGGTGACAATTGGAATGCTAATTACTCCTTCCTATCTTAGCAATAAAAAAAAATTACTGACTAAAACACAAAATAGGCCTCAATTGGTGTCGCGGCCTGTGAAGACTATAAAACTTATTTCATTTGGTTTCCTTTGAAAATAAACATTGAAAAATGTATCAATGTCAACTGAAACCGGAGTTTCTTTTCAATATTTTTTAATGTATTTGCAGTATTTTAAATATCCTTGAAATTTAATTTTTCTTTTCATTGCTTAAGTAAAAAATATTTTTTTTTAATTATTGAATGATCAAATTCATAAATATTGAATTGATAATTTAAAAAATCTGCTTTTAAATGATTTGCCAAAACGGCCTTAAAAAATAAAGTCCGATTATATTTAATGAACTGCCTTTTGTAATATTAATAGTCGCCTTGATTACAATATACACTAACAATACAAAAAATGTTAATGACTTTTTTCTATGGAAAAAAATACTATTACTCCTGTAATGGCTGCACCGCTTGGATCCTAACGAGGCCACCTTGAGAATGAACTAGATGGAGCTCACAAGAATTGCTTTCGTGCGGTCTGAGCAAGTCATTGAAACCAGTCCCCCCCCCACAAGAAAGCAGCTGTATGGGCCACCTGCCCCCCCCCCATCTCACAAACAATCCGAGTAGACGGACAAGACATGCTGGACACTGGCTTGGATAAGCAAGGGACGAGCTCATAAGCGACGTTCTCCCGTGGAAGCCAACACATGGAACATGTTAATGGGGCCGGCCCAAGGACCTACATTCACCAACTCTGTGGAGATACTGGGTGCTGCGCAGAGGACTCCCTGGGGACAATGTTGATAGAGGAAGGTTGGCGAGAGATTGTCATGGATATCCGTGCTAATGAGCGACAATGGGTAATGATATATTTCACAACTTAGTTTAACTAAGATTAAGTTGTAAATGATCTGGTTCAAGGCGAAAGTTATCGAAGCTATTGGTTAAATTAGTTAGAATTTACTATTCTTCTACCAAGGGATGGTTTTGCATTAAATAACCTACCAAGGAGGCAGGGGCATTTAATTCACGTAGTTAAACATTAAAAATACAAGTAAGTCATGCGATTTTAATACTCTGTGATTAAATGATTCTCCATTAGAAAATTAGTCGTGTTCTGCTTGGTGCCTTTCATTGGGGTCACATGACAGTATCCGGAAACCCTTTCTCGGTCTCTTTTTTGCCTCTGTTCTGGAACAGTCTCGGGTCCTACTTTGGGAAACTGTAAAACTTAGTAGTTTTGTGCTTCCCTTCATTAAATAAGCTTTATTTCGTTTTTCTAACTCTTCCTCATATGTGTATATTTTCAGTCCAGCGCGTTTAGCTTCTACGACCCTATTGCCCTTTTTCAAACTCCCAAACTTATATGTGCTAGAAGGCGGCGGCTGAGGTTCTTAGTGTCCTGGATATGACGTTAAACTGAATCTAATTGTGAAATTCCAATTTTTGGAGTTCTTGGTAGTGCTCTTTCATCGCCATACCCTCGATGCACCCTGACCGGAGCGGTAGTACCTTTTTAGGAGTTCCATCTATTGGTTGACTAGAAAAAATGTGTTTAAAAAAATGAATACCCATTAAGAATGAATTTTTTTTTAAAAGTCTTCGGCATTAAAATAACCCAACAAGGGTTGACATGCCGTAAAACCCAACAAAGCAACCAATCATTTTCTTAACTTTATTACTACTGAATAGTGACTTTGATCCTCGTTTGATGTGCCACATACCTGTGACCTTGTGTCACATCCTACCCATGGCGAAACTTTCTGGTATGTATATAAGAAGTTAAGTCTTGTATGTACAAAGCGTTTATGTTGTCTTTTTGCTTTGTTCAATTAGTATATCACGGATATATTAATGCTAATATTGATTCTTGATAAGACTCTACTAAATATATTCCTTGGTATCAAACACACCAATTCGACTCCGCATAACCCTGTCTTTTTTTGGGGGGGGGTCATTTTTCTACACCCCCACATACTGTTTTATATATTTCTAACTGTTGGGAAACGTGTGTTTATTCTTTCTTCTTAATACCATTGGATTATATATTATGCATCTAAAAGGTTCTTCGTACATACAAATGCGTTCATCTTGCTTTCTTTCCGTTGTGTTCGGTGTTTGTATATTACGATATACTAATGCTAATATTGATTCTTGATAAGGACTCAACTAAATATCTTTCTTTGCATCAAGCACACCAATATCATTTTATAGCCAATTCTACCTCCACTTACCTGACTAAGTTTTTCCCCATTTTTTTTAAATACTTTCCACATATTGTTTATGTATTTATAGCTGTTTGAATACGTTTCAGTCGGTAGAGCGTTCGGCTAGAAACTACAAGGTTCCTAGTTCGATACCGGTCCTCGCCAACTCAGCGTATGAGTAGCACAGGGATCTGTGCAGTAGGTGTGGCGCTCCACCTCAGACGCTAAAATAATCTCCTTGGTCAAGCGCAAGTGAAAAGGGGATAGATTCCCCTCGTTGATAGGCTGATACCGACTTTAGGCCGCTCTGACGACTTCACTTCACTATTGGTATGTATTTTATGTATATATATATTTACCAACCGCTCCGCACGAGCAGGATGCGACACAAGGTCAATTTTTAAGCGGAGTTTAACAGGTTTGAATTCAGAGTTTTCCTTCTCCTATACCGCTTACCTAGCCATGGTTAAAGATTCCAGCCTGCCCTGCTATTTTACCATGGCTAGAGGAGAATTGGACTCGTACCTTTCCCAAGGGTATTAGCGCTATGTGAAATTCAAACAGCTTCGCCCAGGAATTGAACTCGGGTCGACGAGTCCATTTCCTATGACTCTAACCATTAGACCACGCGCCTCCTATATGTATTTTATGCATATAAAAGGTCATATTATATGTAAAAGTCTTCGGGGTGGTCTAAAGTCGGTTCAGCCGAACAGCGAGGGAGTCTATCCCCTTTTACAAGCGCTAGACCAAGGAGATTTTAGCGTCTGAGACGGAGCGCCACACATACCATCAGCTCCTCACTTTACCGCACAGATTCCTGTGCTACTCATACGCTGAGTTGGCAAGGGCCGCTATCGAACCAGCAACCTTGAGGTTCCCAGCCGAAAACTCTACCGACTGGGCTAAACCGACCCTTATTCGGTTTTGTCTTTTCCGTTGTGTTCAGTGTTAGTATATCATACTGGTTCTAATATTGGTCGTTGATGAGTGGTGACTTGACTGAATATCATTCTTAGAATCAAGTGCATCGAACACTCCTTATGATGTTTATTGATTTTAACGGCATATCAACCCGTCTGGTGTTATGTCATGCCTAACGGTTAGGAAGATACATATCGTGTATTTTTTTAGTAATTGGTTTTTTTAGTGTTTGGTTGATTATATATTGATTGTTATGTCTATATTCTATGCATTTTTCAAAAAAGAGAGAATATCCTCCATGTTGACATTTTCAAAACAGATCTTTCATATTGTTTGCTTTAAAATAACGGTTTCTGATGTGAGCAAAAAACCTGCATTCCATGAATAAGTGTTTAACTGACAAAGGTATTTGACATGTTCCACATTGTGGTTGTTGTTCTTGTTTTGAGTATATAGGAGTGCGTTAGTCTTTTTATGACCAATGTGTTGTGGCTTTTAATTTAGAACGTATATGATAAAGTGACCAGTGTAATCCAGAGTTGCAAGAGTCAGTGCCCTGTTTTTCTGTGCGAGGGTAGGGAGTGGCTATATGAAAAGGTATTCCTTATTTGACTGAGGAAGAAACTCTCTTCCTCGTTCGACCTCACCCTTTTCTCTTCACACTGTCTATCAGTGTGCGGATAGCGAAATCATTCAACCATCGCCAGGGGTTGGGTTGGATTTGGTAACTCCCAAGCAAGGTCATTAGCCAAAGGTCATTAACTACTAACAAAGTAAGGTCTCGGCAGGAATTTGGAATACACTTCTTGTATCCCCTGCAAAATTATATCAAGTACTCCGGACCATATGACCTTTAGGCACCCCTTTTTGATCTCGATTAAGAAAGGGCATGTTTTTCATTTACACCGTCTATATCCGGTTGTTTGTTATGGTTAGTTTTTATAATTTTTTTTAATCTAAAAATCGTCGGTTAAAACAACCGGATATTGATGGTGTAAATAAAAAACATGTCCTTTCTTAATCGAGATCAAAAAAGGGGTGCCTAAAGGTCATATTGTCCAGTACTCCTAACTAATCCAAAATAATCTACTTGATTCATAGATGGGACGCTAACAGATACCACTCGGGAGCACTCAATGTCATAGTGAACCAGGGAGTTGGCAATGAAGTGTACTACACACTCCCAGAGCTCCAGCAATGGAGAACTGTTGACTTCTTTGGATATAAGGTGTGGGCTAGACGCCCGCTTTTACTTATAGACTCGGCAATAACCTTGTTCATTTCCTTGGTATACAAACAAGGGTCTATAATAGAGGGTTTAAAATCCTGGTCAATCGGGTAATTATGAAAAGTGTTATTCCAGGAACGCCCACTTTGTTTCAAACCATATAGGGCTTTTTTAAGTTTCCATACACAATTTTTATTTTACGAGATGCAGTTTAGTATCCTATCCAGGACACGCTTCTTTTTGGGGGAAGGAGTCTTACCCACTCTGCAGGGGGATACAGTCAGTGTGTTTTAAGACAGGGATAATTTGCTATTCTAATTCCTTTTTCAAATGGAACTCCATTAAAAAAAAATTAGGAAGTAGAGAATAGCTGAAAGATATAACTAACAGTCATATGGACTGGATGCCTACCATAACCCTGAACTGCATTTGATGATGAGACTATAGTTCTCTCTGGGGAGTGTGGAGTACTCCTTTATTGTAGTCGGAGAGGCTCCCTTCGATCAATCGGCTGGTCACGTCAAGCCCTAGCACCTATGATTTTCCCAACTTTATTGCCCTTATGGCAAGCCCCAACCCTTTTCATCATATGGATGCTAGAAGGCTGTGGCTGAGGGTCTACATGTCCTGGGTATGACGTTAAGCTCTATATGATGGTGAGGTTCCAGTTCTGGAGAATGTAGGGCACCCCTTAATCCTCATTGCTCCCAGGTCCACTCTGACCCGGAGTGGTAGTACCTGTTAGAGTCCCATCTATGGGTTAAATAGAAAAACAGGAGTTTATAAAAAAAATTTAGTATCCATTAAGAATGAATTTTTCAAAACTTTGTCGACCCACTGAGGTTGATATGCCACAAAACAAACCAAATCAAACGTGTACCAAATGTACACACATCAAATAACGTGACAAATGTTTACCCGTATAAAGAAGCGATTCAGAACGGAAATTCTTTTGACGCAATCGTTTCTTTCGAAGTGGTTTCCTTTTTTTATCTGATTTTTTAAAATAAGACTTGATAATTCGTTTTATTTTTTATTTTTCGGACTATTGTCCTCATTTATTGTTATATACACAACGTTTCCGTTGATGTGCCCTCCGGCCTTCTTCGGGTGTTTTTTGTTGCACTCGAACCTCCTCTTCGAACTCTGTAAGCTTCTCGTCGAGTTCGGGAGCCTTCATGGAACTTCGAACCGAATCCTTTATTTAATCCAACGTTTTAACGACCTTTATCAGGACTCGAATTATAAAGAACTGTCTGGATGACTTGCAAAAAATGGGAGAATGGTATTTTCTTTTTCGCAAGTCATCCAAACAGTTCTTCATAATTCGAGTCCTGATGAAGGTCGTTAAAACCGAAACGTTATAAAGCTGACTTCTTCATCTATTTTCTACATACCGTCTGTTTTATATCCTGTATTTTACTCTTCTGACATGTCACCAAGTCTGGTTAGATGTAAGAATATTTTCTAAGTTTGTATTCTATATTTAATGAGGCCCCCAAAGAGTGGTGAGGGTAGGTCTATATTAAGCCTTAGCCTTAGTTTGACCTAGATCAGTTAATTGTGCGGGCATCCCGTGATGATTGAACTCGCTACAATAACAAATAAACGGAGACCGGTGACTATCAATCTAGAAGAGGCGCCGGGATATTGTATTTTGCTAAGAACGGATAAGGCTAAATTGGGTCGAGAGAGACAAGAAGACTCATACTGTTAGATAGCCGTCTTTACTTTGACGGTATCTATCGTATGAGCGTATGTCTATAGTTGCATTTCTCATACTCAGCTTCATCATGTCGCGCTAATTGCACGGATATCCATGACAATCTCTCACCATCCGTCCCTATCACTCATTGTTCTTGGGAGGTCATCTGCACAGCATCCAGTACCCGTGCAGAGATGGTCAATGTACGTCTTTGCTGGACGGCCCCCACTGGTGTGCCCATGTGCTGGCTTCCACGGGAGGACGTAACTTATGCAAAGATGTTAATTAGTACGCGTCCTGCGTCCCTGACGCACACAAATCTAAAAGAACGCAGTAAAATCGTATCCATGCGTCCCAGTGTTTTTCTTTTTTCTATCCTCACCATTTCAAACTGTACGTATATTTCAATTGTTACTTAGAAACGAATTACACAGGATAGGTTACAAGGTAGGAGTTAGACGGCTTTAGTTGGGACCCATAAAATATCTCGGGTACTCATTCAAAGCAAATATGTGCATCCCAGGACGTACTAAATCTCAAAAAGCTACCAGCATCACTGCTTATGAGTTCGTCCTTGCTGCTCCAGCAGTGTCCTGCGTGTCTTGATCGTCTTATTCAGATGGTTTGGATGATATGGGATAGGTGACCATACAGATGTTTTCTCGTGGGCTGTTGTTTCCACGTTTTGTTTAGGATAGCACGCAGCATTCTTGTGCAGTTCCCATCTAGTTTATGCTCTGGGCGTTTCGTTAGGGCCCTAGGGGTGCAGCCGTACAGTAGCACTGATACAACGGCTTGAAAGAATTCTCTTTAGCTTGTATGAGTTCGGACTTCCATATGACTGATAATCTATTTATAGCGGACCATGCCTTTCCTATGTGTGCATTAACATCGCTTTCTGTCCTTTATATATGTATAGATAAATAGATAATACTAGGAAGGTCACTCTGCAGACACCTCCTCTCTTACATCCATGATAAAACAACACAGATAAAAATCTAAAACTAATATGCGCATTTTGAAATAGGTAGGCTCAGTCAGTCTGTTTGTTTATTGATTCTAACGGTATATCAACCCGTCTGGGGTTATGTCATGCCTAACGGTTAGGAAGTTATACATATCGTGTATTTATATTTATACTTTTTAGTATTTGGTTTTAACAATGTGTTAGCATTATTCGGGATTTTGTTGTATGGTATTGATTTGTTTCATGTCTATATTCTATGCTATAATTTTATTTTCCTCAAGAAAGAGAGATATCCTCCATGTTGATATTTTCAAACAGATCTTTCATATTGTTTGCTTTAAAATAACGGTTTCTGATGTGAGTAAGAAACCTGCATTCCATGAATAAGTGTTTAACTGTCAAAGGTGTTTGACATGTTCCACATTGTGGTGGTTGTTCTTGTTTGATTATATAGGAGTGCGTTAGTCTTTTATGACCAATGCGTAATCGGGATACAATGACTTGTTCCTTCCTTAAAGTTGGTCTCCAGCCTCCCATGGTGGGTTTGATTAGGAAGAGTTTATTGTGGATGTTGTTATTCCAGTGTTGTTGCCATTTTGTTTGAAGGAATCTATTAATTATTAGTCAGTCTGTATCCCGTCTGAAATACTAGCAATTGAGCAAGTAAATATTTACTGACACCCCACCATGCCAGTAGAACACAAGAATCATTATCGTGGGGAACCACGCACGAACCGAAGCTTTTGCATGAATAGTGTTTAAAAATTGCGTGAATCCCTTCGGTATTCCTCTTTTGAGATGCATCAGGGACTGGGCATAATAAACCCAGCCCCGTCCCTTTTAGACGAGGGCGGAGGTGTTGCCTCGGGGGATAGACCCCTGGAATCACGCTAATTATTAAATATCTTACCGGTCCAATAGACACAGGACCCGAAGGTCAGGTAAGTACGCAATTGAGCAAGTATATCAATTGGTTTACTGGTTTTTATTACATATCTTTATTTTTTTAAATATTAGCGTAAATATATTTGCTGGGTCAGGTTGATGTCAAGGAGGGATCCTACCCACACCCAGCTTCGTTTCTCCGTTGAAAATAATATAGACAAGAAAAGAATTAAGACAAAATGGTCTGTAGTTTCCCGGAAACAGTTTTACTAATGAGGTAACGATTTACATTGGCAATTAGATGAAGGAAATGCTCGCTGAAATGTTAAGAGGAACTGTCTGCTACGACGACGACGACGACATTTTTAAGCCTCATTGATGCTCGACTGGTAAAAAAAAAAAAAAACTAGTCGAGACAAATATTTTAGATTTTCAGGATACTAGCATAAAACCACAACGTTCGATTGAATGAATAAATGATTTTTAAAAATGTAAATATTTTATACTGGAATGTTTTGAGGGGGTGGAAATGCACGTGATTTGTGAATGAGTTTCCCAAAACAACAAATCACCAGTACATTTGTGTGCATATTTCAAGAATGTTCCGGAAATTTATTTATATAGTGTGTGTGTGTATATATGTGTGTGTGTGTGTATATATATGTGTGTTTTGACTTGTAAAATAAAACAATTTATTATTTGTCTGAATTTTTATGTATAATTTTGATTTTTCGGGTTTTTATCCTCATCTTTATTGTGGTATGTAAAATCACAATTTCGGTCGCTGTATCCTGGGGGGGGGGGTGCAGTGCGACATTTTTGTTTAAAAACATTTTTGTTGATGTCACATTTTACCAGAGTGGCTAAATCTCTCTCTCCTGTGTGTGATATATATATATATATATATAATCACATGTTGTGTTAGCTCAGTCAGTAGAGCGTCAGACTAGGAACCACAAGGTTCCGGGTTCGATACCGGCCCTCGCCAACTCGGCATGTGAGGAGCTGATGGTTGCTTTGACCCCCCCCCCCAAGGTGCCAATGATAATCTCCTTGGTCTAGTGCTACTGAAAAGGGAATAGACTTCCTTGCTGTCTGGCTGATACATCCTGACGTCTTTACTTATATATATATATATATATATATATATATATATATTATATATATATATATATATATCCGTCCGAGACAGAGCCATAGTTGTGGGATCTAGTTAACCCAAATTTAAACAATCTCATTTATGGAAGGTCAGTGCGTGGTGAGGGTTGTGACCTTTACTGTACTGACTCCTCCAAATGTGAGTGAATTACCGTATTTGATGGTAAATAAGACCCACAAGTTTTCAAAAGACCCCCACGCGCGCCCCACCCAAGTAATATTTTTTTTAAAGTGTTAGATGTTCCATTGAATGTAAACTGAAACTTAATCTATCTTCCATATTCATCCCTATTCAAAAAAAATTTTTCATTAAAGAAATATTGAAATTTGAATATTTTGCGGGGGGCAGTGGGTTGTTATATCATCAAGTACACTACTACCTTGTTGGCGGAGCTTAGAATATGCTGACTGTATCCCCTCCCCCCAGCATAGTGATAAGATCACCTCCTAAAAAGGGGTGTCCTAGGGGTATTTGCCTCATACCCCACTTGTATGGGCTGGGCACAAGGCCTCGTTTTAACATGGGCCCACCCACAAGCCGAAGCTCATGGGTGGGAAAGAACAAAAATTGCGTCGATCCCTTCGGCATTCCCCCTCAAGGGGAGCGTCTCAGGCGCTGGGCAATAAACCCAGCCCTGTCTCGAAGGGGGCAGGTATTGCCTGGGGGGATGGCCCCCTGGGATCGACGCTATTATCTATTATTTAACCTGATCCAGTGGCCGAAGCACACTGGACCCCCGCCCCGAAGGACGAGACAACAGGTAAGGGGTGTCCTAAGTATGATAGTAAAATGCATCTGGTGGCAAGGCCATATATGCCATAAAAACCAACCAGCCAACCAACCAACTAAATTTCTATTTTTTAAATACAAGAAAAATAATAGAAAAAATAGAAAAATAATATAAAGAATATTAAAAAATAATAGAAAAATAATGTAAAAAATATTAAAAAATAATAGAAAAAATATTAAAAGAATAATATAAAAAAATTAAAAGAATAATATAAAAATATTAAAAGAAAATATAAAAATATTAAAAGAATAATATAAAAAATATTAAAAGAATTAAAAGAATAATATAAAAAATATTAAAGAATAATATAAAAATATTAAAAGAATAATATGAAAATATAAAAAAATAATATAAAAAATATAAAAAATAATATGAAATATATAAAAAAAATAATATACAAATATAAAAAGATAATATAAAAAATATAAACGAATAATATAAAAGATATAAAAAAATAATATAAAAACATTTTAAAAATAATATAAAAACATTTAAGATAAAAATAAGATAAAAATATAAAAAATAAGATAAAAAGATATAAAAAATAATATAAAAAATAAAATTTTTCATTATCATGACTCCAAAGTCCACTCTAACCAAAGTGGCAGTACCTGTTAATGTTCCATCTATAGGCCAAAAAGAACTCTTTGAAAATTTATTTGTACTAGAAAAAAAATGCATCCTCAGGGCACAAGTATCCTAAGTTTTAATATAATTAAATATCATACCGAATTAGAAAAAAAAATAATGAAATTAAACACACAAACAAAAAGCTTGGTTATTTCCTAGTTGACTAACATGATCAAAGGGGAACCACTCTTGACTGATAAATTATTTATTTATGTATTGATCTACTAGGGCAAAAGAAGACGGGTTGAAGGTTGGGGTTTAGGGTTAGTTTAATGGGAAAATAAATAAATAATCAGTCAGGAGTGGTTCCCCTTTGATCATGTTACTCAATTAAGAAATTACCAAAAGCTTACTCTTATTTTTACTTTATTTTAATTGATTTCAATATGAAATTATACATAGGATTGCTTTTAATACATTTGAGTATAAAGCAATAATATTATAAATTGATAACAAAGTAATTATTTATTAAACACAGTTTTGTTAAAACCGATATGCAAATTATTCCATAACATGCAACACTCCACTTTGGCCCTTACTTAGGCTAGACGGGCGGTCAGAGAGGCCCCCTCCGTTCAATCGATTGGTCACGTCAAGCCCTAGCACCTATATGATTGTCCCAACCCTATTTCCTTTAAGGCAAGCCCTCAACCCTTTTTATCATGTGCTAGAAGGCTCTGACTGAGGGTCTCAAAGTCCTGGGTATGATGTTAAACTGCATCTGATGGTGAAGCTCTGGGGAGTGTGGAGTACCCTTTCATCACCATTACTCCCAGTTCCACTCTGACACAGAATGGTAGTACCTGTTAGGGTTAGATAGAAAAAATGGTAGTACCTAAGTGTTAGATAGAAAAAAATTTTTTTTTTTTTTAATTGAGCACACATCAAAAATGAATAAAACAAAAACGTCTTTGGCGGCATGAAATAACCCAACAAGGGTTGACATGCCGTAAAACCCAATCAACTTTTCTTAGTTTGGACAAGAACCTTTCAGTATCTTCCCTATTTATCATATTTATTTTACTCTGACTAAAACAAGTTTTCTTCTTCAATTAACTTTCCCCCACCCCCACCCCCCACATCTTCGAGATTTCAATAATGGCTGTCAACCTAACAGAATAAAACAGTTTATAATATTTACTTAAAATGGTCGTCAAGTGCAAAAAATATATATATTGGCAATTTAGATATGAAGTGTTTCCTTTTCAAGGGAAAAATGGAATGTTCCCAAAAAGAAAAGGAAATTCGTCCTATGCTGAGGTTACTAAGATCTACGATAACCACGAATATTTTTTTATTCGTCCGTAACTTCCCCTCCCCCCCCTTTTCCCTTTTTTCTTTATCGTTATTAGTTTTATGGACCTTATGACCTTTAGGCACCCCTTTTTGATATCAATTAAAATAGGACATGTTTACGTGGAAAATATCATGTAGATCCGGCTCTGCTGGGGATCCAGTGGCTACGGCCCTGGACCGTACAAGCTAACATGGTTGATCCCAGGGGACCATCCTCCCAGGCAACACTTGCCCCCTTCATTTAAAGGGACAGGGCTGGGTTTATTGTGGGGGAATGCCGACGGGATCAACGCATTTTTTTGCACCCGCCACCCATGAGTTTCGGTTCGTGGGCGGTCCCACATTAATAGGGCCTTGTGCCTTACCCGTACACGTGGGGTACTTGGTAAATATCCTAGTATGTAGATAAAGCCAACTGTTCATAATGTAAAACAATGTTATTAATAATTGAGGTTTAAATAAAAACAAAAATCATGGAGAATGGCTTGGGTACTGATATAATTTCGGACACACATACATAGACACACACACAATCTCCGTTATAAGATTTGTACTAAATTTACAAAAGTTTACTAGCAGGACACTTTGGATATACCACAGTGTGATAATCTAATTATTACATTTCATATGTTTACTTAAGAGCTATTGTTAAATAGTTCAATATGTAAAATGTTTAATCTTGATTTAACTCTCTTACTCTTTTTTTTCTTTCCTTCTTTTCATCATGTGTTCGATTGAAATAGATTAGCGTTATCGCTTCCACGCGCTCACCCCTCTCTATCTTTTCCATGATCTATCTTATTATATTTGTCTGAAAAGTATATCTATTTTCTTCCCTTTTTTTTTTTTTTTAATGATAAAAACGGAATGGTCCATTATTTAGCTGAGGTGAGAACACTCATAAATAATAATTCGGCGGATAAACAATACCAGATAATCGGGATTTACATTTAATCTTGGACGATCATCTTATTTTTAACCAGATGGTGTTAAAAAATGATAACGGTCGTAAAATTAAGGAACACGAATATTAATATATAGATGATTAAATGGCCGGTTTAGCTCAGTCAGTAGAGCGTCCGACTAGGAAGCACAAGATTCGGAATTCGATATCAGCCCTTGTCAACTCAGCGGATGAGTAGCACAGGGGTCTATGCGGTAAAGTGAGGAGCTGATGGTAGGTGTGGGGCTCCGTGTCAGACGGCAAAAAACAATCTTCTTGGTCTAGCGCTAGTGTAAAGGAGATAGACTCCCTCACTGTCTGGCTGGTACCGACTTAAGGCCACCGCGACGACTTTACTTTGTTTATCCCCAATCCCCACCAGCCCTGTCGGCGTGGGCAGTAGAATACACCGACTGCACCTCTGAAGAGGGGTAAGACGCCCCCCGAAATAGGGCCGTATGTATGTATCTATCGTAACGGTGAAACGAGCATAATCTACTCCGTAGATTAAATGTTACGACAGACACAAAAGTTGGGGAGAGTATTACGACCGAAACGTCGGGACGAAGAAATATGATAACTTAGACATGATAAAATCTTAGAGTTAATAACGAATTTTACACTAATTGTCACAAGTATTAGACACACGGTGAGGATCGTACTCGCTATTCAGTAATAATGATACTAATGTGCTAACCTTTGCACCACGATGAGTCATTTCCTAAGATTTTCCCGCGATAATATTCTCTTTATAAATCAGTGAGACATCTTGTTAGCATCTTCATCCATCTCTGCCTCATTTTAAGAAGAAAAAAAAAAGAAAAGAAAGATAAAAGAAAAAAAAAGGTGTAATCTTATCTGTGGAAATAAATGTTAGAGAGAATATTTATAAAAATTAGGTGAAATTATTCTCTGAACGAAGTGAGAAGTAAGCTTCAAGTGCCAGTTAAGGAGGAGGAGGGGAATCCAGTTAAGAGTTTCAGACTGGTTACATGATTTAGAAAAGCTTGATAACAGTCCACTGAAATACAATGACTGCTCACCTCCCTTTATATATATATATATATATATATATATATATATTATATATATATATATATATTATATATATTAGTAAATGAAGAAAAAAACTCTAAACTTGCTTCATTACAATAATCTATTTCAACCGTATTAATACGGCATCTTCAGGTAATCACAAGAACATGACTCTTACTGAGAATTTCCCAAAGTAACATCGCTTTTAAATCTATCAACTTGGGGGAGGGAGGGTTGGTGTCTTAGTTTGAAATGGGCAAGATTAGTTTCTTTGAATGGGGCGGGGAGGTCTATGCTATAGATGAGGTGTGGCTTAGATGGGGGACCGATTCCTTGGAGAAATAGTTGTAAGAGTGTACTCACAAAATTAGCAGAATTACAGTACTAAAAATAAGGAGAAAAACAATTTTAAATTTTTTAAATTTTAAAAAATAAAAAAACATAAAAAAGATTTTAAAAAATAAAAAGCAAGTAAGAGGTGGGAGGTAGATTGTAAAAGTACAAAAATTAAAGAATGAACATAAAAAATAAAAAATAAAAATAAGATTGTAAGTTCAGAAAAGTTTTGAATGATATAAAGCAAAAATAGAATAAAATTGAATACAGTAAGAGATAGTGGTATAATACTTAATAAATAATATAAAAGGTAAAAATATAAGATAATAAAGTAACGTTAAAGATTAAAAATTAAAAATTAAAAAATGAGACCTAAAGGTAATATATGCAGTTGATATGTCTGTATGTATGTAAGGATGAAACTATGAAAATAAAACAATTAACGATATAAAGTAAATATATATACACATTAAATATCACCGGTTATTGCTTTTGGTGCAAAAATGACGAAGATTTGATTTATATTCAAAGATATTTAAAAATCAAAATATACCTAGAAATAGCATTGAAATTCTACTTAAAGTGTCCAGCATTTGTAAATCTCAAAAACAAATCAATACACCAGTTTGTTTTTGTTTTTTTTTTTCGACCCCCACACACACTTACTTTACCCAGTTGACGCTGTGTAGACGCTTCTAGTATCAGTTAATTCTTACTTAATTCATCATTTTAAATGATGTCGTTTGTTCGTTTCTTCTACTCCCATTCGATTTAAGGTTCGAAATCTTCAAAATGACATTGGTTAGAACAAGTCTAAAGAAAGTTGGAAGGTGCAATGGTTTTGACAACCAAAATGAGATGCCTTCCCAGAGTACACCAGTGATTGTCTCTGTCCATTAGTTGGTTGGATTTTACAACATGTCAACTCTTACTGGGTTATTTTATGCCGAAGACATTTTTAATTCATTCTTCATGGGTACTCAATTTTTTAAACAATTTGTGTGTGTGTGTGTGTAACCAACTTTTACTGCCTACTGGTCTTGAGGAAAGGGGTGGCATGACGATTCTTTACTGATGTCATTAAGTTTATATAATAAACACCGTGAAACTGTACAAGGAAAAACAACATTTAATAACGGATAACAGCGAATACCTTTAAAAAGGAATAAAACATCCTCAAAGAAATGAGAAAGTCCTTACCGTTGTCGCCTATCCGACCATTGGCATAAAAACTCTAACTCTGACTTCTCCCTTACCCTTTTCCGGTTAAGATTCCTAGAGTGCAGAAACCAGTGGTCGGCATAAAATGGTATTAATAAACCCATTAAACTATTCTAAATTGGATATTGTGGTTGTAGTTGATTTTTATAAATAAAAATAACTATATAAAAATAAGACATAATTAACTGGTCGGTTTAGCGGCATTTACACCAAGCAGAATGTGATACAAGTTCAACATCTAAGAGGAGTTTAATAGGTTTGAATTCAGATTTCTTTCTAGACCGGTTGCTTAATAGTTAAAGAGTCCAGTCTGCCCTAATATGTACCCATAGCTGGAGCGAGAAGTTGGTATTAGTGCAATGGAAAATGCAAATAGGCAAATGATTAAAAAAAAGTAGGAAATGTTTTTTCTCGTGCACGAGTTGATAGCCAACATGTATGTCTGGGGGAAACTACGAAAATAAAAATATACGACAAAGTAATATATATATATATATATATATATATATATATATATATATTACACACACTATCAACATATCTTGGTTTTTGAGCAAATATAATGAAGATTTGATTTATATTCTTGAATATAATTATCGTCCAAGATTTGAACTTTGGTCACTGAGTCCAGTTCCTAAATTGATGCGTGTATATTATATATCTATAATTATATTAAAGCTGTGTTAATCAACTTTTGCTTCCTAAAGGCTTCTTTTACTGTTTAGTTTAATGACACGAAAATTATACTAAATTATTCCTTACTTTTTAGGATTGAATTATGTTTGAAAAAAATGTTTTAATCAGTTCTAATTAGTCGTAATTTGCAATTAAGTAAAAAAAAAAAAAAAAAAAAAAAAAACGACCGCTTCGTTAGAATCCAGGTAGTGCAGCCGTACAGTAACACTGATACAACTACGGCTTGGAAGAATTTTCGCTTTAATTTGTCGGCTTATATATATATATATATATATATATATATATATATATATTATATATATATATATATATATATATTAATGTGTGTGTGTGTGTGCAATGCTTGTTTTTGTGTTATATACGCATGACTCTCTCTGTCGCGATTATTTCGATGGTCTTATTTTAGAAGTCACTTGAAAATGACCGGAAACTTGACCGGGCATTTTTTTTCTATTTGGAAGTAAATAAGGGAAATTTCGAGGAAGTCTGATTAATGCTTATTCAATTCAAAAACGGAACTGACAATTCACAAGATTTTTCTTGTTTTTTTTTAAATTTAAATCAGTTTAAAAAGAAACTCGAATGACGGTGTTGTTTCTTTCTCCTCGGCGTTATGTGGGGGCGTATTAATGGATGCTTTCATCAAACGGGGAAAAAAAGATATGTTCATAGTCACGTGGCTCCTTTACACTAACATTTCTCCAATTCATGGTCTTACATATTGAAGGAACTAGGGCACGTCCCGTAGAGTGATCGTTATAAAGGTCATTTCGTTCACTATTTCTAACGGAGTAAGACCCTCACCGGGTGCCCGGATTAATTTACGTTTTTGTAAATAGTTAATTGTTTACCAAGTTTAGTCTTACGGCAACAAAACTTAAGCGACCCTTGCTCTATGGCACGCGTCCTGTTCATTCATGAATTTATAGCATCAATAGAGGATTGTTTGCGTAAGAATAGTGTATCCATATTTTTTCTTTACATTTGAGGAAAGTTTTTTTTTTTTTTTTTTTTTTTTCTGTCTCACCCTCGCTCATCGCTTCTGTCTTCCCACCAGTACCGATGATAGGGGTTCGATCCCAATGCAAGCTGGGATATATGGTTCTATATATATCAATACTCGCGTTCCTTAATTGTACGACCGTTATCATCATGCAACACCCTCTGGTTAAAAATAACATTGTCCAAAATGAATTGCAAAAATGCAAATCCTGATTATCTGGTGTCGAATTCTTATTTCTTATGATTGTCGTCACCTTAGCTAAGTAATGGACCATTCCGTTTTTATTATAAGGAAAAGGGAAAGAAAAAAGATGTTACACAGAAAAAATAGATTAAAATAAAGATTAGGGAAAGAGGGTGAGAGTGCGCGGAAGCGATAATGCTAATCTGTTTCAATCGAACATGATGAAAAGTGAGTTGAGTCCATATTATTATACTTGGTGCCGTTATAGTGTGTGGCCTCCCTTTTTGATCCTGTTATAGTATGTGGCCTACCTGGTTTGAATGTGTCCTACCTCAGTAAGAGTATATTTATAGATATAAGTAGTAGGCAATTTATTGAAACTAATTATTTTTCACATATATTCAATTTCAAGAAATGCAATTCACTTATAAGCTGTATATAGTAATTAAGAATAATTAAAAAAGAATTTGTCCATAATTTACTTGAATCAGAGATCTATTTAATTCTAAAATATTCTGAAATAGGGTTAGGGTTAGGGGTTAGCAGTAATTATTATAATCTTATATGCTTTTTATGGTAGGCCACATACTATAAGAGACATGATTTCGTAGGCCACATTCAAAAGGTAGGCCACATACTATAATGATACCTTATACTGTTTACATATTGAAATATATGGCAATGAAAGGACTCCACATTCCCCAAATCTTCAGAATCGAAACTTCACCACTAGATGCACCATGGACCCCCTTTGTAGGGGGGTGTCTTACCCGTCTGCATGGGATACAGTCAGCGTATACTGAGTCCCCACAGACAGGTGGAGGACAAGTCAACGTAATTCAGTGCATAATACCGAAATAGTTATAAAACTAAAATCCACCCAGTAGGTGGGGCTGTAGAATACACCAATTGCACCTCTGTAGAGGAGTAAGACCCCCCCCCCTAATGGGACCACCTATTGGCCGTGGGTGGCGACCTTGTGATGCTTAAGGACGGAATTCTGATGGCTGAGCAGTTCATGACTTGCAACACTCTATTCGGCTGGCCACGTCAAGCCCTAGCACCTAAATGATTGTCCCGACCTTATTGCCCTTATGGCAAGCTTCCAACCCTTTTTATCATATGAGCTAGAAGGCGGGGATTGGTGGTTTTAGTGTCTGGGTATGATGCTAAACTGCATCTAATGGTGAAATTCCAAGTCTAGAGCTCTGGGGAGTGCGGAGTCTCCCTCCTCGTCTTTACTCCCGGGTCTATCCTGAACCGGAGTGGTAATACCTATTAGGGTCACATCTATGGGCTTAAAATGTGTTTTTTTAAATTGAGTTAAAAAAAAGATTTTTTAATATCCATCATGAATGAATTGAACAAAATGTCCTAGGCATAAAATAACTCAACAAGGGTTGGAATGCCATTAATAAAATCTAGTTAAACTGATTGGAGGCGATAACAATTTGACAAAATTCCGGCTAGGTTGACTCGTAAGTGATGGTGATCTTCTCCCCTGGGTCGGCCATTGTGAGTTAACAAAACAAAAAATCGACAGCCCTGTCGGCTGGGGCTTTAGAATACACCGACTGCATCTCTACAGAAGAGTAAGACACCCCCAAATAAGGCCACCTGTTAGCCGTAGATGGTGACACGTGATGCTTAAGGATGGAATCCTAGTGGCTGAGCTGTCCATGATATGCAACACCCCACGTTGAACGGTTATTTCATAGTTGAGTAACATATTACAAAGTGACCCAGAAAAAACAGAACCCAAATTATTTATTTTCCCATTAAACTAACCCTAAACCCCACCCCTTGTTGGACTTAAAGAAAAAATTAAAATTAACAGTTTTATTACAAAATTTGTGGGTTCTGTTTTCTCTGGGTCACCCTATAATATGTTACTCAACTAGGGGGGTTTAGGGTTAGTTTAATGGGAAAATAAATAATTTGGGTTCTGTTTTTTCTGGGTCACTTTGTAATATGTTACTCAACTATGAAATAACCGTTCAACGTGGGGTGTTGCATATCATGGACAGCTCAGCCACTAGGATTCCATCCTTAAGCATCACGTGTCACCATCTACGGCTAACAGGTGGCCTTATTTGGGGGTGTCTTACTCTTCTGTAGAGATGCAGTCGGTGTATTCTAAAGCCCCAGCCGACAGGGCTGTCGATTTTTTGTTTTGTTAACTCACAATGGCCGACCCAGGGGAGAAGATCACCATCACTTACGAGTCAACCTAGCCGGAATTTTGTCAAATTGTTATCGCCTCCAATCAGTTTAACTAGATTTATTTAATGGCATTCCAACCCTTGTTGAGTTATTTTATGCCTAGGACATTTTGTTCAATTCATTCATGATGGATATTTAAAAAATCTTTTTTTTAACTCAATTTAAAAAAACACATTTTAAGCCCATAGATGTGACCCTAATAGGTATTACCACTCCGGTTCAGGATAGACCCGGGAGTAAAGACGAGGAGGGAGACTCCGCACTCCCCAGAGCTCTAGACTTGGAATTTCACCAT
Source organism: Doryteuthis pealeii (assembly GCA_023376005.1). NCBI lineage: Eukaryota > Metazoa > Mollusca > Cephalopoda > Myopsida > Loliginidae > Doryteuthis > Doryteuthis pealeii. The sequence goes on from CM042158.1 coordinate 46,525,119, forward strand.
TAGATGCAGTTTAGCATCATACCCAGACACTAAAACCACCAATCCCCGCCTTCTAGCTCATATGATAAAAAGGGTTGGAAGCTTGCCATAAGGGCAATAAGGTCGGGACAATCATTTAGGTGCTAGGGCTTGACGTGGCCAGCCGAATAGAGTGTTGCAAGTCATGAACTGCTCAGCCATCAGAATTCCGTCCTTAAGCATCACAAGGTCGCCACCCACGGCCAATAGGTGGTCCCATTAGGGGGGGGGTCTTACTCCTCTACAGAGGTGCAATTGGTGTATTCTACAGCCCCACCTACTGGGTGGATTTAGTTTTTATAACTATTTCGGTATTATGCACTGAATTACGTTGACTTGTCCTCCACCTGTCTGTGGGGACTCAGTATACGCTGACTGTATCCCATGCAGGACGGGTAAGACACCCCCCTACAAAGGGGTCCATGGTGCATCTAGTGGTGAAGTTTCGATTCTGAAGATTTGGGGAATGTGGAGTCCTTTCATTGCCATATATTTCAATATGTAAACAGTATAAGGTATCATTATAGTATGTGGCCTACCTTTTGAATGTGGCCTACGAAATCATGTCTCTTATAGTATGTGGCCTACCATTAAAAAGCATATAAGATTATAATAATTACTGCTAACCCCTAACCCTAACCCTATTTCAGAATATTTTAGAATTAAATAGATCTCTGATTCAAGTAAATTATGGACAAATTCTTTTTTAATTATTCTTAATTACTATATACAGCTTATAAGTGAATTGCATTTCTTGAAATTGAATATATGTGAAAAATAATTAGTTTCAATAAATTGCCTACTACTTATATCTATAAATATACTCTTACTGAGGTAGGACACATTCAAACCAGGTAGGCCACATACTATAACAGGATCAAAAAGGGAGGCCACACACTATAACGGCACCAAGTATAATAATATGGACTCAACTCACTTTCATCATGTTCGATTGAAACAGATTAGCATTATCGCTTCCGCGCACTCTCACCCTCTTTCCCCTAATCTTTATTTTAATCTATTTTTTCTGTGTAACATCTTTTTTCTTTCCCTTTTCCTTATAATAAAAACGGAATGGTCCATTACTTAGCTAAGGTGACGACAATCATAAGAAATAAGAATTCGACACCAGATAATCAGGATTTGCATTTTTGCAATTCATTTTGGACAATGTTATTTTTAACCAGAGGGTGTTGCATGATGATAACGGTCGTACAATTAAGGAACGCGAGTATTGATATATATAGAACCATATATCCCAGCTTGCATTGGGATCGAACCCCTATCATCGGTACTGGTGGAAGACAGAAGCGATGAGCGAGGGTGAGACAGAAAAAAAAAAAAAAAAAAAAAACTTTCCTCAAATGTAAAGAAAAAATATGGATACACTATTCTTACGCAAACAATCCTCTATTGATGCTATAAATTCATGAATGAACAGGACGCGTGCCATAGAGCAAGGGTCGCTTAAGTTTTGTTGCCGTAAGACTAAACTTGGTAAACAATTAACTATTTACAAAAACGTAAATTAATCCGGGCACCCGGTGAGGGTCTTACTCCGTTAGAAATAGTGAACGAAATGACCTTTATAACGATCACTCTACGGGACGTGCCCTAGTTCCTTCAATATGTAAGACCATGAATT
>CM042158.1:46526881-46597426 GCA_023376005.1 Doryteuthis pealeii
CAAGGAGAGGAGATCAATTTTTTCGATTATATTTTGTCCCTGTTTATTCACACCACACACACGCATGATATATATATATATTATATATAATATATTATATATTTCCCTGTAGATAGAATAAAGTTATGGTATAATTTTTTTTTAAAAGAGGTGTATAGTTTTATTTATTCATTTGTCTATTTATTAATCAATTAGGGTTTCTATCGTTGTTAGTTGCCGTTACAACGCAGAAGTTCTGTATAAAATTTTTGAGATGAGGCTTGATAATTTAGCATTTAGATTTTTTATTTTCTTCAGTGCTGTCCCTCATTTTTTTATATATATACCGCATTTCGATCGATGTGCCTCCGGCGCTTCTTCGTATGTTTTTTTTTTTTTGGTCGTAATCGGGAGCCTTCACGATCTTATTAACTATTACAATAACAATTCCCTACCTTTTAAACCTAGAATAAACATAGACGGATTGACTACCGTTAAAATAAGACTAATCCGAATGTTTAATTATTTCCTTCCACGTTTAACTTTCTTTTCCTTTTCTTTATTTTTTTCTTCATCTTGTTCTTTTAGTATTATTTGTTTATTCGACTATTGTCCTCATCTTCATTGTTATCTGCAGCACGTTTCGGCCGATGGTGCCACCGAACCATTCTTCGGTCTTTCCTTGTCGTAATCGGGAGCATCACGAAACTTGAACCTAGCCCTTTTATTCAGTCCACGGGGGTATTCTGTTTTCATTCGCTAACCATAGCTGGGGTACATTTGTGTTAGCTTTTATTCTATGTTCTACTGTCACTTAGAACTGTCTTAAAACCTTACTCCTTTATCACTATCTATGTGTCCAATTGTTATTTTTGTTTTACTGATATTTCTGTATTTTTTTATTTTATTTTATTTTATTTTTTTTATTTTTTTTAAATTTTTTTTTTGTTGTAGATATTCTGGGGATACGTACGCATCTTATCGAGTAAAAGTGGCGACTCGTCTTGTCGGAATTTACAAACGTTCAAATTCTGAGCAATTGCTCAATCGAAGGTTTTGTCTAACAGAAGTTCTTCGACCGATGAAGTAACAAAACCAGATCTTTGGAAAAGCGAAGATGATTTGTCACGGCTTGCTTATAAGGAATTGCACCACCTCGGAAAGTTTAACCCGATAATGGATCGTTATCGCGACACATGCCAGCCGATCTCTCCGCCTCCTGGTCACGCTCACTACGGTCAGTGAATATTTCTTTTCAATAAAAAAAAACAAAAAACACCCTAATTTTTTTTTTTTTTTTTTTAACATTTCTTTTATTTTATTCTTTTTGCCTTTGTTTTCTGTGGAAGGTCTTGGCTATATTGCTATAAGTTTAAGCGTTTATCTTTCTAAAAGATAAGTTAATTTTTCATTTTTCATTAAAAATTATTTTTTAGAATCTGTTTTGTTTTAAACTTCTATTATTTTTTTTTTTATTTATTTTTTTTACTTGTTTAAAAGCCACCTAAAGGGTGGCAATTACGCTAGCTTCTGCAGAGGACTCTTTATTGTTTGGCTTTATCGATTCCAACATAGACAACGTTTTCTTTCCTTTATCTTTCACATAATTGTCGGATTCACTTCCATTTTTCCCTTTTTATATATACACACACACACACACACACAACACACACATTACACACACACACGTTAATATGGCAGTTTGTATGTCATAAGGAACTAAGAAAATAAAACTAACGACAAAGTAAAATGTATTACACATTCACTATCACCCGAATCTTGCTTTTTGAGCCAAAAAAATATGAAGGTTTGATTTATACTAGTGAAGATAATTAAAAAAAAATAAAAGTTAAATAATAACGTCATGTTTTTTTTTTTTTGGTTTTTTTTTTTTTTCATTTACACCGTCAATATCCGGTTTGTTTGTTAGAGGTTTAGTTTTTTAATTTTTTAAAATCTAAAAATCGACTGTTAAAACACCGGATATTGACGGTGGTAATGAAAAATATGTCCTTTCTAATTCGAGATCAAAAAGGAGTGCCTAAATGTCAGTATTATCCGGGATTTAATCGGGTTTATACTACGAGGATCCACTCGCGACTAATAATAATTGATCTGTGAGTTACTTTTTACCTTGCTCCACTACAGGTAGCCGCCTCTAGTATGTGTGTGGTATATGTATCTTTTAAAGTTCATTTTCCTAGTTATTTGAATCTGACATTAACATAATAATTTGTTAAATTTTGTTTTTGGGAAATTACATACAGATGTTAATTGTAAATTACAAACGAGAGAGAGAAAAATACTCGTTGACATTTCGGAGCTAAAGTGATGCATTCAATGTTAATCTTTAATTTACCAGCAAGATCTAAGAGCATGCATTTTCCTGTACCACTAGCATATTTTTTTAATTTTTTATTTTTTTAGGATAACTACTGAAGATGGTATTTTAAACATCTGTCGTGTAATTTCCCCGCCGACGGTCTTAAAATTACATTCCCTGTAAATGGAAAGACTCTCCCTTCCAAAAGAAAAATGTGATGGTTGGATTTTACGGCTTGTCAACCCGTGTTAGATCATTTTATGCCCATGACATTGTTTTATCATTCTTGATAGTAACTGAATTTTTTTGTTAACGTCATTTTCTTCTTATTTAACCGTTGATGTGACGCCTAACAAGTACTAAACTCCGGGTCAGTGGCCTGGGAGTAATGGCCATAAAGGGGTACTCCACCTCAGAGCTCCACATTAGACTTTCGCCATTAGATGCAATTTTTTTAAAAAACAAAAACCGCCATCCCCTTTAATAGACAAGTCCCTTGTAATTATGGGTATGACACTGAAAGGCAAATAGAATCTCTCGTTGTTTTGACGCATGCGGGTTCTCCAATGACAATCTACAAGTGTTTTGTTTTAGTGGTGAGACTTGTGTTGGACCATCCACACTTTTTGGCAGCAGCACGATAGGAAAGATTGGTGAGAGAATGCACAAACCCAATCACGAAGCTGACCTCAGGTTTTTCAAATTCAGTTTACCTTCTCCTAGACTTGGTTACCTATCCAAGATTAAAGAGCCCAGTCTGTCCTACTATTTTACCATAGCTGGAGGGGAATAATATGGACACTATTGTATGACACTGGAACTTCATCGCTCGCAGTTTTGGAACAGATCAGGGGAGTATTGGTGTACCCCTTCATTGATATGAATAATGAATAAAATTAATAAACCTTATATAAAGAAAGCATTTTATTTGATAGGGCCATGTAGAAGAAAAATTAATTTTACATACAAAAATGTAAATATAAACGCGATTCTTCTAAACCTATAAGTGAAAAATAACCCCGGCCGTGTCGACATGCTGCTTCAACCAATTAACCCCTCTAGATAAATTTTACAGCTCTAGTTTCAGTCGGTAGAGTGTCCGACTAGGAATTACAAGGTTCAGGTTTGATACGCCCTCGCCACTCAAGCGTATGAGTAGCACAGGGATCTGTGCGTAATGAAGGAACTGATTGTAGCTGGGCGCTCCGCCTTAGACGTTTAAAACAATCTCCTTGGTCTATGCGCAAGTGAAAAGGAGATATCCTCCTCGCTGTTCTGGTTGATAACCGACTTTAGGCCACCCCGACGACTACTTTATATATATTCTGAGATATGTTAGTTTTGTTAATTTAAAATGCATTGGATGCTTTCTGCTACCATTTGGTTTCATGCTCGTCTAAACAGAGCAATCATCAGATAGGAAAAGGAAGTTTTGAGAAATTGAAAAAAATCGAAAAAATATGGACAGGTGTAGTGGCGTTGATGATTTATTATTGCTCTATCACAGGTCTTGATCAATATCTTAATAGTACTGTATTATCAGCTTCATACTGTCTCCTCAAGTGAAGTAGTGTTTTAACATACACTGTGGTTTATGTGTGTTGTGTGTGTGTGTGTGTTTAGGCAGCATTTTTCTTGTAGGCATTATATTGTTAAATAATGTAGCCATTTTTTGAAAATTGGCTGATGTATTTGCCATATGTCATAGACCAAGTACTTTCCGCCCCTATCGTGGGCCATCTTCAGGGTATTTTTTTTTTTGTAATAATAATGACAATAATAATAACACTAATAATAATAATACAACAATAATAACACAACCTATATAAATAGAAAATGGATAGCCCATTGTTGTACGGTTTTCAAAAAATACCTGAAGATGGCCCTCGATAGGGCGGAAAGTACTTAGTCTATGACATATGGCAATACATCAGCAATTTTCGTCAGATATTACAAAATAATACGGCAATACGAAAAAACAAAGGACAAAACTTGCAGACAAAAATGGCTGCATTATTTAACTAATATATGCATACACACAATGTCAAAGGTATCGAGATTTTTTGGTACTTTTTGACACACCTTGTATTCTGAAAAAAAAAATGATGGAACGCTATTTTTTCAAAAATACAGGTGTCAAAAACTCTCTATACTTTTTGCCACACGTGTGTGTGTGTGTGTGTGTAGATTAGCCGTAGTGATACCAGGTAACCAGTGAGAGCTCGATGTGCCTAGTGCTAGTAAGTGGGGGACAGACCAAATATAGAATTAAATTAAGTTAAAAAAAAAAAACTTAAATTTGCTTCATTATAAATTATTTATTTCGACTGTGTAATCACAGCATCTTCAACATGAGCAATTAATATATATATATATATATATAATATATATATATAATAGCTGTATTTATATCCCGATGAGCTACTCCTTGAGTCTTTGCAACAACACTACTCTTCTCTCTCGGCGACTAGAAGACTTTAGCATACCTCCAGACAGTTAAGTGCATCCTGAATTTCAACACGCACCTCCTACACACATTCACCTATCACTAAAAAGTACCAGAAAAACTACACGGTTTTTATGGAAAATATCAAAATACTCAAGACTGAGCCTGGCACTCAACTATTCAACCACCCACCTTTTTCCGTCGAATATAAATACACTACTAACATTTACTGACCAGTAGGAATGTTTGCTTAACTCCCTTGATGGCGTGATGATTTCGGTAGACTGTGAATTCAGGGGCATAATTTTTTACTAGTCTACCGGACAGATGTTAGTAGATATGAAATAGTCCAGTGAATATTTTTAATTTCTCAACTGGGATTAATACTTTAATAAAAATGAAACTCTAAGGAAAACATAACTTAATACGTTAATTCATTTATAAGTCTAAAAAAAATTAGCATTAATTAATGTATTGATTTAAAGTCGTTGCGTAGTGATTCAACTATACACTTTTTGACCTCAGAACTGCAGCGGACTGTATAATTTTTTTTTTTTTTTTTTTTTTTTTTTTTTTTTTTGTGCGTGTTTTTTTTATTGTTACTCTGAAATAGAAGTATCGTTAGATATTCGGCAAAATTACCAGTGAATAGTAATTTTCATTTTATTCAGTATAGGACTTGATAAGTTTATAATCTCAATTCCATTAAAATAACAACGCTGAGGTAAAAAAAAAAAAAAAAAAAAAAAAAAAAAAAAGTATATAACTGAATCATTACGCAACAACTTTAAATCTATACAACATCTATTAATGCTGTCCTTAATTTTTCTTTTATAAAATGAATTAACTTATTAAGTTATGTTTTCTTATAGTTTCATTTTATTAAAAAAATTAATCAAAGTTCAGAAATTAAAACATATACATTCGACTTCATTTCCTTTTCCACTAACATCTGTCCAGAAAAAAAAATTACACCGCTAAATTCATATTCTACCATGAATTCAGTGTGTTGAGTACTGTAAATTCTAAATCTAAATTTTAAACTAAAAGCAGTCAACGCCGTGAGCCAAGGTTCTATATTTTGCAAGTCTCTTCGAAACTCTGCATGAAGAAAAAGAAACCGTCTTAAAATATCCTGATCTAGGCCAATATTATATTACCAAAAGCAAAGATTCATGTTACGGGAATACTCATGAGCCTCACACCCACCTCCGGGATAGACATCTTCACAGACTTACTACTTTCCAAAAAAAAAAAAACCTTATGTCACGATAACGAAGACCTTAGTTTGAATGTAGTTTAAATGTTTGTTTTTTTGAGGGACTGGCGGGTTTAGTCAGTCAGAAAAAGCAGGCAATCTTTCTTTCCCCCTTCCATTTTTTTATGTTCTTTCTTCTCTTCATCGAAAGGAGAGTTCCAGCGATGCCGATTTGCTATTTTAACTCATCAGCAGTGGATGATAGTTTATCAGGGCAAGTGTGAGTGCATTTATTTTATAAACTTCTGAAATATAGAACGTCTACTGTGAGCAGGGCAGGGACTGAAAGAGACTTTGGGGGTCGGGATAATAAAGAGGGTGAGGGTGAGGGGGGGGTGAAGTGGTTATCAGCTGTGTTCGAATTCCGGTGGTGGCTGCCTATGTTCATGTCGCATTTAATGCCCTTGGGCATGAAACCAAATCTATATATTAATACTCTTGTTCCTTCAGCTTCCGACTGTTATCATCTTGCAACACCCTCTGGTTAAAAATGAGACCGTCCAAATCATCCTGATTATCTGGTGTATCTTATCCGCCGAATCTTTATTTTTTTATGAGTTTCGTCACCTCAGCTAAATAATGGACCATTCCGTTTGTATTAAAAATAAAGGGAACGAAAAGGACATGCGATACAGAAAAAAATATTAGAAAGATAAAGGGAAAGATAGAGACGGGGTAAACGCGCGAAGCAATAACGCTAATCTGTTCAATCGAACAGAATGAAAATAAAATAAATAAGAGTGTGAGAGTTAAATCAAGATTATTATACTTTTAATATATGAACTATATGGCAATAGTTCTTAAGTAAACATATCAAATGTTGTAATAATTAAATTATCATACTGTGGTATATCCACAGGTCCTGCTAATTCTTTTATAATTACAATATGATTTGTGTAGCACTTCATTAAACATAAATTCTTGTTTGGTAGGGTTGTTGTCGAAGTACTGGCAGGACTTCGAATCACAGAAATATGGTTGATTGAAACTTTGGAAGAACATTTTGACTCTCTAGCAGTTATCCGGTGTTGCTCGGAATTTAGAAAGTTAAAATCAAATCTCTTATCTATATTTATATCTTAGTATAATGGAGATTCGGTGTGTCTCTAACCGAAACTACGTCACTGCTTACATCGCATACCCTCAGGAATTGCATAATTTTATCAAATATTTAATGTATAGTCAAAATCATTAATATTTATTGATACATAGAATAAATCTTATCTGTTAACAGGTCTCTTTGAAAATCTTCGATTTGCCTCAAAACAGCCCGTGTTATTAATGCGTTTTATTTACTACGCACCTCACTTATGCGGGTCAGACATAAGGTTATCAATGGTATTTAATTTATATTTGTTATCTTTTATTCTTTATATCCGATCTATCGGCTGGTTACGTCAAGCCCTAGCGCCTATATGTTTGCCCCAACCCTACTGCTCTTATAGAAAGCCCCAACACTTTTTATCATATGGATGCTAGAAGGCGGTGGCTGAGGGTCTACATGTCCTGGGAATGACTTTAAACTCTATCTGATGGTGAGTTTTGAAGGTTTGGGGAATATGGAGTGCTCCTTCATCACCATTGCTCCCTGGTCCACTTTGACCCGTTGTTGTAGTACCTGTTAGGGTCCCATCTATGGGTTAAATAGAAAAATGTATTTATTAAAAAATTGTATTATCCATTAAGAATTGATTTATTTCAAAACTTTATCGGCATTAAATGACCCACTGAGTTTGATATGCCGTAAACCAAACCAAACAAACAATTTATTCTTTATATATTGGTTTAAGTTGTTTTATTTTTATTCATGTATTTTTTCTTTTATTTGCTTTTTTTATTTGCGTTTATCCTTTATTAATTTCATTATCAATTTGTTTTATTTTTTAATAATCATTTATTTAAATTTTTAGTATATTATTGATTTATGCCCTTATATTTTTTATTTGGCTTTTATTGCGTAAAACGTGGGGTAAAAATTATAATTCCCTCGCAGATGTATTTATATCTTTATCATAATGAAGATTCGGTGTCTCTAACCGAAACTACATCACAGCTTGCATCACAATACCTTCAAGATTTGCATCTATTAACGAAGTCTATGAAAATCCGAGTTAGATTTGCCGCAAACAGGTTTATATAGAAACAATTAAAATATTATCTGCGTTATTCGGACTATTGTCTTCATCTTCATTGTTATCTGTACAACGTTTCGGCCGATATGCCCTTCGGCCTTCTTTAGGTATTTCTTGTCGTATTCGGGAGCCATCACGGAATTTTGAACCTGTAGTGACCGTGTTTGTTTGGTGTGTGATGGGTTGAAGAATATCCGAGTTTTGATCCCCACAATTTAAATTTATAAGACTACGGAAATGTAGTTTCCGTAGAAAACAAAAGAAGACAACATTGATACAATAAACAACTTTTATATACATTAATTTACAATTGGTATATTCAATTGTTCTTTTAGCGATGTTGCCAACTGTATGTGTCTGTTGGTAGTTGTTTTGCTGGGTGCGTATGTTTTGTTTATATTTGTGCATTTTTTTATCAAAACAATGTCTGTGATTGTAACTTTTATCGTATTGAGTAGGAGAGAGAGAAAATATGAAACGAAAAAATAGACGGACCTATTGAGTCGTATTTTGTCTCCGGGCAGCGTCCTCTGTCCATTGTGTCGAGTTAAGTGCATCCGCTCCCACTCTGTCGAGTTGGGAAGAGCGTAAGCTCCAACTGAAGTTTTTCAGCTCTATGGGCCTTTTTATAATTTTCTTTTGTCATTGTCTACATGATCATTAAGTTAAATTTAATATTGGAATTTTCAAATATCAGCTGTTTTCTAATGACGTAGATATCGAATGATTTTGTTACCTGTGGCATTCCATTGACGTAGATACCGTCATTGGAATTTAAACAATTGTTTCTATTGTTGCTAAAATATTTCCAAACTAATTTTCATTCGATTTTCTTTTGTTTACCTAATTCTAAACTCATGGCATACAATTGTAAAACTAGTGGTTTAAGAAAACTTAATTATTTTAATTTATTCAATTCCACATGCCGTAAAAATATATGGGCCAAATCCCTATAAATCCAACCCTTTATTCAGTCCACGGGAGTATCCTGTTCTCATTCCGCGAACCATAGCTGGGGTAGAGGCGTTGAGATGTGTTAATTATTATTCTATGTTACTGCTGCCCTTGATCAGGATTGAACCTGCAATCCAGAGATAACTGTCACTTAGAACTGTCTCATCTCAAAAATTCAGAGAAATACCAATTAAAATAAGTGCGGATTTTACTGAACTTTGATCTTTGTTGGTCTCCCGCCAATTTTCCTTTTATAAACTCGGTCGTTGTACAATCAAACATACAAAATTATATATATATATATATATCTAGATGACTATTATATGCTCCCAAAATCCAGTAGAACTCTCTTGGAGGGACTTTTACGAACTTTCACCACTTAAGCGTAAGGCATTACTTGTCTGTTTACAGACTCGAGTTCTTTGGTGATCGTATCATATATCTACCGATGTATGTATTTATCAGTTAAAATGTTTGCCTCTTACTGATAGCTACGGACGGCCGAGAGTAAAGGGCTCGGACTGATGAAATGTCAGTCAGGATTCGCTCCCGGCTAGAAGTACCTGTTAAGTCTAGCCACACTGAGACGTAAACGTGGAAACATGGTGTCTGTGAATGACATATATATATATATATAGTAAATGGTGATGATGGTCTAGTAACATACATACATATGTATATATATATATATATAGTGTGTGTGTGTGACACTATTAAAAAGGACATACATTTCCTGTCTGACAAGTTTTTCTTCTCGATCCGTTCAAGTTGCCGGGCCAAATTTTTAACATCGAGATGGAATTTGTTAGTGAATGCATCAAATTCTTTTCAGAGTACTTTCTGCACTACGAAATACCATCTTCAGGGGATGTAATTGAGTGTTCAGAGTTCTATTTAAACAAATGTAGGAGGGAGATATATATATATTATATATATATATATATATATATATATATATATATATATATATATATATCTTATTATAATGGAGATTGTGAGTTTTTCTGTCTGTAACCGAAACTATATTACTATACAAATCACAATTCCCTTTATTTACATCACATTCTCCATGATTTTATTTTTTATTTAAAACCCAATCATTAATAAAATTGTTTTACATCATTAAGACTGTTGACCATATCTACATACAAATAACATGCAATTGTATTTATATATACAACAAAATAGCGGTTTACAGTGTGAATGGTAAAGCTAATTTGCATTTGGATATTAAAAATTTGATTTTAATAAATATATGCTTAGTATTATTGATTTCTAATTGTTTGGTTTTATCTTATTGAATATGAGCAAAAATCCCAGGAATAAATCTTACGATAGAAAGTAAAGAATAATATTAGTTATTTCTTCTTGTTAATGGATTTCTTTTAACTAAATAGTTAAATTAGGAAAATTTAACAAAGACAGACGGGAGTAATGTCAAATGATGGAAGAGTTAGTTTCAAAGTTGTTCTATTTTTCAATCATACCCCCTCTGTTAAAAATCTTTTTATCTGCATTCTTATTCAGTTTCATCAGCCTTTCTAATTTAATATTTTATTATATTAAAACTTAAATACTAGCACCCGGAGGGTGCATATATTTGCTAGTATATATAATGAAGTTTACTCTTAGAGAAATAAAAATGCAACCACATCTCATTTTTTTTTTATTTTTAATCGAAATAGATCACTAAGTAGGACTGAGCCTATTCTAGTAGTGACAAGGTTTGAATTCATTTTTCTTCTCCTAGACTGGTTGCCTAACCAACGTTAAAGAGCCCTATCTGTCCATAGTTGGATTCATACCTTTCCCAAGGGTATCAGTGCTATGTGAACTGTGGCTTCGTCCAGGATTTAAACTCAGGTCGTCGAATCCATTTCCTATAACTCTAACCAGTACACCACGCGCCTCCCTTTCATTCTGTGTCACACCCCTCTTTATCTCCCCCCCCTTAATATATTTGCTCTTTCATCTTTTGGTGTCAGTGTTAATTATCTACCCGCTTTTCCAGATACCATTGCTGGCCACACAACACGAAAAACCTCAGCTAGGTTTTAATCGTAGTGCATTCCAGACGAGCACAAAACGACTCTTCCTTCAATGTTTTGCACTGTTGTCATATCTTGCTTGACAAGTCCCAAAATTGTCATAGATCATTTACTTGGTGACAATAAGACACAATAAAAGCAGTGTAAAATGTCTGCTGTGGGTAAAATCTGTCTTTCGCTGTCTCGTTTTAAACCTGTTCTTCTATCATAGCATTATTATTTCTGTGCATACTTATTTGCTGTCCTACATTCTAGTTATATATATATATATATATATATATATATGTGGTATTAGTGTAGGTCGTTTTTTCACTTTTTAGAAATATCAAATTGTCCATCTATGTGAAAGTTGTTAGTATACTGAATACTGATACAAAAAATTAGATCTTTTAATTGTACCATTGTTTGAGGAAATAGCATCAAATATCGTCTATTAAAATGCACTAAAAATCCTCATTTTCGCAAAATTTAGCCTCTAGAAAACTAGGATTTTTAGTGCATTTTAGTAGACGATCTTTCATGCCATTTCCTCAAACAATGGTACAATTAAAAGATCTAATTTTTGTTATCAGTATTCAGTATACTAACACACAATTTTCACATAGATGGACAATTTGATATTTTAAAGTGAAAAATCGACCTACCCTAATATAGCATGGCCTATATATTTAACTAATATGAATGACTAAAAGATAGTGTTGAGAAAATGTAATGTACTTACAATAAAAGGTCGTTTGGAATTAGATTAAAAATGTTTTGCTGTTTTATTTCGGGAATCCTGTCCCCTTTAATTGGCGGTGAAAATGAGAACAAAAATACATAGTATTACTTAGTTATACGGCATGTCAATCCTTGCGGGGTTATTTAATGCCGAAGTCGGTTTTAACAGTTGTGAGTTCAAATAACTAATGATAATTTAGTATAGATTTAAACATATATTCTTAATACGAATAATTTATCCACACTGATTTCCAATAACCATTCCTAATTATTGATAATTTTTCATTTATATGGTAAAAAGATAATAATAAACGCTGTGGAATATGAGAGTGAAAGTGATACCAATTGTAGTTGGTGCACTTGGAACGGTCCCCAAAAAACTTGGAAAAAAGACTGGAGCACCTGGAAATCAGGAAGAATTGAGACCATCCAGACTACTGCATTGCTGCAATCGGCTAGAATACTCAGAGTCCTGGAGACCTTAGACTTGTTTTCACTGACTCCAGTGAAATACCATCAGCTAACGCTGATATGAAAAACTCAAAAGGAGTGAAAAGAATAATTAAATAATAATAATCCTTAGTAATTGGACCCTAACGAATCGCCTGGAAAATAAGCTAGATAGAAGCTACACAAGAATGCTGCGAGCAATCTTAAAGAAGACTTGGAAACCACACCCCAAACAGCTGTACGACCACCTGCCCAATATCACACAAACCATCCGTGTGAGGCAGACAAGAAAAGGCTGAGCACTGCTGGAAAAGCAAGGATAAACTCATAAGTGACGTTCTTCTGTGGAAGCTATCACATGGGCACGCCAGAGTAGGCCATCCAGCAACCATGTACATAGACCAACTCTGCACGGATACAGGATGCTGCGCAGAGGACCTACTAGAGGCACTGAATGATAGGGACGGTTGGCGAGAGATTGTCATATGCTACTAGCGTGACATGATGATACAATTATAGTTACGAATCTATTTAACTCATAGATGGGACGATAACAGGGACTCCCACTTTGGGTCTGAGTCGACCTGGGAGTTATGGCAACGAAAGAGTAACTTCACACAAAGATCTACACCACCAGATATAATTTATTGTCGTACATAAGGCACCCCTGCAGATGGATGCTTTAACACCTTTGTAGGAATGCAATCGGAATATCCTAAGCCCCCGCTGGCAGGGTGGTATATTACTGATATAATCTCCTTGAAGAGGGTTTGGTCATTGCCAAATAACCTCTTTTACATACACACATACATACATACACACATATATATATATATATATATATATATATATATATATATATATATATATACGTGCAAAAAAAAAATAAAACTACAAAAATATGTAAATATAGGGTGATCCCAAAAACTTCTTTTTTTTTTTATAGTCGGGTCTGGGGTTTTTTTTTTTTTGGGGGGGGGGTGTAACCCTGTTATATATATATATATATATATATATATATATATATATATATATATATGAAAAATGAATGGAAGTGAATCCGACAGTGTGAAATAAATATTATAGTGACCAAAAAGAAACTGGCCTGAATTTCAGTTTTTTGTTTTTTGAACCACCCTGTATAAACGAACAATGTACGCAATTTCATAGCATAAAATAACCCTAGCCTGGTTGATATGCCGTTAAATTGATTTGAAGGGAGGATTTACGGTATGCTTTGAGAAAAAATTGTGAATTATTTGGGATAATTTTATTTTACTTTATTCTCCCTCCCCCCTTTTTTTTAAAGTTTTTTTTATCGCATCTTTGTTTTTCTACTACCATTTAGTATGTATTTACCCAACCCCTTCACAGGAACAGGATGTGTAACACAAGATCAATTTTTAAGCAGAGTTCAACTGGTTGAATTAAATTTTCCTTCTAGACCGGCTGCTATACCAAGGATAACGAGCCCACTCTACTACTCTATTTACCCATAGCTGAAAGAAAATTTGGATGCGTACCTTTCCCAAGCGTCTTTTCAGTATTTTGAATTCTGATCGTCATGAGCATTTCGTACGATGCTGAACCATTACGCATCGAGCACCACAACACCCCGAAACTATTACTCTTCGAGCCCCCTCCCGCAAACTCTTACGTTTTGAGCACTAACCTTGCCCCCAAACCATTACGCTTAGACCACCAAAATCATTACGTCTCGCACGCACGCGCACACACAACCATTACGTTTCGAAAAACCACCCCTTCACCAAAAAACCATTACGGTTCGAGTACCTCTAAAACCATTAAATAAGTAGCCATGATATGTAAGGTTTTTTTTGTTTTTTTTTTTTTTGGGGGGGGGTTGTGTTCACCTTATTTTATTTATTTCTATTCCTGTTGCTAACTTAACATTTTAATTGAAAACAAAATCAACTAAAAGAACCGACTGTTCATCGTAACAAAATAACATAAATGATAAATTGGATTAATAATTTCGCTGTTGATTTTCAACAAAAGTCACATTCTCAATTAATTCTATGAAATTCAATTGACGCGACGCTATCACCATACAGAGATTTTTTTTGTTTCTTTTTTTTTTTTTTTTTTTTTTTTTCTGTCTGCCCTCCATGTAAAAAATAAATCTGCTCTCAGTTGAGTAATTTTAATTTTCTCCCAACTGCAAAAAAAAAAAATGAATAATAAATGTTGTTTTTTTTTTTTTTTTTTTTTTAATTCTATTCGCCTGACACATCTTGGACACATGGCGCAACGATATAAGGGTTGAATTAATACAGTTCAAAATGGCAATCATATCTTGATTGCAGGTTCAATCCTGGCCAAGGGTGATAACATTGAATACTTAACATACCTTAACACTTGTACCCGGCCTTGGTTAACGGAATGAGAAAAGTCTACCTCGTTGGCTTGAAGAAAGGGTTTGGTTCGAAGTTCCGGGAGGGCTCCCGAGTACGACATGAAGGTTCCCGAGTTCGACAAAAACACCTGAAGAAGGTCGTAGGGTAAAAACATTGTGTATGTAACAAAGATGGGGACAATGGTCCAAATAATTTTTAAAAAAACTCCTATAATAGCGGGCTAAAAAGTTACGTTGATGACCTTATATCCGCTATTGATAACCTTTTTGATCCATGGGATCCAAGCACTGCAACACCAATGGGAAGAAGTGTGTGTGACCGTAAATAGGATGGGGAGTCCCCGTGGCGTATTGGTTAACGTGCTAGACTGCGATATCGAGATAAACGAGTTCGAACTCCAGTCGCGCTATTACGTTCACTTTAGGACAAATACCCTTGGGAAAGGTATGAACTCCCCCCGCACCATTCTCTCCAGCTATGGATTAAATAGTACCATTAATGTTTGCCTCTCAAACCATCTTTCATGGGTCCGAAGAGAGGCAAACATTATTCCAGTGATGAGGAAGTGAAATCTGTAGTGAAAAAGTGGCTCAAAGAACAATCAACAGAATTTTACATGGCAAGGATACATGCTCTCATTCGAAGGCGGACCATTGCTATTGAGAGAAACGGTGACTGTGGAGAAGTAGGGATGTAATCCACAGAGGACCAGCTTCATTTTGATGTATGATGCATGTTTCTGTATTGCTTATTATACTTGTTCTAAACAAAATGGCATTACTTTTTTACTCTCCTTCGTAATATAAGATATAAAGGTGACAATGGAATGCTAATTACTCCTTCTATCTTAGCAATAAAAAAAATTACTGACTAAAACACAAAATAGGCCTCAATGGTGTCGCGGCCTGTGAAGACTATAAAACTTATTCATTGGTTTCCTTCTGAAAAGTAAACATTGAAAAATGTTCAATGTCAACTGAAACCGGAGTTTCTTTTCAAATATTTTTTAATGTATTGCAGTATTTTAAATATCCTTGAAATTTAATTTTTTCTTTTCATTGTTAAGTAAAAATATTTTTTTTAAATATTGAAATGACTCAAATTTCATGAAATATTGAATTGAATAATTTAAAAATCTGTTTTAAATGATTGCAAAACGGCTAAAAATAAAGTCCGATTATATTTAATTGAACTGCTTTTGTAATATAATAGTCGCCTTGATTACAATATACACTAACAATACAAAAAATGTTAATGACTTTTTCTATGGAAGAAAATACTATTACTCCTGTAATGGCTGCACCGCTTGGATCCTAACGAGGCACCTTGAGAATGAACTAGATGGGAGCTGCACAAGAATGCTTCGTGCGGTCTTGAGCAAGTCATGGAAACAGTCCCCCCCCCACAAGGAAGCAGCTGTATGGCCACCTGCCCCCCCCCATCTCACAAACAATCCGAGTCAGACGGACAAGACATGCTGGACACTGCTGGAGAAGCAAGGACGAGCTCATAAGCGACGTTCTCCCGTGGAAGCCAACACATGGACATGTTAATGTGGGCCGCCCAAGGACCTACATTCACCAACTCTGTGAGGATACTGGGTGCTGCGCAGAGGACCTCCCTGGGACAATGTATGATAGAGAAGGTTGGCGAGAGATTGTCATGGATATCCGTGCTAATTGAGCGACATGGTAATGATGATATTCAACAACTTAGTTTAACTAAGATAAGTTGTAAATGATCTGTTCAAGGGAAAGTATCGAAGCTATTGGTTAAATAGTAGAATTTACTATTCTTCTACAAGGATGGTTTTGGCATTAAATAACCTACCAAGAGGCAGGGCATTTAATCACGTAGTTAAACGATAAAAATACAAGTAGTCATGCGATTTAAATACTCTGTGATAATAAATGATTCTCCATTAGAAAATAGTCGTGTCTGCTTGGTGCCTCATGGGGTCACATGACAGTATCCGAAACCCATTCTCGGTCTCTTTTTGCCTCTGTTCTTTGAACAGTCTCGGGTCCTACTTGGAAACTGTAAAACTACGTAGTTTTGTGCGTTCCCTCATTAAATAAGCTTTTATTTCGTTTTTCTAACTCTTCCTCATATGTGTATATTTCAGTCCAGCGCGTTTAGCTTCTACGACCCTATTGCCCTTATGTCAAACTCCCAAACATTATATGTGCTAGAAGGCGGCGGCTGAGGTTCTTAGTGTCCTGGATATGACGTTAAACTGAATCTAATTGTGAAATTCCAATTTTGGAGTTCTGGTAGTGCTCTTTCATCGCCATTACCCTCGGATGCACCCTGACCCGGAGCGGTAGTACCTTTTTAGAGTTCCATCTATTGGTTGACTAGAAAAAATGTGTTTAAAAAAATGAATACCCATTAAGAATGAATTTTTTTTTAAAAGTCTTCGGCATAAAATAACCCAACAAGGGTTGACATGCCGTAAAACCCAACAAAGCAACCAATCATTTTTCTTAACTTTATTACTACTGAATAGTGACTTTGATCCTCGTTTGATGTGCCACATACCTGTGACCTTGTGTCACATCCTACCCATGGCGAAACTTTCTGGTATGTATATAAGAAGTTAAGTCTTGTATGTACAAAAGCGTTTATGTTGTCTTTTTGCTTTGTTCAATGTTAGTATATCACGGATATATTAATGCTAATATTGATTCTTGATAAGGACTCTACTAAATATATTCCTTGGTATCAAACACACCAATTCGACCTCCGCATAACCCTGTCTTTTTTTTTTGGGGGGGGGTCATTTTTCTACACCCTCCACATACTGTTTATATATTTCTAACTGTTGGGAAACGTGTGTTTATTCTTTCTTCTTAATACCATTGGGATTATATATTATGCATCTAAAAGGTTCTTCGTACATACAAATGCGTTCATCTTGTCTTTCTTTCCGTTGTGTTCGGTGTTTGTATATTACGGATATACTAATGCTAATATTGATTCTTGATAAGGACTCAACTAAATATCTTTCTTTGCATCAAGCACACCAATATCATTTTATAGCCAATTCTACCTCCACTTACCTGACTAAGTTTTTCCCCATTTTTTTTTAATACTTTCCACATATTGTTTATGTATTTATAGCTGTTTGAATACGTTTCAGTCGGTAGAGCGTTCGGCTAGAAACTACAAGGTTCCTAGTTCGATACCGGTCCTCGCCAACTCAGCGTATGAGTAGCACAGGGATCTGTGCAGTAGGTGTGGCGCTCCACCTCAGACGCTAAAATAATCTCCTTGGTCAAGCGCAAGTGAAAAGGGGATAGATTCCCTCGTTGATAGGCTGATACCGACTTTAGGCCGCTCTGACGACTTCACTTCACTATTGGTATGTATTTTATGTATATATATATTTACCAACCGCTCCGCACGAGCAGGATGCGACACAAGGTCAATTTTTTAAGCGGAGTTTAACAGGTTTGAATTCAGAGTTTTCCTTCTCCTATACCGCTTACCTAGCCATGGTTAAAGATTCCAGCCTGCCCTGCTATTTACCCATGGCTAGAGGAGAATTGGACTCGTACCTTTCCCAAGGGTATTAGCGCTATGTGAAATTCAAACAGCTTCGCCCAGGAATTGAACTCGGGTCGACGAGTCCATTTCCTATGACTCTAACCATTAGACCACGCGCCTCCTATATGTATTTTATGCATATAAAAGGTCATTTATATGTAAAGTCTTCGGGGTGGTCTAAAGTCGGTATCAGCCGAACAGCGAGGGAGTCTATCCCCTTTTTACAAGCGCTAGACCAAGGAGATTTTAGCGTCTGAGACGGAGCGCCACACATACCATCAGCTCCTCACTTTACCGCACAGATTCCTGTGCTACTCATACGCTGAGTTGGCAAGGGCCGCTATCGAACCAGCAACCTTGAGGTTCCCAGCCGAAAACTCTACCGACTGGGCTAAACCGACCCTTATTCGGTTTTGTCTTTTCCGTTGTGTTCAGTGTTAGTATATCACGGATATACTGGTTCTAATATTGGTCGTTGATGAGTGGTGACTTGACTGAATATCATTCTTAGAATCAAGTGCATCGAACACTCCTTATGATTTCGTTTGTTTGTTTATTGATTTTAACGGCATATCAACCCGTCTGGTGTTATGTCATGCCTAACGGTTAGGAAGTGATACATATCGTGTATTTATATTTATAGTTTTTAGTAATTGGTTTTAACAATGTGTTAGCATTATTGGGGATTATGTTGTATGGTATTGATTTGTTTTATGTCTATATTCTATGGCATAATTTTATTTCCCTCAAAAAAGAGAGAATATCCTCCATGTTGACATTTTCAAACAGATCTTTCATATTGTTTGCTTTAAAATAACGGTTTCTGATGTGAGCAAAAAACCTGCATTCCATGAATAAGTGTTTAACTGACAAAGGTATTTGACATGTTCCACATTGTGGTTGTTGTTCTTGTTTTGAGTATATAGGAGTGCGTTAGTCTTTTATGACCAATGTGTTGTGGCTTTTAATTTAGAACGTATATGATAAAGTGACCAGTGTAATCCAGAGTTGCAAGAGTCAGTGCCCTGTTTTCTGTGCGAGGGTAGGGGAGTGGCTATATGAAAAGGTATTCCTTATTTGACTGAGGAAGAAACTCTCTTCCTCGTTCGACCTCACCCTTTTCTCTTCACACTGTCTTATCAGTGTGCGGATAGCGAAATCATTCAACCATCGCCAGGGGGTTGGGTTGGATTTGGTAACTCCCAAAGCAAGGTCATTAGCCAAAGGTCATTAACTACTAACAAAGTAAGGTCTCTCGGCAGGATTTGGAATACACTTCTTGTATCCCCTGCAAAATTATATCAAGTACTCCGGACCATATGACCTTTAGGCACCCCTTTTTGATCTCGATTAAGAAAGGGCATGTTTTTCATTTACACCGTCTATATCCGGTTGTTTGTTATGGGTTAGTTTTATAATTTTTTTAAATCTAAAAATCGTCGGTTAAAACAACCGGATATTGATGGTGTAAATAAAAAACATGTCCTTTCTTAATCGAGATCAAAAAGGGGTGCCTAAAGGTCATATTGTCCAGTACTCCTAACTAATCCAAATAATCTACTTGATTCATAGATGGGACGCTAACAGATACCACTCGGGAGCATTCAATGTCATAGTGAACCAGGGAGTATTGGCAATGAAGGTGTACTACACACTCCCCAGAGCTCCAGCAATGGAGAACTGTTGACTTCTTTTGGATATAAGGTGTGGGCTAGACGCCCGCTTTTACTTATAGACTCGGCAATAACCTTGTTCATTTCCTTGGTATACAAACAAGGGTCTATAATAGAGGGTTTAAAATCCTGGTCAATCGGGTAATTATGAAAAGTGTTATTCCAGGAACGCCCACTTTGTTTCAAACCATATAGGGCTTTTTTAAGTTTCCATACACAATTTTTATTTACGAGATGCAGTTTAGTATCCTATCCAGGACACGCTTCTTTTTGGGGGAAGGAGTCTTACCCACTCTGCAGGGGGATACAGTCAGTGTGTTTTAGACAGGGATAATTTGCTATTCTAATTCCTTTTTCAAATGGAACTCCATTAAAAAAATTAGGAAGTAGAGAATAGCTGAAGATTAGGGTCATATGGACTGGGATGCCTACCATAACCTGAACTGCATTTGATGATGAGACTATAGTTCTCTCTGGGAGTGTGGAGTACTCTTTTATTGTAGTCTCATCATCAAATGCAGTTCAGGGTTATGGTAGGCATCCAGTCCATATTGACTGTTAGTTATATCTTTCAGCTATTCTCTACTCCTAATTTTTTTTTAATGAGTTCCATTTGAAAAGGAATTAGAATAGCAAATTATCCTGTCTTAAAACACACCTGATGTATCCCCTGCAGAGTGGGTAAGACCCTCCCCCAAAAAGAAAGCGGTCCTGGATAGGATACTAAACTGCATCTCGTAAAATAAATTGTGTATGGAAACTTAAAAAGCCTATATGGTTTGAAACAAGTGGGCGTTCCTGAATACACTTTTCAATATTACCCGTGAACCAGGATTTTAAAGCCCTCTATTATAGACCCTTGTTTGTATACGCAAGGAAATGAACAGGTTATTGCCGAGTCTATAAGTAAAAGCGGGCGTCTAGCCGCACCCTTATATCCAGAAGTCAACAGTTCTCCATTGCTGGAGTCTGAGTGGTGTAGTACAACCCTTCATTGCCATACTCCTGGTTCACTATGAATTGATGCTCCGAGTGGTATCTGTTAGCGTCCCCATCTATGAATCAAGTAGATTATTTGATTAGTTAGAAGTACTGGACAATATGACCTTTAGGCCACCCCTTTTTTGATCTGATTAAGAAAGGAATGTTTTTTATTTACCGCATCAAATATCCGGTTGTTTTAACCGACGATTTTTAGATTTAAAAAATTAAAAACTAACCCATAACAAACAACCGGATATAGACGGTGTAATGAAAAACATGCCCTTTCTTAATCGAGATCAAAAGGTGCCTAAAGGTCATATGGTCCGGAGTACTTGATATAATTTTGCAGGGGATACAAAGAAGTGTATTCCAAATCTGCCGAGAGACCTTACTTGTTAGTAGTTAATGACCTTGGCTTAATGACTTGCTTTGGGAGTTACCAAATCCAACCCAACCCCTGGCGATGGTTGAATGATTTCGCTATCCGCACACTGATAAGACAGTGTGAAGAGAAAAGGGTGAGGTCGAACGAGGAAGAGAGTTTCTTCTCAGTCAATAAGGAATACTTTTCATATAGCACTCCCCGCCTACCCTCGCACAGAAAACAGGGCACTGACTCTTGCAACTCTGGATTACACTGGTCACTTTATCATATACGTTCTAATTAAAGCACAAACACATTGGTCATAAAAGACTAACGCACTCTTATACTCAAAACAAGAACAACAACCACAATGTGGAACATGTCAAATACCTTTGTCAGTTAAACACTTATTCATGGAATGCAGGTTTTTTGCTCACATCAGAAACCGTTTTATTTTAAAGCAAACAATATGAAGATCTGTTTGAAAATGTCAACATGGAGGATATTCCCTCTCTTTTTTGAGGGAAAATAAATTATGCCATTAGAATATAGACATAAAACAAATCAATACCATACACATAATCCCAATAATGCTAACACATTGTTAAAACCAATTACTAAAAAAACTATAATATAAATCCACGATATGTATCACTTCCTAACCGTTGGCCATGACATAACACCAGACGGGGTTGATATGCGCGTTAAAAATCAATAAACAACAAACGAATCATAAGGAGTGTTCGATGCACTTGATTCTAAGAATGATATTCAGTCAAGTCACAACTCATCAACGACCATATTAGAACCAGTATATCCGTGATATACTAACACTGAACACAACGGAAAAGACAAAACCGAATAAGGTCGGTTTAGCCCAGTCGGGTAGAGTTTTCGGCTGGGAACCTCAAGGTTGCTGGTTCGATAGCGGCCCTTGCCAACTCAGCGTATGAGTAGCACAGGAATCTGTGCGGTAAAGTGAGGAGCTGATGGTATGTGTGGCGCTCCGTCTCAGACGCTAAAATCTCTTGGTCTAGCGCTTGTAAAAGGGGATAGACTCCCTCGCTGTTCGGCTGATACCGACTTTAGACCACCGAAGACTTTACATATAAATGACTTTTATATGCATAAAATACATATAGGAGGCGCGTGGTCTAATGGTTAGAGTCATAGGAAATGGACTCGTCGACCCGAGTTCAATTCCCTGGGCGAAGCTGTTTGAATTTCACATAGCGCTAATACCTTGGGAAAGGTACGAGTCCAATCCTCCTCTAGCCATGGGTAAATAGCAGGGCAGGCTGGAATCTTTAACCATGGCTAGGTAAGCGGTATAGGGAGAAGGAACTCTGAATTCAAACCTGTTAAACTCCGCTTAAAAAATTGACCTTGTGTCGCATCCTGCTCGTGCGGAGCGGTTGGTAATATATATATACATAAAATACATACCAATAGTGAAGTGAAGTCGTCAGGAGCGGCCTAAAGTCGGTATCAGCCTATCAACGAGGGAATCTATCCCCTTTTCACTTGCGCTTGACCAAGGAGATTATTTTAGCGTCTGAGGTGGAGCGCCCACACTATGCACAGATCCTGTGCTCTCATACGCTGAGTTGGCGAGGACCGGTATCGAACTAGGAACCTTGTAGTTTCTAGCCGAACGCTCTACCGACTGAACGTATTCAAACAGCTATAAATACATAAAACAATATGTGGAAAGTATTAAAAAAAATGGGGAAAAACTTAGTCAGGTAAGTGGAGGTAGAATTGGCTATAAAATGATATTGGTGTGCTTGATGCAAAGAAAGATATTTAGTTGAGTCCTTATCAAGAATCAATATTAGCATTAGTATATCCGTAATATACAAACACCGAACACCAACGGAAAGAAAGACAAGATGAACGCATTTGTATGTACGAAGAACCTTTTAGATGCATAATATATAATCCCAATGGTATTAAGAAGAAAGATAAACACACGTTTCCAACAGTTAGAAATATATAAACAGTATGTGGAGGGTGTAGAAAAATGACCCCCCCGCCAAAAAAAAAGACAGGGTTATGCGGAGGTCGAATTGGTGTGTTTGATACAAGGAATATATTTAGTAGAGTCCTTATCAAGAATCAATATTAGCATTAATATATCCGTGATATATAAACATTGAACAAGCAAAAAGACAACATAAACGCTTTTGTACATACAAGACTTAACTTCTTATATACATACCAGAAAGTTTCGCCATGGGTAGGATGTGACACAAGGTCACAGGTATGTGGCACATCAAACGGGATCAAAGTCCTATTCAGTAGTAATAAATTAAGAAAAATGATTGGTTGCTTTGTTGGGTTTTACGGCATGTCAACCCTTGTTGGGTTATTTTATGCCGAAGACTTTTAAAAAAAAATTCATTCTTAATGGGTATTCATTTTTTTAAACACATTTTTTCTAGTCAACCAATAGATGGAACTCTAAAAGGTACTACCGCTCGGGTCAGGGTGCATCCGAGGTAATGGCGATGAAAGAGCACTACCAGAACTCCAAAATTGGAATTTCACAATTAGATTCAGTTTAACGTCATATCCAGGGACACTAAAGAACCTCAGCCGCCGCCTTCTAGCACATATAATGTTTGGAGTTTGACATAAGGGCAATAGGGTCGTAGAAGCTAAACGCGCTGGACTGAAATATACATATGAGGAAGAGTTAGAAAAACGA
The DNA here is from genome assembly GCA_023376005.1 of Doryteuthis pealeii. Classification (NCBI taxonomy): domain Eukaryota; kingdom Metazoa; phylum Mollusca; class Cephalopoda; order Myopsida; family Loliginidae; genus Doryteuthis; species Doryteuthis pealeii. The sequence continues at coordinate 46,550,850 of CM042158.1, forward strand.
AATAAAAGCTTATTTAATGAGGGAACGCACAAAACTACGTAGTTTGACAGTTTCCAAGTAGGACCGAGACTGTTCCAAGAACAGAGGCAAAAAGAGACCGAGAATGGGTTTCGGATACTGTCATGTGACCCCATGAGGCACCAAGCAGACACGACTATTTTCTAATGGAGAATCATTTATTATCACAGAGTATTTAATCGCATGACTACTTGTATTTTATCGTTTAACTACGTGATTAAATGCCTGCCTCTTGGTAGTTATTTAATGCCAAACATCCTTGTAGAAGAATAGTAAATTCTACTATTTAACCAATAGCTTCGATACTTTCCCTTGAACAGATCATTTACAACTTATCTTAGTTAAACTAGTTGTTGAATATCATCATTACCATGTCGCTCAATTAGCACGGATATCCATGACAATCTCTCGCCAACCTTCTCTATCATACATTGTCCAGGGAGGTCCTCTGCGCAGCACCCAGTATCCTCACAGAGTTGGTGAATGTAGGTCCTTGGGCGGCCCAATTAACATGTCCATTGTTGGCTTCCACGGGAGAACGTCGCTTATGAGCTCGTCCTTGCTTCTCCAGCAGTGTCCAGCATGTCTTGTCCGTCTGACTCGGATTGTTGTGAGATGGGGGGGGCAGGTGGCCATACAGCTGCTTCCTTTGGGGGGGGGGTACTGTTTCATGACTTTGCTCAAGACCGCACGAAGCATTCTTGTGGCAGCTCCATCTAGTTCATTCTCAAGGTGCCTCGTTAGGATCCAAGCGGTGCAGCCATTAACAGGAGTAATAGTATTTTCTTCATAGAAAAAGTCATTAACATTTTTGTATTGTTAGTGTATATTGTAATCAAGGCGACTATTATATTACAAAAGGGTTCAATTAAATATAATCGGACTTTATTTTTTTAGCCGTTTTGCAATCATTTAAAACAGATTTTTAAATTATTCAATTCAATATTTCATGAAATTTGAGTCATTTCAATATTTAAAAAAAATTTTTACTTAACAATGAAAAGAAAAAATTAAATTTCAAGGATATTTAAATACTGCAATACATTAAAAAATATTTTGAAAGGAAACTCCGGTTTCAGTTGACATTGAACATTTTTCAATGTTTACTTTTCAGAAGGAAACCAATGAATAAGTTTTATAGTCTTCACAGGCCGCGACACCATTGAGCCTATTTTGTGTTTTAGTCAGTAATTTTTTATTGCTAAGATAGGAAGGAGTAATTAGCATTCCATTGTCACCTTTATATCTTATATTACGAAGGAGAGTAAAAAAGTAATGCCATTTTGTTTAGAACAAGTATAATAAGCAATACAGAAACATGCATCATACATCAAAATGAAGCTGTCCTCTGTGGATTACATCCCTACTTCTCCACAGTCACCGTTTCTCTTCAATAGCAATGGTCCGCCTTCGAATGAGAGCATGTATCCTTGGCCATGTAAAATTCTGTTGATTGTTCTTTGAGCCACTTTTTCACTACAGATTTCACTTCCTCATCACTGGATAATGTTTGCCTCTCTTCGGACCCATGAAAGATGGTTTGAGAGGCAAATTAATGTCTATTAATCCATAGCTGGAGAGAATGGTGCGGGGGGAGTTCATACCTTTCCAAGGGTATTTGTCCTAAAGTGAACGTAATAGCGCGACTGGAGTTCGAACTCGTTTATCTCGATATCGCAGTCTAGCACGTTAACCAATACGCCACGGGGACTCCCCATCCTATTTACGGTCACACACACTTCTTCCCATTGGTGTTGCAGTGCTTGGATCCCATGGATCAAAAAGGTTATCAATAGCGGATATAAGGTCATCAACTTAACTTTTTAGCCCGCTATTATAGGAGTTTTTTTAAAAATTATTTGGACCATTGTCCCCATCTTTGTTACATACACAACGAAACCCTACGGCCTTCTTCAGGTGTTTTTTGTCGGGAACCTTCATGTCGTACTCGGGAGCCCTCCCGGAACTTCGAACCAAACCCTTTCTTCAAGCCAACGAGGTAGACTTTTCTCATTCCGTTAACCAGGGCCGGGTACAAGTGTTAAGGTATGTTAAGTATTCAATGTTATTATCACCCTTGGCCAGGATTGAACCTGCAATCAAGATATGATTGCCATTTTGAACTGTATTAATTCAACCCTTATATCTGTTGCGCCATGTGTCCAAGATGTGTCAGGCGAATAGAATTAAAAAAAAAAAAAAAAAAAACTAAATTTATTATTAATTTTTTTTTTTGCAGTTGGGAGAAATTAAAATTACTCAACTGAGAGCAGATTTATTTTTTACATGGAGCAGACAGAAAAAAAAAAAAAAAAAAAAAAAAAAAAAGAAAAAGAAAAAAAATCTCTGTATGGTGATAGCGTCGCGTCAATTGAATTTCATAGAATTAATTGAGAATGTGACTTTTGTTGAAAATCAACAGCGAAATTATTAATCCAATTTATCATTTATGTTATTTTGTTACGATGAACAGTCGGTTCTTTTAGTTGATTTTGTTTTCAATTAAAATGTTAAGTTAGCAACAGGAATAGAAAAAAAAATAAATAAATTCAAAAAAAAAAAAAAAAAAAACCTTACATATCATGGCTACTTATTTAATGGTTTTTAGAGGTACTCGAACCGTAATGGTTTTTTGGTGAAGGGGTGGTTATTCGAAGCGTAATGGTTGTGTGTGCGTGCGTGCGAGACGTAATGGTTTTGGTGGTCTAAGCGTAATGGTTTGGGGGCAAGGTTAGTGCTCAAAACGTAAGAGTTTGCGGGAGGGGGCTCGAAGAGTAATAGTTTCGGGGTGTTGTGGTGCTCGATGCGTAATGGTTCAGCATCGTACGAAATGCTCATGACGATCAGAATTCAAAATACTGAAAAGACGCTTGGGAAAGGTAGCATCCAATTTTCTTTCAGCTATGGGTAAATAGAGTAGTAGAGTGGGCTCGTTATCCTTGGTATATAGCACCGGTCTAGAAGGAAAATTTAATTCAACCAGTTGAACTCTGCTTAAAAATTGATCTTGTGTTACACATCCTGTTCCTGTGAAGGGGTTGGGTAAATACATACTAAATGGTAGTAGAAAACAAAGATGCGATAAAAACTTTAAAAAAAGGGGGAGGGAGAATAAAGTAAAATAAAATTATCCCAAATAATTCACAATTTTTTCTCAAAGCATACCGTAAATCCTCCCTTCAAATCAATTTAACGGCATATCAACCAGGCTAGGGTTATTTTATGCTATGAAATTGCGTACATTGTTCGTTTATACAGGTGGTTCAAAAAACAAAAAACTGAAATTCAGGCAGTTTCTTTTTGGTCACTATAATATTTATTTCACACTGTCGGATTCACTTCCATTCATTTTTCATATATATATATATATATATATATATATATATATATATAAGGGTTACACCCCAAAAAAAAAAAACCCAGACCCGACTATAAAAAAAAAAGAAGTTTTTGGGATCACCCTATATTTACATATTTTTGTAGTTTTATTTTTTTTTTGCACGTTATATATATATATATATATATATATATATATATATATATATATATATATATATGTGTGTATGTATGTATGTGTGTATGTAAAAGAGGTTATTTGGCAATGACCAAACCCTCTTCAAGGAGATTATATCAGTAATATACCACCCTGCCAGCGGGGGGGCTTAGGATATTCCGATTGCATTCCTACAAAGGTGTTAAAGCATCCATCTGCAGGGGTGCCTTATGTACGACAATAAATTATATCTGGTGGTGTAGATCTTTGTGTGAAGTTACTCTTTCGTTGCCATAACTCCCAGGTCGACTCAGACCCAAAGTGGGAGTCCCTGTTATCGTCCCATCTATGAGTTAAATAGATTCGTAACTATAATTGTATCATCATGTCACGCTAGTAGCATATGACAATCTCTCGCCAACCGTCCCTATCATTCAGTGCCTCTAGTAGGTCCTCTGCGCAGCATCCTGTATCCGTGCAGAGTTGGTCTATGTACATGGTTGCTGGATGGCCTACTCTGGCGTGCCCATGTGATAGCTTCCACAGAAGAACGTCACTTATGAGTTTATCCTTGCTTTTCCAGCAGTGCTCAGCCTTTTTCTTGTCTGCCTCACACGGATGGTTTGTGTGATATTGGGCAGGTGGTCGTACAGCTGTTTGGGGTGTGGTTTCCAAGTCTTCTTTAAGATTGCTCGCAGCATTCTTGTGTAGCTTCTATCTAGCTTATTTTCCAGGCGATTCGTTAGGGTCCAATTACTAAGGATTATTATTATTTAATTATTCTTTTCACTCCTTTTGAGTTTTTCATATCAGCGTTAGCTGATGGTATTTCACTGGAGTCAGTGAAAACAAGTCTAAGGTCTCCAGGACTCTGAGTATTCTAGCCGATTGCAGCAATGCAGTAGTCTGGATGGTCTCAATTCTTCCTGATTTCCAGGTGCTCCAGTCTTTTTTCCAAGTTTTTTGGGGACCGTTCCAAGTGCACCAACTACAATTGGTATCACTTTCACTCTCATATTCCACAGCGTTTATTATTATCTTTTTTACCATATAAATGAAAAATTATCAATAATTAGGAATGGTTATTGGAAATCAGTGTGGATAAATTATTCGTATTAAGAATATATGTTTAAATCTATACTAAATTATCATTAGTTTTTGAACTCACAACTGTTAAAACCGACTTCGGCATTAAATAACCCCGCAAGGATTGACATGCCGTATAACTAAGTAATACTATGTATTTTTGTTCTCATTTTCACCGCCAATTAAAGGGACAGGATTCCCGAAATAAAACAGCAAAACATTTTAATCTAATTCCAAACGACCTTTTATTGTAAGTACATTACATTTTCTCAACACTATCTTTTAGTCATTCATATTAGTTAAATATATAGGCCATGCTATATTAGGGGTAGGTCGATTTTTCACTTTAAAATATCAAATTGTCCATCTATGTGAAAATTGTGTGTTAGTATACTGAATACTGATAACAAAATTAGATCTTTTAATTGTACCTTGTTTGAGGAAATGGCATGAAAGATCGTCTACTAAAATGCACTAAAAATCCTAGTTTTCTAGAGGCTAAATTTTGCGAAAATGAGGATTTTTAGTGCATTTTAATAGACGATATTTGATGCTATTTCCTCAAACAATGGTACAATTAAAAGATCTAATTTTTTGTATCAGTATTCAGTATACTAACAACTTTCACATAGATGGACAATTTGATATTTCTAAAAAGTGAAAAAACGACCTACACTAATACCACATATATATATATATATATATATATAACTAGAATGTAGGACAGCAAATAAGTATGCACAGAAATAATAATGCTATGATAGAAGAACAGGTTTAAAACGAGACAGCGAAAGACAGATTTTACCCACAGCAGACATTTTACACTGCTTTTATTGTGTCTTATTGTCACCAAGTAAATGATCTATGACAATTTTGGGACTTGTCAAGCAAGATATGACAAGTGTGCAAAACATTGAAGGAAGAGTCGTTTTGTGCTCGTCTGGAATGCACTACGATTAAAACCTAGCTGAGGTTTTTCGTGTTGTGTGGCCAGCAATGGTATCTGGAAAAGCGGTAGATAATTAACACTGACACCAAAAGATGAAAGAGCAAATATATTAAGGGGGGGGGGATAAAAGAGGGGTGTGATACAGAATGAAAGGGAGGCGCGTGTGTACTGGTTAGAGTTATAGGAAATGGATTCGACGACCTGAGTTTAAATCCTGGACGAAGCCACAGTTCACATAGCACTGATACCCTTGGGAAAGGTATGAATCCAACTATGGACAGATAGGGCTCTTTAACGTTGGTTAGGCAACCAGTCTAGGAGAAGAAAAATGAATTCAAACTTGTCACTACTAGAATAGGCTCAGTCCTACTTAGTGATCTATTTCGATTAAAAAATAAAAAAAAATGAGATGTGGTTGCATTTTTATTTCTCTAAGAGTAAACTTCATTATATATACTAGCAAATATATGCACCCTCCGGGTGCTAGTATTTAAGTTTTAATATAATAAAATATTAAATTAGAAAGGCTGATGAAACTGAATAAGAATGCAGATAAAAAGATTTTTAACAGAGGGGGTATGATTGAAAAATAGAACAACTTTGAAACTAACTCTTCCATCATTTGACATTACTCCCGTCTGTCTTTGTTAAATTTTCCTAATTTAACTATTTAGTTAAAAGAAATCCATTAACAAGAAGAAATAACTAATATTATTCTTTACTTTCTATCGTAAGATTTATTCCTGGGATTTTTGCTCATATTCAATAAGATAAAACCAAACAATTAGAAATCAATAATACTAAGCATATATTTATTAAAATCAAATTTTTAATATCCAAATGCAAATTAGCTTTACCATTCACACTGTAAACCGCTATTTTGTTGTATATATAAATACAATTGCATGTTATTTGTATGTAGATATGGTCAACAGTCTTAATGATGTAAAACAATTTTATTAATGATTGGGTTTTAAATAAAAAATAAAATCATGGAGAATGTGATGTAAATAAAGGGAATTGTGATTTGTATAGTAATATAGTTTCGGTTACAGACAGAAAAACTCACAATCTCCATTATAATAAGATATATATATATATATATATATATATATATATATATATATATATATATATATATATCTCCCTCCTACATTTGTTTAAATAGAACTCTGAACACTCAATTACATCCCCTGAAGATGGTATTTCGTAGTGCAGAAAGTACTCTGAAAAGAATTTGATGCATTCACTAACAAATTCCATCTCGATGTTAAAAATTTGGCCCGGCAACTTGAACGGATCGAGAAGAAAAACTTGTCAGACAGGAAATGTATGTCCTTTTTAATAGTGTCACACACACACACTATATATATATATATATACATATGTATGTATGTTACTAGACCATCATCACCATTTACTATATATATATATATATGTCATTCACAGACACCATGTTTCCACGTTTACGTCTCAGTGTGGCTAGACTTAACAGGTACTTCTAGCCGGGAGCGAATCCTGACTGACATTTCATCAGTCCGAGCCCTTTACTCTCGGCCGTCCGTAGCTATCAGTAAGAGGCAAACATTTTAACTGATAAATACATACATCGGTAGATATATGATACGATCACCAAGAAACTCGAGTCTGTAAACAGACAAGTAATGCCTTACGCTTAAGTGGTGAAAGTTCGTAAAAGTCCCTCCAAGAGAGTTCTACTGGATTTTGGGAGCATATAATAGTCATCTAGATATATATATATATATATAATTTGTATGTTTGATTGTACAACGACCGAGTTTATAAAAGGAAAATTGGCGGGAGACCAACAAAGATCAAAGTTCAGTAAAATCCGCACTTATTTTAATTGGTATTTCTCTGAATTTTTGAGATGAGACAGTTCTAAGTGACAGTTATCTCTGGATTGCAGGTTCAATCCTGATCAAGGGCAGCAGTAACATAGAATAATAATTAACACATCTCAACGCCTCTACCCCAGCTATGGTTCGCGAATGAGAACAGGATACTCCCGTGGACTGAATAAAGGGTTGGATTTATAGGGATTTGGCCATATATTTTTTACGGCATGTGGAATTGAATAAATTAAAATAATTAAGTTTTCTTAAACCACTAGTTTTACAATTGTATGCCATGAGTTTAGAATTAGGTAAACAAAAGAAAATCGAATGAAAATTAGTTTGGAAATATTTTAGCAACAATAGAAACAATTGTTTAATTCCAATGACGGTATCTACGTCAATGGAATGCCACAGGTAACAAAATCATTCGATATCTACGTCATTAGAAAACAGCTGATATTTGAAAATTCCAATATTAAATTTAACTTAATGATCATGTAGACAATGACAAAGAAAATTATAAAAAGGCCCATAGAGCTGAAAAACTTCAGTTGGAGCTTACGCTCTTCCAACTCGACAGAGTGGGCGGATGCACTTAACTCGACACAATGGACAGAGGACGCTGCCCGAGACAAAATACGACTCAATAGGTCCGTCTATTTTTTCGTTTCATATTTTCTCTCTCTCCTACTCAATACGATAAAAGTTACAATCACAGACATGTTTTTGATAAAAATGCACAAATATAAACAAAACATACGCACCCAGCAAAACAACTACCAACAGACACATACAGTTGGCAACATCGCTAAAAGAACAATTGAATATACAATTGTAAATTAATGTATATAAAAGTTGTTTATTGTATCAATGTTGTCTTCTTTGTTTTTACGGAAACTACATTTCCGTAGTCTTATAAATTTAAATTGTGGGGATCAAAACTCGGATATTCTTCAACCCATCACACACCAAACAAACACGGTCACTACAGGTTCAAAATTCCGTGATGGCTCCCGAATACGACAAGAAATACCTAAAGAAGGCCGAAGGGCATATCGGCCGAAACGTTGTACAGATAAATGAAGATGAAGACAATAGTCCGAATAACGCAGATAATATTTTAATTGTTTCTATATAAACCTGTTTGCGGCAAATCTAACTCGGATTTTCATAGACTTCGTTAATAGATGCAAATCTTGAAGGTATTGTGATGCAAGCTGTGATGTAGTTTCGGTTAGAGACACCGAATCTTCATTATGATAAAGATATAAATACATCTGCGAGGGAATTATAATTTTTACCCCGTTTTACGCAATAAAAGCCAAATAAAAAATATAAGGGCATAAATCAATAATATACTAAAATTTAAATAAATGATTATTAAAAAATAAAACAAATTGATAATGAAATTAATAAAGGATAAACGCAAATAAAAAAAGCAAATAAGAAAAAATACATGAATAAAATAAAACAACTTAAACCAATATATAAGAATAAATTGTTTGTTTGGTTTGGTTTACGCATATCAAACTCAGTGGGTCATTTAATGCCGATAAAGTTTTGAAATAAATCAATTCTTAATGGATAATACAATTTTTTAATAAATACATTTTTCTATTTAACCCATAGATGGGACCCTAACAGGTACTACAACAACGGGTCAAAGTGGACCAGGGAGCAATGGTGATGAAGGAGCACTCCATATTCCCCAAACCTTCAAAACTCACCATCAGATAGAGTTTAAAGTCATTCCCAGGACATGTAGACCCTCAGCCACCGCCTTCTAGCATCCATATGATAAAAAGTGTTGGGGCTTTCTATAAGAGCAGTAGGGTTGGGGCAAACATATAGGCGCTAGGGCTTGACGTAACCAGCCGATAGATCGGATATAAAGAATAAAAGATAAACAAATATAAATTAAATACCCATTGATAACCTTATGTCTGACCCGCATAAGTGAGGTGCGTAGTAAATAAAACGCATTAATAACACGGGCTGTTTTGAGGCAAATCGAAGATTTTCAAAGAGACCTTGTTAACAGATAAGATTTATTCTATGTATCAATAAATATTAATGATTTTGACTATACATTAAATATTTGATAAAATTATGCAATTCCTGAGGGTATTGCGATGTAAGCAGTGACGTAGTTTCGGTTAGAGACACACCGAATCTCCATTATACTAAGATATAAATATAGATAAGAGATTTGATTTTAACTTTCTAAATTCCGAGCAACACCGGATAACTGCTAGAGAGTCAAAATGTTCTTCCAAAGTTTCAATCAACCATATTTCTGTGATTCCGAAGTCCTGCCAGTACTTCGACAACAACCCTACCAAACAAGAATTTATGTTTAATGAAGTGCTACACAAATCATATTGTAATTATAAAAGAATTAGCAGGACCTGTGGATATACCACAGTATGATAATTTAATTATTACAACATTTGATATGTTTACTTAAGAACTATTGCCATATAGTTCAATATATAAAAAGTATAATAATCTTGATTTAACTCTCACACTCTTATTTTATTTTATTTTCATTCTGTTCGATTGGAACAGATTAGCGTTATTGCTTCCGCGCGTTTACCCCGTCTCTATCTTTCCCTTTATCTTTCTAATATTTTTTTCTGTATCGCATGTCCTTTTCGTTCCCTTTATTTTTAATACAAACGGAATGGTCCATTATTTAGCTGAGGTGACGAAACTCATAAAAAAATAAAGATTCGGCGGATAAGATACACCAGATAATCAGGATGATTTGGACGGTCTCATTTTTAACCAGAGGGTGTTGCAAGATGATAACAGTCGGAAGCTGAAGGAACAAGAGTATTAATATATAGATTTGGTTTCATGCCCAAGGGCATTAAATGCGACATGAACATAGGCAGCCACCACGGAATTCGAAACAGCTGATAACCACTTCACCCCCCTCACCCTCACCCTCTTTATTATCCCGACCCCAAAGTCTCTTTCAGTCCCTGCCTGCTCACAGTAGACGTTCTATATTTCAGAAGTTTATAAAATAAATGCACTCACACTTGCCCTGATAAACTATCATCCACTGCTGATGAGTTAAAATAGCAAATCGGCATCGCTGGAACTCTCCTTTCGATGAAGAGAAGAAAGAACATAAAAAAATGGAAGGGGAAAGAAAGATTGCCTGCTTTTTCTGACTGACTAAACCCCCGCCAGTCCCTCAAAAACAAACATTTAAACTACATTCAAACTAAGGTCTTCGTTATCTGTGACATAAGGTTTTTTTTTTTTTTGGAAAGTAGTAAGTCTGTGAAGATGTCTATCCCGGAGGTGGGTGGGTGAGGCTCATGAGTATTCCCGTAACATGAATCTTTGCTTTTGGTAATATAATATTGGCCTAGATCAGGATATTTTAAGACGGTTTCTTTTTTCTTCATGCAGAGTTTCGAAGAGACTTGCAAATATAGAACCTTGGCTCACGGCGTTGACTGCTTTTAGTTTAAATATTAGATTTAGAATTTACAGTACTCAACACACTGAATTCATGGTAGAATATGAATTTAGCGGTGTAATTTTTTTTCTGGACAGATGTTAGTGGAAAAGGAAATGAAGTCGAATGTATATGTTTTTAATTTCTGAACTTTGATTAATTTTTTTAATAAAATGAAACTATAAGGAAAACATAACTTAATAAGTTAATTCATTTATAAAGATAAAAAATTAAGGACAGCATTAATAGATGTTGTATAGATTTAAAGTTGTTGCGTAATGATTCAGTTATATACTTTTTTTTTTTTTTTTTTTTTTTTTTTTTTTTTTCCTCAGCGTTGTTATTTTAATGGAATTGAGATTATAAACTTATCAAGTCCTATACTGAAATAAAATGAAAATTACTATTCACTGGTAATTTTGCCGAATATCTAACGATACTTCTATTTCAGAGTAACAATAAAAAAAACACGCACAAAAAAAAAAAAAAAAAAAAAAAAAAAAATTATACAGTCCGCTTTTGCAGTTCTGAGGTCAAAAAAGTGTATAGTTGAATCACTACGCAACGACTTTAAATCAATACATTAATTAATGCTAATTTTTTTTAGACTTATAAATGAATTAACGTATTAAGTTATGTTTTCCTTAGAGTTTCATTTTTATTAAAAGTATTAATCCCAGTTGAGAAATTAAAAATATTCACTGGACTATTTCATATTCTACTAACATCTGTCCGGTAGACTAGTAAAAAATTATGCCCCTGAATTCACAGTCTACCGAAATCATCACGCCATCAAGGGAGTTAAGCAAACATTCCTACTGGTCAGTAAATGTTAGTAGTGTTATTTATATTCGACGGAAAAAAGGGGTGGGTGGGTTGAATAGTTGAGTGCCAGGCTCAGTCTTTGAGTATTTTGATATTTTCCATAAGAAACCGTGTAGTTTTTCTGGTACTTTTTAGTGATAGGTGAATGTGTGTAGGAGGGTGCGTGTTGAAATTCAGGATGCACTTAACTGTCTGGAGGTATGCTAAAGTCTCTAGTCGCCGAGAGAGAAGAGTAGTGTTTGTTGCAAAGACTCAAGGAGTAGCTCATCGGGATATAAATACAGCTGATTATATATATATATATATATATATATATATATAATTGCTCATGTTTGAAGATGCTGTGATTACACAGTCGAAATAAATAATTATAATGAAGCAAATTTAAGGTTTTTTTTTTTTTTAACTTAATTTATTCTATATTTTGGTCTGTCCCCCCACTTACTAGCACTAGGCACATCGAGCTCTCACTGGTTTACCTGTATCACTACGGCTAATCTACACACACACACACACACACGGTGTGGCAAAAAAGTATAGAGAGTTTTTGACACCTTGTATTTTGAAAAAATAGCGTTCCATTCATTTTTTTTCAGAATACAAGGTGTGTCAAAAAGTACAAAAAATCTCGATACCTTTGACATTGTGTGTATGCATATATTAGTTAAATAATGCAGCCATTTTTTGTCTGCAAGTTTTGTCCTTTGTTTTTTCGTATTGCCGTATTATTTTTGTAATATCTGACGAAAATTGGCTGATGTATTTGCCATATGTCATAGACTAAGTACTTTCCGCCCTATCGAGGGCCATCTTCAGGTTATTTTTTGAAACCGTACAACAATGGGCTATTCCATTTTCTATTTATATAGGTTGTGTTTATTATTGTTGTTATTATTATTATTAGTGTTATTATTATTGTCATTATTATTACAAAAAAAAATACCCTGAAGATGGCCCACGATAGGGCGGAAAGTACTTGGTCTATGACATATGGCAAATACATCAGCCAATTTTCAAAAAATGGCTACATTATTTAACAATATATGCCTACAAGAAAAATGCTGCCTAAACACACACACACACACACACACATAAACCACAGTGTATGTTAAACACTACTTCACTTGAGGAGACAGTATGAAGCTGATAGATACAGTACTATTAAGATACTGATCAAGACCTGTGATAGAGCAATAATAAATCATCAACGCACTACACCTGTCCATATTTTTCGATTTTTTTCAATTTCTCAAAATCTTCCTTTTCCTATCTGATGATTGCTCTGTTTAGACGAGCATGAAACCAAATGGTAGCAGATAAGCATCCATGCATTTAAATGTAACAAAACTAACATATCCTCATATATATATATAAGTAGTCGTCGGGGTGGCCTAAAGTCGGTATCAACCAGACAGCGAGGGAGGATATCTCCTTTTCACTTGCGCTAGACCAAGGAGATTGTTTAAACGTCTAAGGCGGAGCGCCACAGCTACAATCAGTTCCTCATTACCGCACAGATCCCTGTGCTACTCATACGCTGAGTTGGCGAGGGCCGGTATCAAACCTGGAACCTTGTAATTCCTAGTCGGACACTCTACCGACTGAAACTAGAGCTGTAAAATTTATCTAGAGGGGTTAATTGGTTGAAGCAGCATGTCGACACGGCCGGGGTTATTTTATGCTTATAGGTTAGAAGAATCGCGTTTATATTTACATTTTTTGTATGTAATTAATTTTTTTCTTCTACATGGCCCTATCAAATAAGAATGTTCTTTATATAGGTTTATTTAATTTTATTATTATTCATATCAATGAAGGGGTACACCATACTCCCCTGATCTCCAAAACTGGAGCGATGAAGTTCAGTGTCATACAATAGTGTCCATATATTCTCCCTCCAGCTATGGGTAAAATAGTAGGACAGACTGGGCTCTTTAATCTTGGATAGGTAACCAAGTCTAGGAGAAGGTAAACTGAATTTGAAAAACCTGAGGTCAGTCGTTGATTGGGTTTGTGGCATTTCTCTCACCAATTCTTTCCTATCGGCTGTGCCAAAAAGTGTGGATGGTCCAACACAAGTCTTCACCACTATAAACAAAACACTGTAGATTGTTCATTGGATGAACCCGCATGCGTCAAAAACAACGAGAGATTCTATTTTCTTTTCAGTGTCATACCATATACAAGACTTGTCTTAGGTATGGCGTTAAATTGCATCTAATGGCGAAGTTCTAATTGTGGAGCTCTGGGGAGTGTGGAGTACCCCTTTATGGCCATTACTCCCAGGTCCACTGACCCGGAGTTGTAGTACTTGTTAGGGTCACATCAACGGGTTTAAATAGAAGAAAATGAGTTAACAAAAAAATTCAGTTACTATCAAGAATGAATAAAACAATGTCATGGGCATAAAATGATCTAACACGGGTTGACAAGCCGTAAAATCCAACCATCACATTTTTCTTTGTGGAAGGGGAGAGTCTTTCCATTTTACAGGGAATGTATTTTAAGACCCGTCGGCGGGGAAATTACACCGACAGATGTTAAAATACCATCTTCAGTAGTGTATCCTAAAAAAATAAAAAATTAAAAAATATGCTAGTGGTAAGGAAATGATGCTCTTATGATCTTGCTGGTATAATTAAAGATTAAATTGAATGCATCACTTTAGCTCCGAAATGTCAACGGAGTATTTTTCTCTCTCTCGTTTGTATATTTACAATTAACATCTGTATGTAATTTTCCCAAAACAAAATTTAACAAATTATTTATGTTAATGTCAGCATTCAATAACTAGGAAAATGAACTTTAAAAGATACATATACACACACATACTAGAGGCGGCTACCTGGTTAGTGGAGAAGGTAAAAAGTCTCACAGATCAAATTTATTATTAGATCGCGAGTTGGATCCTCGTAGTATAACCCGATTAAAATCCCGGATAATATGACATTTAGGCACTCCTTTTTGATCTCGATTAAGAAAGGACATATTTTTCATTTACACCGTCAATATCCGGTTGTTTTAACAGTCGATTTTTAGATTTAAAAAAATTATAAAACTAACCTCTAACAAACAACCGGATATTGACGGTGTAAATGAAAAAAAAAAAACAAAAAAAAAAAACATGACGTTATTATTTAACTTTTATTTTTTAATTATCTTCACTAGTATAAATCAAACCTTCATTATTTTTTGGCTCAAAAAGCAAGATCTGGTGATAGTGAATGTGTATATACATTTACTTTGTCGTTAGTTTTATTTTCTTAGTTTCCTTATGACATACAAACTGCCCATATTATACGTGTGTGTGTGTGTGTGTGTGTTGTGTGTGTGTGTGTGTGTATATATAAAAGGGAGAAAAATGGAAGTGAATCCGACAATTATGTTGAAAGATAAATGGAAAGAAAACGTTGTCTATGTTGGATCGATAGCCCAATAAAGAGTCCTCTGCAAGAGCTAGCGTAATTGCCACCCTTTAGGGTGGCTTTTAAACAAGTAAAAAAAAATAAATAAAAAAAAAAATAATAGAAGTTAAAACAAAACAGATTCTAAAAAATAATTTTTAATGAAAAATGAAAAATTAACTTATCTTTTAGAAAGATAAGACGCTTAACTATAGCAATATAGCCAAGACCTTCCACAGAAACAAAGGCAAAAGAATAAAATAAAAATGAAATTTAAAAAAAAAAAAAAAAATTAGGGTGTTTTTTGTTTTTTTATTGAAAGAAATATTCACTGACCGTAGTGAGGTGACCAGGAGGCGGAGAGATCGGCTGGCATGTGTCGCGATAACGATCCATTATCGGGTAAACTTTTCCGGGGGTTGGGTGCAATTCCTTTATAAGCAAGCCGTGACAAATCATCTTCGCTTTTCCAAAGATCTGGTTTTGTTACGTCATCGGTCGAAGAACTCTTGTTAGAAAAACCTTCGTTGAGCAATTGCTCAGAATTTGAACGTTTGTAAATTCCGACAAGACGAGTCGCACTTTTACTTCGATAAGATGCGTACGTATCCCCAGAATATCTACAACAAAAAAAAAAATAAAAAAAATAAAAAAAATAAAATAAAAAAAAAATAAAAAAATACAGAAATATCAGTAAAACAAAAATAACAATTGGACACATAGCTTAGTGGATAAAGGAGTAAGGTTAAGACAGTTCTAAGTGACAGTAGTAACATAGAATAAAGCTTAACACATGTACCCCAGCTATGGTTAGCGGAATGAAAACAGAATACCCCCGTGGACTGAATAAAGGGCTAGGTTCAAGGTTTCGTGATGGCTCCCGATTACGACAAGGAATACCTGAAGAAGGTCGGTGGGCACATCGGCCGAAACGTTGTGCAGATAACAATGAAGATGAGGACAATAGTCCGAATAATACAAATAATACTAAAAAGAACAAGAGTGAAGAAAAAATAAAGAAAAGGAAAAGAAAGTTAAACGTGGAAGGAAATAATTAACATTCGGATTAGTCTTATTTTAACGGTACGTCAATCCGTCTATGTTTATTCTAGGTTTAAAAGGTTAGGGAATTGTGTTTATTGTATAGTTAATAAGATCCGTGAAGGCTCCCGATTACGACAAAAAAAAAAAAAACATACGAAGAAGGCCGGAGGGCACATCGATCGAAATGGTGTATATATAAAAAATGAGGACAGCACTGAAGAAAATAAAAATCTAAATGCTAAATTATCAAGCCTCATCTCAAAAGTTTATACAGACTTCTGCGTTGTAAGTCAACTAACAAGATAGAAACCCTAATTGATTATAAATAGACAAATGAATAAATAAAACTATACACCTTTTTAAAAAAAATATACCAATAACTTTATTCTATTCTGACAGGAAATTATATATATATATATATATATATATATATATATATATATGCGTGTGTGTGTGTGTGAATAACAGTACAAAATATAATCGAAATAAATTGATTGGCATCCACAAAGAAAAAAATCGATAAAAAAAAAAAACACTTTCAGTTAGGGATGTTCAATAACAGCCTATAAGGGAAATAGATATGTTTAAATAGAGGACCACTGGATTAGATTTTGCGTGTAAGTAAGTAAAATCTATAGTAGGCCATACGGTAAAATTATACTATGTATTGCTCGTCAGAGTCATAAGGGGATATAACTTTTTAAATACATTTGATGAACCATAAAAAACACAACAAAAACAAAGAAGCGTTATTTTCTCAAATATATAAAAATCTCGGAAAATATGTCACGAAATTGGGCATTTTTAAACTTAAATTTTTAGATAGATTAGATAAAGTTTGATCGATGGGGGAAAATATTGAGTACAACATGGTACATTGTAGACGTTTAAAATTCACTATTAAACTTAGTTGGGGGAAAAATTAGGTTAATTGAATCAGAGAAAATACTTCTTTTGCAGCAATTCAAAGAAAAATATTTGGTGCTTATCGCATTCGTACGTCCTGGCCTCCTGCCCTAAAAAAACCCTAAGCGGCGCCTGCTGAAAAATGGAACCACTAAGCTGATTGAATTGTTTAATGTATTGATTGTTTTTATTTTCGAAACTCAGTCGTATTCATTTGAAAAATACGTGACAGTTGTTTTGAATTAAAATGAAAATACAGAAAAAATATTTTAAGGGGGTGGGGTAGAAGAGTCAATTACTTATCGATAAAAAATTGGGAGGGGGTAAAATA
The DNA here is from genome assembly GCA_023376005.1 of Doryteuthis pealeii. Lineage (NCBI taxonomy): Eukaryota > Metazoa > Mollusca > Cephalopoda > Myopsida > Loliginidae > Doryteuthis > Doryteuthis pealeii. The sequence continues at coordinate 46,568,240 of CM042158.1, forward strand.
TCGTTTTCCTATCACGTTAACTTGTCGGTTAAAAACGCCTTCAAACCACTAAAAAAATATTTGCCGATAAAAACAGCAGAACTATTTTTTCCGCAGGTACAATACTTTAGCGTTTTTTAGGGCAGGAGGACAGGACGCACGAATACGATATGCGCCAAATAATGTTAAATGTTACCCCCCAAAAAAAAAAAAAAAACAAAAAAAAAAACTTTAATTTTCAAATAACTTTTTTCGGGCGATAATTGCTTTATTTTTATTCTATTTATGTGGTCTTCAGGATTTGATCTTTCTAAAAATGTAAAAATTTGGAACTGGGATTAGTTGTTTTTTTTAATTATTTATCTATTTATTTAATTATTTATTGAAGTGACCAAAGGTTACTCCCACTATGATCTGAATTGATAAAATATTTTTTTTCAATTTTTTAATAGAATAAGTTATTCATTATTGAATAAAGTGGTAAAATTTTCATTAAAATCGGACAATTCCCTGATTTTTGGTAATTGTTTTAAAATCAATTTTTAAATTATCTCAACTTACGATCTTTGTACATATACCTACTTTAAAGTCTTGATAGACCAAAGGTTGGAATAAATTGTATAATAACAGTTTAATGGAAAAATTGTCGCCAATGTGACTGAGACAAACAATGTGTCTTAACAGTGCAGCACTGAAAGAAGAGATACTTGCAAATTTGTAAAAATGAAATGAATCAAGGGAGATAATCCAAAATTATTTTTGAAACTGTCTTCCATAAGAAAAAAAAAAGAAAAAAAAAAAGGAACCAACATTCTATTAAAAATCCTCCTCACAAAAGGAACTACATAATATTTTGCGTAACGGATATAAGGGTTGATTTAATAAAGTTCTAAGTGACAATTATCAGTAGATTGCAGGTTCAATACTGGCCAATAGCCATAATAACAATACTTAACACTTGTACCCGGTCATGGTTAACAATCTACCCCTGTGGATTGAATAAAGGGTTCGAATCGAAGTTTCGTGAAGGTTTACGATTACGACATAAAGGCCTCAGAGTTCGACAAGAAACACCTTAAGAAAGTCACATTGGCTGATACATTGTGTATATAGTAAAGACGAGGACAGTAGTCCGAAAAATCCAAATAATACTCGGACCAAGATAAATTTGATATTTTGGCGATTTTCACAAGTTTTCAGAAGTTACCCAGTCTAAATAATTTAAATCATTCAAAACCATTATTAAATTTTAATTTTTTTCTCAACAGATTTACTTTTATAAATCTTCAAAAATTAAAAAAAAATGTATTGATTTAAATTTTGGTTATTTCCTATAAGTCTAACATAAACAAAGGGTAACCACTCTTGACTGATATTTATTTACTGATTGATCTACTAGGAAAAAAGAAGACAGGGTTAGGGTTTAGGGTTAGTTTAATGGGAAAATAAATAATTTATCAGTCAAGAGAGGTTCCCCTTTATTTATGTTAGACTTATAGGAAATAACTTAAATTTTTTTTGTATATTTATATTTATCTGATAATTATTTTTTGTTCAATAATTTTTATTTTCTGAAACTTCACGAAATTAAATAGGAAGACAGACTTTAAAAGAAAATATTTCCTGAAAATTTCCTTTAAAAATAAAACTTGGAAAAACAATTTTGTTCACCATTCAGTCCTGTAAAAAGGAATTGATTTAGGGGAATGAGGGGAGATTGGCGGCGGGGGGGGGGGAGATTAGGGTTGTGGGGTGGGGTGTGTCGTGAGTGAGATTGCGCGGGTGGGGGGGTATAAATATGATTCTTTGATAGTCACATTAAGGTCACCGTGACAGCGATCCACCACTGGCGATCAGAAGGTTGCGAGTTCAATCTCCGCTATAAATCTGTCATTTCTGGCCTTAATTTTCTATGAAAATTTTTGCGGCACAACTTTACCAAATGTAAATATTACAAAATCAAATATGTCCGGTTCTTTTGAAGGAAAGATAATCTTCAAAAAAAAAAAAAAAAAAAAAATAAATAAATAAATGGAAAATGAAATAAAAATAAAAAAAAAAGAAGATAAATAAACAAACAAAAAACCCAAACAAACAAGAAACCGCCAAAACTCCAGTTTTTCATTCAACTGCCGAGATTTTGACGATGAAAAATAATTTTGTATACATTTTAACTTTTTCTTTGTGTCACTTTCTCGTTAAAAGTCCGTGTACTTTAAAACGTACGAACAGTGTGTGTGTGTGTGTACGTGTACGTGTTAGGAAGGTAGGTATTTACTCAAACCGTTCACCCGATGTGACACAATGTCGCAAGTTTGGGGCAACCGATGAGGATAGATATCCATTTTTATGATTACTTTATAATACTTTATAATAATTGTCTTAAAAATAAATGAATAAATAGAAATACATATTCAAAAATAAATAAATGAATGAATAAATAAAAATGTAAAATACAATGCCTCAAAATTTTTATCCGTGGTGATAGATTTTTAATGAATAAAATCAAAATTAAATTATTAACGGAAAATTTTACAATGACAAAATAGATCTTCACTTTTGAAGTCAGTTTTAGTATTGCCAGGGATTTTGTTGGCGTGGGTGTTATTACGAAATTAAAATGTTCCATTTATAACTTTTGTGCATTTTGTCCAAATCTTAATATAGAAAACCAAAAACATTTTAAAAATCTACCCCCTCTCATCATAGCATTCAGTGAAACTAAGAAAAAAAATGTTGGAAATCCATATATTAATACTCGTGTTCATAAAAAAGTACGAACGTTAACATCTTGCAACACCCCTGGTTAAAAAATGAGACTTCCCAAATGAGTCGTGTCCTCAGCCGAATAATCTACCATTCGTTATTATCAAAGAAAGGGAAGAAAAAAAAAAGGAAATACACAGAAAAGATATAAGAAAGTAAGTGTAGGTGAAAGATTAGCTCTTAAGTAAACATATCAAACGCAATAATTAAATTATCATACTGTGATATATCAAAAGGTCCTGCTATAACATTTAATATTCATTTGATTTATTTGTGCGTGTTTGGCGGGGGGAATGAAAATTAAATTTAGTTACAATAACGGGACCATATGACCTTAAGGCACCCCTTTTTAATCTCGATTAAGAAAGGACATGTTTTTCATTTACACCGTCAATATCCGGTTGTTTGTTAAGGGTTAGGGTTAAGTTTTATAATTAAAAAAAAATCTGAAAATCGTCTGTTAAAACAACCATATATTGACTGTGTAAATGAAAAATATGTCCTTTCTTAATCGAGATAAAAAAGGGGTGTCTTAAGGTCATATGGTCCCAATAACACATCCTTATAATTTAAAACTAGACTTCTCTAACTTTGATACATCACCAAGCAAAAAGTTTGAGGAAAACTCGCTTTGAATGATAAGGATAAGTTATCCCCCTTTAACTTTCCTCCAGAGTTATCTGCCGATAAATACATATTTACCAGACATCACGAGCAGGATCCGACAAAAAAATCATTTTTTACGTAGAATACAGCTGGTTGGTTGATTTTAACGGCATGTCAACCTGTATGGGATTATTTTATGCCTAGAGGCTAGGGAATCGCGATCATTGTACATTGATATTTACATTTTTGTAAAGTTTGAGATTTTTTTTGCACATGGACTTATCGAATCTTATAATGGAGATTGTTTGTTTTTTTTTATGTCTGTAACCGAAACTATATCACTACTCAAGTCACAATTCTCTTAGTTATTTACGTCACATTCTCCATGATTTTATTTTTATTTAAACTTCAATTATTTATAAAATTGGTTTTACATTATTAATGCTGTTGGCCATATCTACATACTAGTATTTACCACGTACCCTCCACGTATACGGATTAGGTACAAGACCCTATTAACGTGGGACCACCCATAAGCCGCGGTTCATGGGTGGCGGGTGCAAAAATGCGTTGATACCGTCGGCATCCCCCCTCAAGTTGGGCGCATAAGGCACTGGGCAATAAACCCAGCCCTGTCCCTTTAAATCGAGGGGGCAGGTGCTGCCTGGGAGATAGCCCCCTGGGATCAACGATGTTAGCTTGTACGGTCCAGAACCGAAGCCACTGGACCACTCGGTCGAAACCAAACATATCTACATACTAATAACATGCAATTGTATTTATATATACAAGAAAATAGTGGTTTATATTGATATTAGAAATGTTGATGTTAATAAATATGTGCTTAGTATTATTGATTTCTAATTGTTTGGTTTATCTTAATGGATGAGCAAAGATCTCTTCAATAAATCTTTAAAGAAATCCATTAACAAGAAATAACTAACTTTATTCTTTACTTCCTATTTTAAGTAAGTAGTTAAATCAGGAAAATTTAGCAATGAAAGACGGGAGTGAGGGAAGAGTAAGTTTCAGTTCTATTTTTCGATTATACCCCCCCCCTGTTTCAAATCATTTTTATCTGCATTCTTATCTAATTTCATTAGTGTTTCTAATTTGATGTATTTTATTACATTAAAACTTAAGTACTTGCACCCGGAGGGTGCATATAGATGAGACCCTAATAGGTATTACCACTCTGGGTCAGAGTGGACCTGAGAGTAATGAAAATAAAGAGGAAACTACACTCCAGAACGTGAGCCTTACCATCAGATGCAGTTTAGTGTCATACCCAGGACATGGAGTACAGCTAGTTTGAATTTTAAGTTGTATTTTAATGCTATTTCTATGTATATTATAATTTTAAAAAAATCTTCAATTATAAATCGAACCTTTATAATTTTTGCAAAGAAAGCAAAAACCAGTGATATTTAAGTATGTATATTTACTTTGCCATTATTTGTTTTATTTTCGTCGTTACATCCAGACGTACATACACACCAACTACGATTGATCGACAGTGTTAGGAAGACCTAACGAAAATAGAGTTGCTCCCCTTGATCAGTAGGGGGTTGTTGGGAACCCGGAAGTGGGGTTTCCGCCATGTCACTTTTGGATTGGGTTTGGTACCTAGTGGAAACATATGCACAGCACAGTTGAGCTATTTAAGTCACTTTTAGGGTAAAAGCATTCTCTACCCTGTGTTAAATAAAATCTTGTTAATTTTCCAACAACCTGGTCTTGCATTATCATTTCAATCTTCCGTATTTTATCTGTAGGTAAAAATATAACAGATAGATGGCAATAGAATGAATAGTGATGAAATATAACTGAGAATAAGATTAAAGAAAAGAAAAAAAAAATTGTTCAAATTTTGAGTTTCATTTAGATTTCTTAAATCAACTCGGTGGCTTTAAGATTTCGGGGTCCAGTGAGCTTCGGTCGCTGGACCTGCTAGAGGTTAAATTAATAGCGTTGATCCCAGGGGGCGAGCCCTCAGGCAACACCTGCTCCCTCGATTTAAAGAGACAGGGCTGAGTTTATTGCCCAGTGATCGAGGGTGAGTGCCGACGGGATCAACGCAATTTTCAACCTGCCACCCATGAGATTCGGCTTGTGGATGGTCCCACGTTAATAGGGCCTTGTGCCTGACCTTGTACAAGTGGGGTACGAGGATAATATCAGCCTTAAGATTTGTTTACTAGAAAAAAAGAAGATTGAAATGAAATAAGTTATGGCGGCAAAGTTAAAATCTTGTTAAAAAAGATGTCAGATAATTACCGTTTTATAACTTTTTCAATTCTAAAATCTCAATCAAAAGTCATATTTAACAAAAACTATTTATACCCACATACATATAAAGGACTGCAAATCAGAAAAAGGTGTATGCATAGAAATAGTGCTCAATACTATAATCGCAGAGTTGGTTTAAAACTTAAAATATAAGATTATGAACACTATATAATCATTACTCAAGTTTCAGGTATTTAACACAATCCTTGATTGTGTTATACACATGAAACTTGAGTAACGGTTAAATAGTATTAATAATTTATGTATTGGTACAAGTAATAACCTACTGGAGTTTCACCATAAGGATCTTCAGGGTTAAATCCACTGAATTAATCGAGATACTGATTAATTGCAGTCGACTACACGTGTGTGTCCTTTACATTCTAACCCGAAGGACACACACGTGTAGTCGACTGCAATTAATCAGTATCTTGATTAATTCAGTGGATTTAACCCTGAAGATCCTTATGGTTAAACTCGAGTAGGTTATCAATTGTACCTATATTGTAATAAATTTGCTCTACTAATATAGTGAGCACTTTGTATTTGTTATATTGCTGACTTACCTTCCTGAATTTTGCACCATCTAACCATCGTGACCATATTCACCGGTAAGTCACCTTTTATATATATATATATATATATATATATATATATATATATATATATATATATATATATATATATATGTGGTGCAGCCATATAAGCAGTACTGATATAACCACAGCCTGGAAGCTATATGGCCGCACCACCTTGACCTAACGAAGCGCCTTGAGAATAAGCTAGATGGTACCTGCACAAGAATGCTGCGTGCGGTCTTGAACAAATCGTGGAAACAGCACCCCACGAGGAAGCAGCTGTATGGCCACCTGACCCCCATCTCACAAAACATCCGAGTGAGACGGATAAGGTATGCAGGACACACTGCTGAAGAAACAAGGACGAGCTCATAAGTGACGTTCTCCTGTGGAATCCAACACATGGACATGCTAGTGTGGACCGGCCACAAAGGACCTACATTGACCAACTACGCAAGGATACTGGATGCTGCGCAGAGGACCTCTCTCGCACAATGAATGATAGTGTGGGTTGGCAAGAGATTGTCATGGATATCTGTGCTAATTGCACGACATGATATATATATATATATATATATATATATATATATATATATTTACCCCCCCCGCACGAGCTGGATGCGACACAAGGTCAATTTATCAAGCGGAGTTTATCAGGTTTGAATTCAGAGTTTTCCTTCTCCTAGACCGGTTGCCTAACCATGGTTAAAGAGCCCAGTCTGCCCTACTATTTACCCATAGCTGGAGGGAGAGTAGGATTCATACCTTTCCCAAGGGTATTAGCGCTAAGTGAAATGCAATTACCACGTCCAGGATTTGAACTCGGGGCGACGAGTCCATTTACCAAGACTTTAACCATTGCACCACGTGCTTCATATATATATATATATATATATATATATATATATATATATATATATATATATATATATATATATATATATATATATATATATATATATATATATATATATATATATATTATAATGGAGATTGTGTGTTTTTCTATCTGTAACCGAAACTATATTACTAATCGAGTCACAATTAACATAGTTATTTTCATCACATTCTTCATGATTTTATTTATATTTAAACCTCAATTATTAATAAAATTACTTTTTTATTAGTGTTGTCCATATCTACATACTAATAACATGCTATTGTATTTATATATACAAAAAATAGTGGTTTGCAGTGTGAACGGGAAGGCTAATTTGCATATTGATATTAAAAATGTGATTTTATTAAATATGTGCTTAGTATTATTGATTTCTAACTGTTTGGTTTTATTTTAATGAATATAAGCAAAAATCTCTCCAATGAATCTTAAATGAAATCCATTAACAAGAAAAAATAAGTGTAATTTTATTCTTTATTTTCTAATTTAACTAAATAGTTAAATAAGTAAAATTCAGCAATGAAAGACGGCAGTGATGGAAGAGTAAGTTTCATTTCTATTATACCCCCACTCTGTTTCAAATCTTTTTATATGCCTTCTTATTAGACTTTAAATTTAATACGATATTTTATTACATTAAAACTTAAATACTTGCACCCGGGGGGTGCATATATTTGCTAGTATATATATATATATATATATATATATATATATATATATATATATATATATATATATATATATATACATACATACATATATATACATATATGTGTGTGTGTGTGTGTGTGTGTGTGTGTGTGTGTGTGTAATACCTATATACGATGGAACAGTTGCAGTCATGCACTACACTCTCGGTACATAGCATAAGTTTGAAACAAACTGTTGTAATGGCATAGAGTACGTTTTTACATTCTTTTCAGAACAGGTTGTAACACAAGCACTTTTGTTTTTAGTAATTTTTGACATTTAATATATATCACATTCACACACGTACATACATGCATACATTCACACGTGTGTGTGTGAGAGAGTGCAATAAGATTGTCTGGAATGGTATTTTAATGGTGGCGTCACATTTAGATGAATTCTTGTGATGACAATAAAAAGCGCGCGCGCGGCGCGCGCACACACACACACACACACAGAGCTGCTGCTGCTTTTGACCATATATTGTTGCACTTCTGTGATATACCTTGAATTGTATTAATACAAATTAATAACGTTTTTGAAATAATTTCCACTGAAACAACTGCTTTAAAATTAATAATTACGCTTTGTATTTTGGAACAACAATCATTGGTGTAGCAGTTGTGTGTGAGAGAAAGAGAAAAGAACTGTTTGGACTTATTCTTTTCTTTTTTTATCCTAGCGATTTCATTAAACAATTCCTGGCAGACAATAACATTTCTATTTTTACTATTTTATTTTCTGGTCTCAGTTCCAAAACGTACTTAGATTATTTTACCTAAAAGAAAAAAAAATACTAATTACCAAAACGTTTGAAAACTGAAACTAGTAAACTAACAGAAGCGGATTTTACATTATGTATGATGGATTGGGTTATCCCCCTCAAAAAAAAAAAAGACTTATCCAAGTAAACGCTTGTAAGTCATTTTCTGTTTCATCTTATTTTAATTACAGTGGTACCTTGACTCCTAAGTTTAATTCGTACCGCTAGAAACAAGTTTATAAATTCGCAAAAATTAAAGGACCATATTACCTTTAGGCACCCCTTTTTTATCTCGATTAAAAAAAAAGGACGTTTTTCATTTACACCGTCAATATCCGGTTGTTTATTAGAGGTTAGTGGTTAGTTTTATAATTTTAGAAAAATCTAAAAATCATCTGTTAAAACAACCGGATATTGATATGGGGGTGGCCCCCATTGAAATAAACTGAAATGCCATTAATCCGTTCTACGCACCCAAAACAAAAAAAACAACTAGTTCTTATTTACATAAAAAAAATGCATTGCATTTTGTTGTAGAGAAGTTAACACCCCTACAAGATGGACTGACCCAGAGTCGACGCAGCAGTAATAAAGGTCGGGAAAAATATTCGGACGAAATTACTGCGTCAACTATAGACATTTGACCCTCCCCATTTTGTACGTTGTCTTGTGATTGTACTACTTCTTGTTCTATGTTAAAAGTGCTGAATAAAATACATATTTACGCACCCTGTGTTCTCTGAATCTTTTTCCACCTCAAGGATACAACACATTTTATAAAAACATAAGAGTTTGATTGTTTTAATGTTTATTTTAAATAATAAATATAGAGATTTAAATGTTTTTAGTGAAACTATCAACATAAATGGATCTGAAGCTCGCTCGTACCTCAAATTTTAACTTAAAACAAATCAAAAAAAAAAAAAATCGACCGAGTGACTGCTCGTAACTTAGAAAAGTCATAAGTAGGGGGGGAGGTGCACTCGTAAGTCAAGGTAAAACTGTATTTTAGTTTTTATCAACGTATTTTTAAACATATGTTCTGCAATTTTCTAAAAAACTTTTGGTGGTTTGAATGCCTAAATTCTGAATCAAGTTAAAAAAGACGTCACAAGTAAAAATCCGAATCTTAAACCAAAAGTATTTATTAGATAAATCCCTTACGTCTAACTCAAATTTAAAAAGAAAAAAAAGGAAGAAATTTCGCTCCAAAAATGAATCCCCAACCGACCATTACTGATTGTGTCTCCCCCCCCCCCCCAGTCAAAATTGGGACTTTTGCTATGAATTTATTATTACTGGCAACGTAGATTTCCAAGATTAGGAATTAACAGGAAATTAAGTAATATTTATTTGGAACATATGACCTTTAAGCACCCCTTTTTGATCCCGATTAAGAAAGGACATGTTTTTCATTTACACCGTCAATATCCAGTTGTTTTAACAGACGATTTTTAGATTAAAATTTTTTTATAAAACTAACCCCTAACCAACAACGGGATACTGACGGTGTAAATGAAAAAACGTCCTTTCTTAATCGAGATCAAAAAGGTGCCTAAAAAGGTAATATGGTCCTTTAATTTTTGCGAATTTATAAACCGCTTTAAAATATTTGTCCAGTGATAGTTATTAAAGTTTGAATATTATACAGATTTGTTTTAGAACTATTCCATAATGCACGAAATAAAATGTATTTACCCAACCCGTTCGACACGTGTAGGATGTGACAAAGTTGCAAGTATGAGACATCCAGTGATTATTGGGCTAGTTATTCAGTAGTAATGGAGCTATGATACTTGATCCATACAATTCTTTAAAAAAATTCTTCTAGTCATCTCACATGCATGCTGTTGCTAATACTGCCACGGACACCGGCCTCTCCCAGTAAAAAGAGAAAGAGAAAAAGAGAGAGAAAGAGAAAAGAGAAAGAAAAAGAAAAGAAAAAGAGAAAGAAAAAGAGAAAAGAAGAAAAAGAAAAAGAGAAAGAAAAGAAAAAGAGAAAGAAAAGAGAAAGAGAAAGAGAAAGAAAAGAGAAAGAGAAAGAGAAAGAGAAAAGAAAGAGAAAGAAAGAAAAAGAGAGAAAGAAAAGAGAAAGAAGAAAGAAAAGAGAAAGAAAAAGAGAAAGAAAAAGAGAAAGAAAAAGAAAAGAAAAAGAAAAAGAGAAAGAGAAAGAGAAAGAGAAAGAGAAAGAGAGACTCGGCTTTTATGCTTCCCAACTCGTCTCAATTGGGGGAAACCATTTGGCTTACTATGAGGCTTACTACGTGTCATCACTCACAACCTGGAAGTTGCGAATTCAATCTGTTGCCTCCCGCTATAAAACTAGTCGGCTTTTCGGGTAGAAAGTGACAAGATCGCAAGCATGGAGCACCCAGTGTGGATAGAATTCGCTATTCAGTAGTAATGGATCTGCGAGACTAGTTTGTAAACTATTACACGACAATGGGACGCCACGGGATAGAAAGTTGTATTTAAAATGGTTTTAGGTTTGTTTGTTTTGTTTGTTTTACGGCATATCAACCTCAGTGGGTCATTTAATGCCGATAAAGATTTGAAATAAATTAATTCTTAATGGATACACAATTTTTTTATATAAATACATTTTTCTATTTAACCCATAGATGGGACCCTAACAGGTACTACCACTCCGGGTCAGAGTGGACCAGGGAGCAATGGTGATGAAGCGGTGCTCCACATTCCCCAAACCTCCAAAACTGGAACCTCACCATCAGATAGAGTTTAACGTCATTCCCAGGACATTTAGACCCTCAGCCACCGCCTAGCACATATAGGATAAAAAAGGTTGGTTTGCCATAAGGGAAATAGGCTTGGGGCAAGGTGCTAGGGCTTGATGTGACCAGCTGATGATCGGAGGGCCTCTCCGACCGCCCGTCTAGCCTAAGTAAGGTTCTAAGTGGAGTGTTGCAGGTCATGGACTGCTCATCCACCAAGACTCCGTCTTTAAGCATCACGGATCGCCACCCACGGCGATTCAACAGATGGTTCCATTTGGGGGAGTCTTACCACTCTACAGAGGTGCAGTCGGTACATTTTAACGCCCCAGCCGACAGGGTGGGAAAATGATTTTAGTTGAAATAAATGGTAAAATAATTTACATAAAAACCAAAACTGGAAGATTTATTTAAAATTAAACGCAGACCAAAATATTCATTAATTAGATTAGAAAGAACATTTTAAAAAAAATCTCCCTTTTCTTTTCAAAAGGGTGATCTGTTGGTTGTTTTATGGCATATCAAACCTTTTCGGTTCATTTAATGCCGAATCAAATCATTTTGATATCAGGTTGTTTACAATACCTGTTGTTACTTAAATGGTCACCCATCCAAATATTGAACAAACTCATCGCTGATTAACTTCCGTGATCACGCGGAAACCGATGATTTCAACGTGACTTAACCGTAAAAAAGAGAGCGAGAAGTTGCACCAATACTCGGTATGGGACAGGGCCATCCACTCAGTAGTAATGGATCTGTGCGACTAGCTTGCTAATCCTCACAACATGACGGGCCCGGACAAAGTAGGTATTTATATAACCAGTTTGTCATAAGTAGTATGTGACAAATCAAATGCAGGCCCAAATATTTATTATTTAGATTAGCAAACAAACACCCTCCAGGTGGTGTAAAAATTATTTTTGAAAGATTACCTGACGGAGTGTGAATTAAAAATTTAAAAAAAAAATAATTTGTAAATCTCTTAGCTAACCTCTTGATATTGAAAAAAAGGGCGAAAGTAAAAAAAATAATTAAAATTCATTATAAATATGGCAAATATTTTTTCCATTTAAAGTAATAATTTTTTATATTTTTGCCAAATAACTTATCTTAGAGAATTCAAATTCCCAAACTGCAAAAGAAAAGAATTTGTCTTAGTAAATTAAATCATTTACATTTAGTTAAACATCACTAATTAAGTTAGTAGACAATTCTTCAAGCTGTAAATATACAGATTATATAGTAGCATTGCTGAGTTAGGACTAACAATTTGGACAAAACCAAAAATGTTTAAATTGATAAATCTTCAAAATGTCACTAAAATTTAAAAAACAAAACATTTCCCTCCAAAACCTCATGAAATATTTTACAGAATATATTAAAGTTGATAATATGATATTAAAAATATGATTGTTACATGAGTATTTATTTTTTTAGTGTGGGTATTTACCCAACCTGTTCACTATGGGTAGGATGTGACACAAGGTCAAAAGTATGGAGCATCCAGTGAGGATCAAACTTACTATTCAGTTGTAATGGATCTATAAGACTAGCTTGCTAGCCATTACTCCATGTTTGGATGCCCACATATGTATTTACCAACCCATTTGCACAAGCAGGATGAGACACTAGGTCAATTTCTTATTCATTTTTTGACTAATTTCATAGTTTATTTAAATAATATATAGTTTATTTAAATTGTCATTATTACAAATGGAAAGGATTCAAATGTTGAATTATAAGGAACAGCTTTTATTTATTTTATCAATATTAATTGTTCTTTATTCTATGTATTGACGATTTGGGGCAATGTGATGTAAACAGTGACGTAGTTTCGGTTACAGAAAAATAGAGGCCGAATCTCCATTATTAATAGATTAAAAAGAACATTACCCCCCTTTTGTTTTCAGAAAAGGTGACCGAGGAGGTGAATAAATAATAGGTTAGAACAGTGGTCCCCAACCTTTTTTGCGCCACGGACCGGTTTCATCTAAGACAATATTTTCATGGACCGGCCTTCATATGCTCCGGCCTACATTTGCTCGATAATCGTTAATGACGTAATTTAATAATAAATCATCCGCAGTGGTCTTATGTCAAATGCAAACATCAACAGACAATAAACAACCTTTTGTTCATAAATGAATAATCAACAACATCTCTGTAAACGAAAATATTTATTTTAGAACGAAAATCCTTTCTAATAAGAAGTGATTATAATCAAAACTCAAATGACAATACTGATCATTTCTATATAAAAGAGTGAAAAAGTGAATCACTTTTCAAAATAAAACATCAACATTTTGACTGATAATCAATAAACAAGAAAAAAATCAAACGTTCTGTGCGGCCCGAGACCCGGTGGTTGGGGACCGCTGGGTTAGAAGACAAAATTAACTTTTTATTCTAGAAGTTTCAATCTTCTGCGATACGACGAAATGAGCATTTTATCTTTCAGTAAAGTTTACGTTTCTTCTTAGTTTGATCAATAGACAAAATGGCGGTACAAAATATAAAATCTCTCGATTTCCAGATAGGGACAGAACTGTCAGTTGGTTCTTTAGAAGACACCAGTGGGACCACTTATTAGTCGTGATGCTTAAGGATGGAGCCCTTGTGGCCGAGTAGTCCATGGAATGCAACACTCCCTTAGGCTAGATAGGCAGTCAGAGAGGCCCCCTCCGATCAATCGGATAGTCACCTCAAGCCCTAGCACCTATATGATTGTCCTCACCTACTGCTCTTATGGCAAACCCTTACCCTTTTAATCCTATATGTGCTAGAAGGCGGTGGCTGAAGGTCATTGTCATGGTATGACATTAAACTCAATTTGATGGTGAAGTTCCAGTTCTGGAGCTCTAGGGAATGTGAGTACCCTTTCATCACCATTGGTCCCAGGTCCACTCTTACCTGGAGTGGTATTACATGTTAGGGTTCCATCTATGGGTTAAATAGAACATGATTTTTAAAATGTGCTTGAAAAAATTGAGTACCCATCAAGAATTAATACCCCCCCCCTAAAAAACGTCTTCGGTATAGAATAACCCAACAAGGGTTGACATGCCGTAAAATCCAGCCCAGATAGGGAGATATTTGTTTTGTGTTACGGCATATCAACTTCGGTAGGTCATTTAATGCCGACAACGTTTTGAAAGATTCGGAGCGATAGTTTGGTAGTGTATATATATATATATATATATATGTTCAATTACTCATATTTTTAGTATAATCCCACTTATTTTAGGAAATATTAAATCCTGGATGGTCTGGTTTTCGTGAAAAGTTTTCAAATTACTTGCTTGGTAGTATTTTCTTCGCACTAGACCAGAGTCTACACAATGTAGCAGAGTATGTTTCACTGTAAATATTTCTTGGCATGAAGTGCATATTGGGGATTTTTGTGCCCTCTAATAAATGATGATGGGTGATATAGGTGTGGCCTATGTGAAGACGGGTTAGCACAACCTGTTCTCTTCTATTTTTGTTGTATTTTAAGTTCCATTCTCCAATGGTAGGTTTAATGTTTTGAAGTTTGTTATTAATGAGTGCATTCCAATTATTTTACCATTTTTAATGATAATTTTATTCACAACTGTTTTATAGTCAGTATATCGGATTTTTGTTTTGATAGGGAGATAAAAAAAAGGTAATATTAAAATGACCCACTATAGAAAATGTAATGAAATTTAACCCTACTATACTTTGAAAATACAACCGGTAAAAGTAAGACATTTGTAGCAATAAAGTTCCGGAAGTTTGCCCCCCGCCCCGCTACTTATGTTTAGATGTAAAATGATTGCATAATAAAACCTGAAATCCAAGAAAATAATCTAATTTTTAAAGATCTTTTAGATCTAAGACTTACAAGGCGTGTCAAAAAGTATCGAGATTGAAGCTGTATTCACCAAGATAGAAATGAAGAATGAATGGAACGTTAATTCTTTTCAGAATACAAGGCGTGTCAAAAAGTATCGATATTGAAGCTGTATTACCAAGATAGAAATGAAGAATGAGTGGAACCTTAATTCTTTTCAGAATACAAGGTGTCAAAAATGTATCGATACATTTTTAACACCTTGTATATATATATTACTAGAAGCGGCTACCCAGAGTCGCCTGGGTAGAGGTAGAAACCCTGATTTATCGATTTGTTTACTTTTGAGATTTACTAATGCTGGACATTTATAAGTAGATTTTCAATGCTATTTCTAGGTATAATTTATTTTTAAAAAATTTTTTTCGAATATAAATCAACTCTTCATAACTTTTGCACAAACATCAAGAACCGTTGACAATGTATATATATCTACTTTGTCGTTAATTATTTTATTTTCGTAGTTTCATCCGGACACACAGACCAACTGCCCTTTAAATATGTATAGATATCTTTAAAACAAAAAAAAAATCCAAGTTAAACAACATGTAACGGGTGATAAGACTTTTAGACCACACTGTATGTTTGTTAGTTGAAGACAAAAACTCCTAATTATTGTTATAGTTTTGTTGGGATATAATTCAACCCAAGAACGAGTTCCTATATAACGGGTCGTAACATAAGTTGATCTACTAATATATATTTAAGGTTTAAAAATAAGTCTCTTATTAAAAATGATAGACAACATTTAATTTAACAAAATAGAATAAATGACAGTAACTTCAAATGAAGAAGGACTAGATGCGACTGTAGGATGTTCTAAACTACTACAGCGACAGAATGCAAAACTGCGGATCCTTAAGATCTCGCAAGCGACTGAGGGAGCTAAGGACCCTTGCAAAGGAAAGGGTTGAATGGTTTCAAATGAAGAAGGACTATATGTTGCTGTAGGTTTGGTTTGGTTGGTTGGGTTTTACGGCATGTCAACCCCTTGGGTTATCTTATGCCGAATACTTCTATTGGTAATTTGGTATTCAAAAATGTTTAATGCCGACAAAGTTTTGAAATAAATTCATTTTTAATGGATAATACAATTTCGTTTATAAACTCACGTTTTCTATTTAACCCATAGATGGGACCCTAACAGGTACTACCACTCCGGGTCAGAGTGGACCAGGGAACAATGGTGATGAAGGGGTGCTCCACATTCCCCAAACCTCCAAAACTGGAACCTCACCATCAGATAGAATTTAATGTCATTCCCAGGACATGTAGACCCGCAGCCACCGCCTTCTAGCACCCATATGATAAAAAGGGTTTGGGGCTTGCCATAAGGGTAATAGGGTTGGGAAAATCGGTGCATTCTAATGCCCCAGCCGACAGGGCAGGCTGATGTAGGCTGTTCCAAACTATTACAGTGGCAGAATGCAGGACAATGGAAGAATCAATTAAAATCTAAATTCTTTTTACCTGACAAATGACGAATTGATATGTGTTTGGTCACTTTTCCTCCGAGACGCCGGCATTTTTTTTTTTTTTTTTTTTTTGAATGAAAAAAATCTTTTTTTTTTTTTTTCACTTCTGTCGGTTCATGGCTATATGGAGAAAAATGTTCTATTACACATTTTGACAATATGTCTTCAAATTTTGGGTGATACCATTTGAAATTTCATTTTATTGTAGGTATCCTTTTGGGAAATAATGGTCGATGCTAAAAACGAAATAACGATCAACATGTTCATTTTCACACTTCCAGATTAAAAAAAAATAATGGGAACTAGCAGGACTTGTGGATATACGACAATATGATACTAATCTAATTATTACAACGTTTGATATGTTTACTTAAGAGCTATTGCAATAGTTCAATATGTAAAAAAGTATAATAATCTCGATTTAACTCCCTCTCTCTTTCTCTCTCTCTCTCTCTCTATCTCTCACACACTCTTTTATTCTTTCTTTCCTTCTTTTCATATTTAAATTGAAACAGGTGAACGTTATCGCTTCCACACCCCTCTCTCTATTTTCCTTTACTCTTTCTTTCTTTCTTTTTTTATATTTTTCTGTATAGTATGTCCTTTTTCTCCTTTTCTTTCTTTCTAATAAAAACGGAATGGTCCATTATCGATCCCAGGTGACGACACTCATAAAAAATAATTATTTGATGGATAAGCAACATCAGATAATCAGGATTCTTGCATTTCTTCTTGTTCGATTTGGACAGTATCATTTTTAACCAGAGGGTGTTGCAAGATGACAACGTTCGTGCTATTAAGGAACACGAGTATTAATGTATACACTTTTTTCTTTTTAAAGTCTGGCACAATGAGAGCACTCAGTGAGGATCGATATCATTGCACAAACAAATTAGACTAAGTGGAGTTTTCCGAAGCATTGCTTGCACTGATTAACAGGTTCTTCTCGAAAAATCAAATTACTTGTTCCGTGAGGTTGATCCTCACTAAGTACATCAGTTTAATAGCTTTATGACAAGTTTTGTAAATGATAATAATAAATGTGATTGGTGTCTACCTGTCTCGGTTTTAGGCGGATGCAGGTTAAAATAGCTACACAAATACGTTTATAGTAGGGATCGCCAAGTTGGCGAAAAATCCGTGTTTTACACAACAAATCTACCCCCACCATTGAAAAAAATTACCAAAAATCAGGGAATTAGCCGATTTTAATGAAATGTTCAGTGTTGATTTATGAATGAATGAATTCTATAAATGCATTAATTATTTTATCAGTTATAATATACTAAGATATATTTGAGCAAAATTGACCGAAAAATAGTTTAAAATGTATTAAAAATAAATTACATTTGTAATATTATTTTGCACTTTTTTTTTTTTTTAATTTTTTACTGATGTTCATTATGTTACTACTTTTCGACTTAGAAAAAAATACTGCTATAGGATGTTCCAAACTACTGCAGTGGCAGGATGCAGGACTTGGGATCCTTAAGATCTGGCAAGCGACTGAGGAGGCTAAGAACCCTCACAAAGGAAAGGATAGTGGCTTCAAATGAAGAAAGACTGAATAATGCTATAGGATGCTCCAAACTACTGCAGTGGCAGGATGCAGGACTGGGTGTCCTTAAGATCTGGCAAGCGACTGAAGAGGCTAAGAACCCTCACAAAAAAAAGGATAGTGGCTTCAAATGAAGAAGGACTGAATACTGCCTTAGGATGTTCCAAACTACTGCAGCGACAGGATGCAAGGCTGGTGATCCTTAAGATCTGGCAAGCGACGAAGGAATCTAAGTACCCTCGCAAAGGGGAAGACAGAGTGGCTTCAAATAAAGAAAGACTAAATGCTGCTGTCGGATGCTCCAAACTACTACAGTGGTAAATGAAGATTATGAGAGAGAGAGAGAGAGAGAGAGAGAGAGAGAGAGAGAGAGAGAGAGAGAGAGGGGGGGGGAAGGGAAGAAAAAGAAAGGGAAGAGAAAGAAAGAGGGAGTGGTACAAAAGAGAGGGAAGGTAAGTGAGAGAGAGAGATAATTAGAGAGGGATATATAAAAAGAGAGTAAGAAAGGAGTGAAGAGAGAGAGAGAGAGAGAGAGAGAGAGAGAGAGAGAGAGAGAGAGAGAGAGAGAGAGGGGGGAGGTTGATAAGAGAATGTATCAGTTAAATCAATTTTTGTTTGTGTATATTTTTCTTTCTTTTCTGTGAAGAGTTGATTGGGGGGGGGGCAAAGCCTTCCAGTTTGGAATTTTGGCACCAATCTTTGCCTTTCCACAGGTCAAAGCCAAGTTTAATAGCTATTCACTCAGCTTAACAGTTGTGGCACAAGGCCAGGAGTATGGAGCGCCCAGTGGGAATCGAACTCACAAGTAACGGTCTGGTAGTCTAGCAGGCTTACCATTATTACACGATCCGCTTAATAACTATAAGAGAGAGAGAGAGAGAGAGAGAGAGAGAGAGAGAGAGAGAGAGAGAGAGAGAGATAGTAGGAGAGAAATATAGAGAAAAGGATGGAGAGAGAGAGGGTAAGGAAAGAAAGAAGAAAGAAAGAAAGAAGGGAAGAGATAAATAGAGAGGAGAGAGAAAAATAGAAAGAGATGAACAGAGTGAGAGAGAGTGAGAGAGAGTGAGAGAGAGAGAGAGAGAGAGAGAGAGAGAGAGAGAGAGAGAAGGGAAAGGGAAGGGAAAAGAAAGATGGAGTGGTACAAAGAGAGAGAAGGTAAGTGAGAGAGAGAGAGAGAGAGAGAGAGAGAGAGGAGAGAGAGAGAGAGAATATAGAGAAAAGGATGGAGAGAGAGAGGGGTAAGGAAAGAAAGAAGAAAGAAAGAAGGGAAGAGATAATAGAGAAGGAGAGAGAAAAATAGAAAGAGATGAACAGAGTGAGAGAGAGTGAGAGAGAGAGAGAGAGAGAGAGAGAGAGAGAGAGAGAGAGAGAGAAGAAAGAGAAGGGAAAGGGAAGGGAAAGAAAGATGGAGTGGTACAAAGAGAGAGAAGGTAAGTGAGAGAGAGAGAGAGAGAGAGAGAGAGAGAGAGAGAGAGAGAGAGAAATATAGAGAAAAGGATGGAGAGAGAGAGGGGTAAGGAAAGAAAGAAGAAAGAAAGAAGAAGGGAAGAGATAAATAGAGAAGGAGAGAGAAAAATAGAAAGAGATGAACAGAGTGAGAGAGAGTGAGAGAGAGAGAGAGAGAGAGAGAGAGAGAGAGAGAGAGAGAAGAAGAGAAGGAAAAGGAAGGGAAAAGAAAGATGGAGTGGTACAAAGAGAGAGAAGGTAAGTGAGAGAGAGAGAGAGAGAGAGAGAGAGAGAGAGAGAATTAAAGAGGGATATATATAAAAAGAGTAAGAAAAGAGTGAAGAGAGAGAGAAGAGAGAGAGAGAGAGAGAGAGAGAAGAGAGAGAGAGAGAGAATAAGAGAGGGATATAAAAAGAGACTAAGAAAGGAATGAGAGAGAGAGAGAGAGAGAGAAAGAAAGAAAGAAAGAAAGAAAAGAAAGAAAGAAAGAAAGAAAGAAAGAAAAAAAAAAGAAAGAGAGGTTATCAGTTAAATTAATCTTTTTTTCTATTTTATTTCTTTCTCCTCTACATTTTCTTTCTGTTCTCGATACTGTCGCCATGTTTGCAAACAAAAGCCTTGAGAATGCTTCTCCCCACCAACCTTCAAAAATCTACCCACCCACCCAGGGGAACATGAACAAATCCTACCCAGCAAAGGTTCACGAGTTATTTTCGTCTACCTCGCATTCGCCTGTAACTAAACACCAGACAAGTGAGAGAATTATCGTTGTCTCGTCTCGGGGAGTGCGACCGTTCGTAGGCGTGCCCGTGGGGGTGAGAGGTTTCTACTACTGAAATTTGGCCGGTCACAATTGCACGGCCGATCTAGATGTGCAATAGGGTAGGTCAATTTTTCACTTTAAAAAAAAAAAAATCAAATTGTCCATCTATGCGAAAGTTGTGTGTTAGTATACTGAATACTGATACCAAAAATGAGATATTTTACTTACACCATTGTTTGAGGAAATAGCACTAAAGAACGTCTGCTAAAATGCACTAAAAATCCTCGTTTTCGCAAAATTTAGCCTAGAAAATGATTAGAAAATTTACCGTTTTCAATATTTGAATCAGAAATGTTATTTTATTTTATTAAAATGAAGCGAATTAAATATTATAAATAGAATTCAAATTGAAAATATGCCCCCTCCCCCAATCACCACCGACACTTCAGATATGCTGATTTTTACCTCATTAATTAAGCTCTAACAGACGATCTTTGATGCTATTTCCTCAAACAATGGTACAAGTAAAATATCTAATTTTTGGTATCAGTATTCTGTATACTAACACAACTTTTGCATAGATGGACAATTTTATATTTTTAAAAAGTGAAAAATCGACCTGCCCTAATGTGCAACCCTTCAAGATATTTACAATCCGGGTTGGAGCTGATTGTTACAGCGCTTCTCAACCCATAAATACTTCTGAGAAAAAAAATCTGATCCTAATAAAGTGTTCGTTACTCGCTCAACTCTTTGCGTAATTGTTCACCTGGTGTAATGGTTAACAAGCTAGACTTGTGAAACATTACTAGTACGGATTATTCGGACTATTGTCCTCATCTTTATTGTTATCTGTACAACGTTTCGGCCGATGTACCCTCCGGCCTTCTTCAGGTATTTATTTTCGAACTCGGGAACGTTCTTGTCGTAATCGGGAGCCATCACGGAACTTTGAACCCAACCCTTTATTCAAATAATGCTAATTATCAGGCCTCATCTAAAAAATTAAGAGAAATATTACAAGTGAGTTCGTTTCTCACTGGGTGTCCCATACATCCGGCCTTGTATCCCAACTAAGCAAAACTGAGTAAATAACTAAAAAAATGTTATTTATTAAGTTTAACTTAGTTTGGCACATGGCCAGCAGTGTTGGGTGCCCAACGATAATAAAACCCACTGATGATATTCTGCTAGGTTAACTTGCTAAAACATGTGGGTCCACACTGACCCGGAGTTGTATTAATAGTAAGAGTTCCATCTATGGGCTCAATAGAAAAAATGAGTTTTAAAAAGATGTTTGAAAAATTGAGTTAAAAAAACTGAGTACCCACCAAGAATAAATGAAACAAAACGTCTTCGACATAAAATAACCCTACAGGAGTTGACATGCCGTAAAATCCTAACCAACATTTAAGGGTCCCATCTATGACTTAAATAGATTTAAAGAATGAGAATGAATAAAAACAAAACGTCTTCGGCATAAAATAACCCTACAGGAGTTGACATGCCGTAAAATCCTAACCAACATTTAATGGTCCCATCTATGACTTAAATAGATTTAAAGAATGAGAATGAATAAAAACAAAACGTCTTCGGCATAAAATAACCCAACAGGAGTTGACATGCCGTAAAATCCTAACTAACATTTAATGGTCCCATCTATGACTTAAATAGATTTAAAGAATGAGAATGAATAAAAACAAAACGTCTTCGGAATAAAATAACCCAACAGGAGTTGACATGCCGTAAAATCCTAACCAACATTTAATGGTCCCATCTATGACTTAAATAGATTTAAGAATGAGAATGAATAAAAACAAAACATAAAATAACCCTACAGGAGTTGACATGCCGTAAAATCCTAACCAACATTTAAGGGTCCCATCAATGACTTAAATAGATTTAAAGAATGAGAATGAATAAAAACAAACATAAATAACCCAACAGGAGTTGACATGCCGTAAAATCCTAACCAACATTTAATGGTCCCATCTATGACTTAAATAGATTTAAAGAATGAGAATGAATAAAAACAAAACATAAAATAACCCTACAGGAGTTGACATGCCGTAAAATCCTAACCAACATTTAATGGTCCCATCTATGACTTAAATAGATTTAAAGAATGAGAATGAATAAAAACAAAACATAAAATAACCCTACAGGAGTTGACATGCCGTAAAATCCTAACCAACATTTAATGGTCCCATCTATGACTTAAATAGATTTAAAGAATGAGAATGAATAAAAACAAACATAAAATAACTACAGGAGTTGACATGCCGTAAAATCCTAACCAACATTTAAGGGTCCCATCAATGACTTAAATAGATTTAAAGAATGAGAATGAATAAAAACAAAACATAAAATAACCCAACAGGAGTTGACATGCCGTAAAATCCTAACCAACATTTAAGGGTCCCATCTATGACTTAAATAGATTTAAAGAATGAGAATGAATAAAAACAAAACATAAAATAACCCAACAGGAGTTGACATGCCGTAAAATCCTAACCAACATTTAATGGTCCCATCTATGACTTAAATAGATTTAAAGAATGAGAATGAAAAAAAACAAACGTCTTCGGCATAAAATAACCCCAACAGGAGTTGACATGCCGTAAAATCCAACCAATCAAACCAACCAACACCACAAGTGGCAATCAAATTAAGTTTTGTATTAACAGAATTCTTTATTTGATTTGTTGATTCTTTTCCTAATGGTCAGCCTTGTGGGTGGGGCAGGGAATAGGCTGATAGAAGCCCCTTCAGAAGGGTAAGACCTGCACCCCCAAATAACTGTGTGCAAATTATTTGGATTAGATAGAAATACTTAATATCATAAAGGCATGCAAAAAAAAAACTCTCAAGAACAAAATACACACACACACACACACACACACACACACACACACACACACACATATATATATATATATATAAGTAAAGTCGTTGGGTTGGCCTAATGTCGGTATCATCCAGACAGCGAGGGAGTCTATCCCCTTTTCAATAGCACTAGACCAAGGAGATTGTTTCTAGCGTCTGAGGTTGGGCACCACACCTACCATCAGCTCCTCGCTTTACCGCACAGATCCCTGTGCTACTCATACGCTGAGTTGGCGAGGGCCGGTATCGAACCAAGAACCTTGTGGCTCCTAGCCGAACACTCTACCGACTGTGCTACATATATATATGTATATATATATATAAAAAAAAAAAAACGTCTCCGACATAAAATAAGCCAACAGGAGTTGACATAACGTAAAATCCTACCAATCAAACCAACCAACACCATTGGTATATATATATATATATATATATATATATATATATATATATATTAAATCAAGGGAAAAAAAATTGCTTCATTGTAATAACCATGTTTTTGCTTATGTCTGAAGATGATGTGAATACGTAGTTGAAATAAATCATTACAATGAACCATAATTAAAGTTTTTTTAATTTATTCTACATATTGCTCTGTCCGTTCACTTAGTTGCACTAGGCATATCGAGCTCTCACTGTGGTTTACCTGTATCACTACAGCTAATCTACACATGGAATGATCCCCCCCCCCATATATATATATATTATTCCGCCCTAACCTCCCTACCCTTCATTTCCGCTACTAACTCACTCCCTCATCCAATCACATGTACGTAATTTTTGCTTTGAATAAAAATCATTTGACTGAAGATGTCCTTATGAATAGGACGAAATATTTTGTTTTGAGTTATTATTTTTTGTTCACTATCCTTTTACCTACCTCATATATATATATATATATATATATATATATATATATATATATACAGGGTGTTCGGGAGAAATTTGGCAGTTTCATAAGGAAAAAAAGAAAAAGTGCTTGGTAACTACGAAATTTAATGGATTGTAAAGAAATTCAACAGACACGGAAATTACACTACTGTCAACAAGTTTCACTCAAAATAACTGCAATTCGCGTCGATCGCAGCCTCAATCCTGCTACAGAATAGGGAGCAAGCTGATGTTGAAGTTTCCCTGGGAGGGGTCTCCTTAAACTACCTCAATTCTGTCGATTAACTGGGCTTTTGTAGTATTGGCACAGCAATTGGTATCTTTCTAAACAGCGCCTCATACATAATAATCCATGGAGTTAAGATCCGGGGAGTTCGGAGGCCAAACATTGGGACTGGTGTAGTCGTAAAAATTCACCGACAACCATTTTTTACTTTTCCCAGAGTTATGGCAGGGGGCCGAATCCTACTGCCATATATATGGCCTACCATTGGCTATCCTTGTTATCCAGGGTTTGACTACAGTGTTTAATAACTCCACGTAGGCATCTGAATTCAACCTGATACCCTTTCTACAGATCTTTGAAGAATTCTGCTGTACGAACACAATCAGATCGTCTGTTATGTTGCTTTCTTCTATCCACAGCCTCGTAGTCTCCATTGCAATTCTCTAGTTCCTGCCTGGTTGTTTTTACAGTGTTCAAGGAGCAGTGGGCAGCAACCATAATCTCCTTATTTTGATGGCCGGCGCAGATGATCATGATACAAGTTATTCTCTTCCATGATTCAGGTGGGTTCCAGTCATCCATTCTATCTATCATCACGTATATGAATGAAGAAGGGTCCAAGCTTTTAAATGATGCGTAATGTGCGTCAATACCTCCAACCTACGGAGAAAAATAACCAAATATAAATATGTCAAATTTATGCCGAACACCCTGTATGTATATGTATGTGTGTGTGTATGTGTGTATGTGTGGGTGATGTTACCTTTTCCCCCTTGTTTTTATCTACAATTTCACTGACATCATTTAACTTTTAGAAATTACGCATCTCCAACTCTTGAATTTGACTACAAAATGTCTGCTCATCGCTGAGCCAACGATTGATAAACACGTAATAAACGGTGTTAAATTTCACATTAATTTTTATCTTTCTTACTTAATAAACTTTTATAAAAATAAAAAAAAAAAGAAAAAGAAAGAAAAGAAAAAAAAAACGAGTTTAAAAAATCTATTCATAAAAAGGGGACCGGTAAAGAGTTGAGAAATATTTTCTTGATATATTAGTAAGAAGAAAAAAAAAGAAGAAAAAAAAGAAGAAAAAAAAACGAAGAAGAAAAGTTTTAAAACCAAAAAATCAGTCGCATCATGATAAACCCATTTGCCGGAGTGTTTCGTTTTGCCGGCCAAATATTCACTCACGTGGGGATTAGCGATTTGAAAAGTAAATAAATTGATTAATGAGGTAAACACGATTAACAAATAATGTTTTGGTACGTATTTGAATGTTTATCTTTTCTCTATGTCCATCTCTCTCTCTCTCTCTCTCTCTCTCTCTCTCTCTCTCTCTCTTTTCTCTCTCTCTCTCTCGTATATATATATATATATATATATATATATATATATATATAGAGAGAGAGAGAGAGAGATGGAAATAGAGAAAAGATAAACATTCAAATACGTGTGTATATATATATATATATATATATATATATATATATATATAATATATATATATAGTGAAGGGTCTGAAAGTACTTGGGAACAAATAAGTTATGGCAAATTCAGTCTGATATTGTATATTTTATTCGGCGCCTAGAAAGGAATATGAACAAAATTTGCAGACAAAAAATGTTTGCTTAGTTCAACCAAATATGTCTGAAAGAAGAAATGCTGGCCAACTATATATATATATATATATATATATATATATATATATATATATATATATATAATATATTTATCATTATTATTATTATTATTATTATTATCATTGTATACACAGGAATAACCTACTCGAGTTTCACAATAAGGATTTTCAGGGTTAAATCCACTGAATTAATATATATTGATCTATATATATTGATTAATTCAACTGATTATACGCGTGTATTTAATGGTTATATATATATATATATATATATATATATATATATATATATATAACCACTAAATACACGCGTAAAAACGACTGGAATTAATCAATATCTTGATTAATTTAGTGGATTTAACCCTGAAGATCCTTATGGCGAAACTCGAATAGGTTATTCCTGTGTATACTATTATAATAATAAATTTGCTCTACTTACGTATTGAGCTCTTTATATTTGTTATATCGCAGTCTTATCATTGGGAAACTTTTATCAACTACCCATTGTGACCAATTTCACCGGTAAGTCACCATTTTCATATATAAAATCATATATATATATATATATATATATATATATATATATGAAGAAAAAGTGGAAGTGAATCCGACAATATGTAATATGAAAATTGAAAAAACACAAGTTTCATTAACGAATGATGTTTATAAGCCGACGTTGCATTGTTTCGGTTTGTTTAACAAACCCTCCCCAGGGCTTTCGTTGGTTTAAGGAAAAATAAATTATTAATGAAAACAAAAGTCTGTGAGCCTCTGCTTTTGGTATGTGGCTGCTTTTATTGATATTCAAATATCTGGAAAGAAAAACTTTTTCTTTCCACAAATTAGAAACACTGCAGCGTCGGCTTATCAAACATCATTCGCTAATGAAACTTGTTTTTTCAATCTTTATAATGTTACACACACACACACACACACACACACACACACCACACACACCACACACACACATATATATATATCGGACTACCATGCGGTCAGTCTGAGTTCGAACCCTACCCAAGGATAGTTGTGTCTAGCCACACTGAAGAGGCATGATATGCCGAAACACGTGTCTGTGGATGACTTATTAATTATTAATATATATGCTTCCATAAATTTGGTAATGAGCTCTCTAATTGATAATTTAAATTAACTCTCACTACTAAGCAAATAAGCAATGATCATTTCTCCGGAAATTTGATCTCTCAGTGACCGAATGATACATACATTCGTATGTGTATTTTATAGTTTAAAAACACTAGTCCCGCATCAGTGGGCGAGGGGATAGACATCGGACTCACATGCGGTCAGTCTGAGTTCGAACCCTACCCAAGGATAGTTGTGTCTGCCACACTGAAGAGGCATGATATGCCGAAACACGTGTTCTGTGATGAACTTATTAATTATAATATATATATATGTATATCGTTAAGAATTAATGCAAAATGAACAACGAATATAATAAAAAATGAATAGAATAATTGAAAAAGATATTTTCCGGTGGATCTCTCCCAAATGAAATAATTAGTTATTATTTGCTCCTTTGAGTTTTCACATCAGCATTAGCTGATGGTCTTTCACTGGAGTCTAAGTGACAGCAAGTTTCTCAGGTCTCCAGGACTCTTCTGAGTATTCTGGCAGATTGCAGCAGTGCAGTGTTCTGAATGGTTTCAATTCTTCCTCTGATTTCCAAACTTTCCAAACCCTTTTCCAATCCTTTGGGACCGTCAAGCTGCACCAACTACAATTGTATCACTTTCACTTTCATATTCCATAACTTTTTCAGTTCTCTGGCAAGGTCCAGATATTTGTCCATTTTTTTTCATTTTCCTTTAGCTTTCCCTGTGATCTGCTGGCACTGCAAAATCCACCAGTTGACAAGTTCTTTCTTTTTTGTTTTATTATTATTATTATTATTATTATTATTATTATTATTATTATTATTATTATTATTTCTTTGGGAGAGATCCCCCAGAAAATATCTTTTCAATTATTCTATTCATTCCATTCATTTTTTATTATATTCGTTGGTTCATTTTTGCATTAATTGTTAACTAAATAATTTAGTAGCATACGCGAAGACTCATATATATATATATATATATATATATATATATAATACTCATACAGTAGTAATAGTCTGTGATATTATCTAACTAACTTCTACACACAAACTCTTATTGCATCACAATCTGTTTGTATAATTTCTCATATATATATATATATATATGATATATATTATATATATATTATAATATATATATACTTGATGCCTTTCACATGAGCTGTCTTCGTGCAAAATGAGATGATAAAGTTAAAAACACATTACAGGCATTGAAACTAGCAAAGGTTCAGCTCAAGTGGGTTGGTCATGTTGTCAGAATGAATGAGAACAGGCTTCCAAAGAAGATATTAATACGGACAACTACTAAATGCTAAGCGTTCTATTGGACGCCCACCTTACCCTATATAAGTCAAATTGAAGGACAATTTGAAACGCCTCAATATTGACTGAGGTGCCTGGGAAAATCTAGCATCAAATCAGAAAGAATGGCGTAAGGCATGTTTCACTAAATTAAAGAATTTTGAAAGAAAATAGATTTAAATTGATCAGCTCCGTATGACTTTAAAGCAAAAAAATTGACCCCCACTTTAGAAAATTTCATCTGTCAGTGTGACTTTGTAGCTAGCAGCAAGGCGGGCTGGTATCACACTCGAGAAAACACAAAATGTCTTCTTGATAGCATACACAACGTGGGAGGAACAAATCTGACCCTCATCTATCGTTTACGATCGGAGAGTCCACCGTATATATATATATATATATATATATATAATATATATATATTATATAATGAGTTAGGGTAGCGTGGACATGGAGTCAATACCTAGTTACTGACAGTTTCTCGTCGGTGCAATCTCCAGACAAACTCTGAAGATCATATACGCAAGAAACTGTCAGTAACCAGGTGTTGTTTCCATATTTGCTTTAAATGAGATCCCGGGGAAATTTATGGGTCTCAACTAATGCCATCTAACTCCTAACTTGTAACCTATTCTGTGTTAATTCGTTTCTAAGAAACTATTGAATGTATTTACAGTAGCTGAAATGTGACCCC
>CM042158.1:46597436-46609936 GCA_023376005.1 Doryteuthis pealeii
GTTTTCCATATTGGAACAGGAAATGTAATTATTATAAAATGAAAGCGAATAAATATATAATAAGAATGCAAAAAGTACACCAAGACTATACAATAATTAATACAGAAGAAGTCGTGCGGAATGAGGACCAAAGGCCCCTCAGCCTGCCTATCCCAATCACATGTACGTAAAATTTTGCCTTTTGAATAAAAAATCATTTGACTGAAGATGTCCTTATGAACTAGGACAAAATATTTGTTTTGCAGTTATTATTTTTTGTTTTCACTATCTTTTACCTACCTCATATATATATATATATATATATATATATATATATATATATATATATATATATACAGGGTGTTCGGGAGAAATTTGGCAGTTTCATAAGGAAAAAAGAAAAAAAGTGCTTGCTAACTACAAAATTTAATGGACTGTAAAGGAAATTCAACAGGCACGCAAATTACACTACTGTCAACAAGTTTCACTCAAAATAACTGCCATTCGCGTCGATCGCAGCCTGAATCCTGCTACAGAATCTGGAGCAAGCTGATGTTGCAGTTTCCCTGTGATGGGTCTCCTTAAACTACCTCAATTCTGTCGATTAACTGGGCTTTTGTAGTATTGGCACAGCAATTGGTATCTTTCTAAACAGCGCCTCATACATAATAATCCATGGAGTTAAGATCCGGGGAGTTCGGAGGCCAAACATTGGGACTGGTGTAGTCGTAAAAATTCACCGACAACCATTTTTGACTTTTCCCAGAGTTATGGCAGGGGGCCGAATCCTACTGCCATATATATGGCCTACCATTGGCTATCCTTGTTATCCAGGGTTTGACTACAGTGTTTTGTAACTCCCCGTAGGCATCTGAATTCAACCCTTTCTACAGATCTTTGAAGAATTCTGCTGTACGAACGCAATCAGATCGTCTGTTATGTTGCTTTCTTCTAGCCACAGCCTCGTAGTCTCCATTGCATTTCTCTAGTTCCTGCCTGATTGTTTTTACAGTGTTCAGGGAGCAGTGGGCAGCAACCATAATCCCATTATTTTGATGGCCGGTGCTGATCATCATGATACAAGTTATTCTCTTCCATGATTCAGGTGGGTTCCAGTCATCCATTCTATCCGTCATCACGTATATGAATGAAGAATGGTCCAAGCTTTTAAATGATGCATAGTGTGCGTCAATACCTCCAACCTACGGAGAAAAATAACCAAATATAAATATGTCAAATTTATGCCGAACACCCTGTATGTATATGTATGTGTGTGTGCATGTGTGTATGTGTGTATGTGTGTATGTGTGGGTGATGTTACCTTTTCCCCCTTGTTTCTATCTACAATTTCACTGACATCATTTAACTTTTAGAAATTACGCATCTCCAACTCTTGAATTTGACTACAAAATGTCTGCTCATCGCTGAGCCAACGATTGATAAACACGTAATAAACGGCGTTAAATTTCACATTAATTTTTATCTTTCTTACTTAATAAACTTTTATAAAAATAAAAAAAGAAAGAAAAAAAGAAAGAAAAAGATAAAAAACGAGTTTAAAAAATCTATTCATAAAAAAGGGACCGGTAAAGAGTTGAGAAATATTTTCTTGATATATAAAGAAGAAAAAAGAAGAAGAAAAGTTTTAAAACCAAAAATCAGTCGCATCATGATAAACCCATTTGCCGGAGTGTTTCGTTTTGCCGGCCAAATATTCACTCACGTGGGGATTAGCGATTTGAAAAGTAAATAAATTGATTAATGAGGTAAACACGATTAACAAATCATGTTTGGTACGTATTCGAATGTTTATCTTTTCTCTATGTCCATCTCTCTCTCTCTCTCTCTTTTCTCTCTCTCTCTCTCTCTCTCTCGTTATATATATATATATATATATATATATATATATATATATATAGAGAGAGAGAGAGATGGATATAGAGAAAGATAAACATTCAAATACGTATATATATATATATATATATAATATATATATTATATATATAGTGAAGGGTCTGAAAGTACTTGGGAACAAATAAGTTATGGTAAATACATCAGTCTGATATTGTATATTTTATTCGGCGCCTAGAAAGGAATATGAACAGAATTTACAGACAAAAAATGTCTGCTTAGTTCAACCAAATATGTCTGAAAGAAGAAATGGTGGCCAACTATATATATATATATTATTATTATTATTATTATTATTATTATTGTATACACATGCCGCCCTGTCCGCTGGGGCGTTAGAATGCACCGACTGCACCTCTGAGGAGGGGTAAGTCCCCCAATGGGGCCACCTGTTGGCCGTAGGTGGCGACCCGTGATGTTTAAGGATAGAGCCCAGGTGGATGAGCAGTTTATGACATGCAATACTCCACTTTGGCCCTATCTTGGGCTAGACGGGCGGTTGGAGAGGCCCCCTCCGATCAATCGGCTGGTCACGTCAAGCTCTAGCACCTATATGATTTTGCCAACTCTATTGCCCTTATGGCAAGCCCCAACCCCTTTTTATCATATGGATGCTAGAAGGCAGTGGCTGCGGGTCTACATGTCCTGGAAATGACGTTAAACTCTATCTGATGGTGAGGGTCCAGTTTTGGAGGTTTGGGGAATGTGGAGCACCCCTTCATCACCATTGCTCCCTGGTCCACTCTGACCCGGAGTGGTAGTACCTGTTAGGGTCCCATCTATGGGTTAAATAGAAAAACATGAGTTGATAAACAAAATTGTATTATCCATTAAGAATTGATTTATTTCAAAACTTTATCGGCATTAAATGACCCACTGAGGTTGATATGCCGTAAAACAAAACAAACCAAACAAACCAAATGTATACACAGGAATAACCTACTCGAGTTTGACAATAAGGATTTTCAGGGTTAAATCCACTGAATTAATATATATTGATCTATAGATATTGATTAAGTCCAGCTGATTATACGCGTGTATTTAGTGGTTATATTATATATATATATATATATATATATATATATATATATATATATATATGATATAACCACTAAATACACGCGTAAAATCGACTGGAATTAATCAATATCTTGATTAATTCAGTGGATTTAACCCTGAAGATCCTTATGGTGAAACTCGAATACGTTATTCCTGTGTATACCATTATAATAATAAATTTGGTCTACTTTCGTATTGAGCTCTGTATATTTGTTATATCGCTGTCTTATCATTGTGAAACTTTTATCAACTAACTATTATGACCAATTTCACCGGTAAGTCACCATTTTCATATATAAAATCATATATATATATATATATATATATATATATATATGAAGAAAAAGTGGAAGTGAATCCGACAATATGTAATATTATGAAAATTGAAAAAACACAAGTTTCATTAACGAATGATGTTTATAAGCCGACGTTGCATTGTTTCGGTTTGTTTAACAAACCTTCCCCAGGGCCTTCGTTGGTTTAAGGAAACATAAATTATTAATGAAAACAAAAGTCTGCGAGCCTCTGCTTTTGGTATGTGGCTGCTTTTATTGATATTCAAATATCTGGAAAGAAAAACTTTTTCTTTCCACATATTAGAAACACTGCAGCGTCAGCTTATTAAACATCATTCGCTAATGAAACTAATATATATATATATATATATATATATATATATATATAAACATATGGCTATTTTCAGCCTACAATATTTTGGGAGAATATGTGCTTAATTGAAGTCGAACCTAATTTTTTGAAAGTTAATTCATTAATAATTAATTAGGCGGGATTTAACTATTTAAATGATAAAAATCAATCTCTGTATGTACATTTCAGCCTATTAGGCCTCATCAGCAGAGCTATAGATACGAAGACCGCCTCGTGTGTGATTTGAAACCTGTCTGTCAGATTGACAAGCAAGTTTCTTACCCCTACACCAAACGGACCTCGCAGGTTTTTCATCGCTTTGTTAAGTAGTAGTATTCATATTCCTCTTAAGTGACTCCGTACGAACTTACGAGAACGTAAACAAACATATGGCTATTTTCACTAAATTATGTTTCACTAAATTAAAGAGTTTTGAAGAAAATAGATTTAAACATTGTGATCAGCTCCGTATAACTTTAAAGCAAAAAACCTGACCCCTGCTTTAGAAAATTTCATCTGTCAGTGTGACTTCGTAGCTAGCAGCAAAGCTGGGCTGGTATCACACTCGAGAAAACACAAATTGTCTTGATAGCATGCACAACGTGGGAGGAAACAAATCACTCACTGCTGACCCTCATGTATCGTTTACGATCGGAGAGTCCACCGTATATATATATATATATATATATATATATATATATATATATATATATATATATATATGAGTTAGGGTAGCGTGGACATGGAGTCATACCTAGTTACTGACAGTTTCTCGTCGGTGCAATCTCCAGACAAACTCTGAAGATCACATAGGCAAGAAACTGTCAGTAACCAGGTGTTGTTTCCATGTCCACGATACCTTAACTCAAATATAAACGCACTATTAATAAAGTGAGTGGTATTTTTTCTGTGACCACGTGTCTGACTTTTTTCCTTTTTTTCTATGAACTTATTGTCATAGTCTTCATCTCGTCGTCGAGACGAAGCAATGAAACATCATTTATTACATACACAGTGATGCTGATAGCTTTTTGATTTAGTGGGTCCTGGGACGCACATATTTGCTTTGAATGAGGCCCAGGGAAATTTATGGGTCTCAACTAAAGCCGTCTAACTCCTACCTTGTAACCTATCCAGTGTAATTCGTTTCTAAGAAAATATTGAAATGTATTTACAGTTAGCTTGAAATTGTGTGTGGGGGGGGGAGAAAAAAGAAAAACACTGGGACGCATGGGATATGATTTTACTGCGTTATTTTAGATTTTTGTGTGTCAGGGACGCAGGAGGCGTACCTATCAGCATATCTGCATATAGCCAATAGATATGTCATGATGTATTGAAGACAAATAAGGAGCTCGTGAAACATTCACCCCACCATTCACATTGGGGTCGGATACGATTTAGTAATTTCTACATAGACTTAAAAAACACACACACACACACACACACAACACACACACACAAAAAAAAAAAACACTTGACGAATTCCTGAATTGAGACGAGTCTAGGGGGGGGGTAGGTAGAAACATAAACAATAATGTGAGTCTGCTTTGCAGCCAAAATATTTTCAAGGGTGTAAAACAATGATGATGATGATGATGATGATGAAGATTATGATGACGTTTGTGTTTTTTGTTTGTTTTTTGTTTGTTTTTGTTTTGTTTTACGGCATATCAAACCACAGTGGGTCATTTAATGCCGACAAAATTTTGAAAGATTCGTAGCGATAGTTTGGAAGAAAATTTTTAAAACTAAAGTTCTTTTTTGTAAACAAATTTTCTATTTAACCCATAGATGGGACCCTAACAGGTACTACCACTCCGGATCAGAGTATATATATATATATATATATATTTCAGAAAACAAGGTGTGCCGAGTTTGAAGCTGTATTTACCAAGATAGACATGAACAATGAATGGAATGTTAATTTTTTAAGAATACAAGGTGTGTCAAAAATCCCAAAAATCTCGATTCTTTTTTGGCACACTTTGTATATAATATATATATATATATATATATATATATATATATTATATATATATATATATATAAGGAGTTTATGTATTTATCTAATTATATATATATATATATATATATATATATATGTACATTTAGTAATATATATATAATGAGTATCTATCTATCTATCTATACATATATATATGCGTGTGTGTGTGTGTGTGTGTGTGTGTGTGTGTGTGTGTGTTCGTTAATCAGCAGTTCCTTTTCCCCCAAATGCCAAATTGATGCATCTCATTCTATGTTCAGTTGCATTGTGTCCAAAGTGAAGAGACGTACTTTCTCCACAGACAACATATTATTCTCATCATCTAACAGATGTTATATTTTAAAAATAGGTGGAGAGTCTGCGAGAAGAAGAAGAAGTAGTCAACAAGACAGATTGGTAGGCAGCACAGTAAATAAAATAGGTCGAATGGAATATGAAATAAGTTAATTATTGTCTACTAGATGACAAAATAAATTTATAATTTTAATCTCAAAATTATCTTTAATTAATTTGAGCATTACTGAACACACACACACACACACACACACACACACACACACACACATATATATATATATATATATTATATATATATATATATATATCATATTATATTATATTTAGATATACAAGGTGTGTCATAAAAATATCGAGATTGAAACTATATTTACCAAGATAGAAATGAACAATGAATAGAACGTTAATTTTTTCAGAATACAATGTGTCATAAAAGTGCCGAGTTTGAAGCCGTATTTACCAAGATAGAAATGAACAATGAATGGAACGTTATTTTTTTTTTCAAAATATAAGGTGTGTAAAAAAAACCCCCAAAAATCTCGATACTTTTTTGACACACCTTACATATATAATGAGTATATGCATTTATCTATATTATATACATATACATTTAGTAATATATATATATATATATATATATATATATATATATATATATATATATATATATATATGAGTACATATATTTATTTATATTATATATACTAGCAAAATAAAAAAAAATCCGGGCGATGTTAAAATAGATTTTTGAAACATATTGCCTGAGGGGTGGGAGTTAAAAATTCAATGTCAGCGAATCTGTACCCTAAGTAAGTAAAATCATCAAATTCATTAAAGGATTAAAAAATAAAACAATTTGAAATGTAAACTTTAAATATGTATTAAAATAAAACAAACTATATATAGATATATACATCAGTCATGTATTTATTAAAACTTGTTTTAAAAAACAATGAGGACTTCTAATGTTGCATGTTCACATTTTGAGTGTATTTATTCTATGTTATAACGATTTTGGGTAATGTGACGTAAGCAGTGACGTAGTTTTCGTTACAGACAAAAACCGGAAGCGAATCTCCAACGAAGATCAGAAACAAAATGATGAATATTGTGTTCTTTATTTATTTACCAACATTTTTGTGATACACTGACTATCCCTTCTCTTGTCAATGCTGTTGGGCTTGAGAAATAACAGTCAGTCTATCTCAAACCTTTGTGAAAGAGGGGAGACCTAGGATAACGTTGTGGTCAGGGGCATCATTAGGATGTATTTCTTGATAATATTAAGGAAGTGTAAGAACTCCTCCCCCATACTCTTTTATCTTGGGTTGAAGCACTTTCGACCATCATCTGGCCACTGCGATGATAAATGACCTCGGACAAACTGTGATATTGTACTCCTCTGTGATATGGTATTCCTCTCGAGTAAAGAATCCTAAGTTCCTTTGTCAATGGTCGCAAGTATACTGTGAAAGAATCAGTGTTTAAGTAGTGTATCAGCCACGCAGTATGGCCAGTGATTGACAAAGGATTAGACCACGTGACCTCTCCTAGTGCCTTTTTCTGAAAACGTAGAGATTTGAATGACGTCATCTTATCATAATGGAAATTGTGTGTTTGTCTGTCTGTAACCGAAACTAATAACTACTCAAGTTACAATTGCCTTAGATATTTACGTCACATTCTCCATGATTTTTATTTAAACCCTGATTTTTAATAATTTTTTTATTATTATTAATACTGTTGGCCTTATCTATATACTAATAACATGCAATGCTATTTATATATACAACAAAATGGCGGTTTACAGTGTGAACGGGAAGGTTAATTTGCATATTGATATTAAAAAATTGATCTTGATAAATGAGTGCTTAGTATTATTGATTTCTAATTGTTTGGTTTTATCTAAATAAATATGTACAAAAATTTCTTCAATAAATCTTAAAAGAAATCCATTAACAAGAAGAAATAACTGTCATTTTATTCTTTACTTCCTATTTTAACTAAATAGTTAAATTAGGAAAATTTAGCAATGAAAGACGGGGTTTCGGTTGTTCTACTTTTCGATTATAGCCTCCTCTGTTTTAAATCTTTTTATCTGCATTCTTATTTAGTTTTATTTATTATAATATTTTATTACGTTAAAACTTAAATTCTTGCACCCGGAGTTAAATCAATGAAAAATGGCTGTCCATAAACAATTGCCAATTGCCGAGAGTGGTCATTGTTTTTTTTTTTAAATATGAAAAAATGATTTTTGCAACCGTTGGAACTGGTTTAACACACTTTCGTTGAGTTTCACGGACTATTAAGTTTTTATGGGCCATCCTTTGGCCTTCAAGCAAGAGCGCTTATCCAGCAGAAATCCTTTGGTAATCCTCTCGCGTAAACAATCCTAAGTTCCTTTGTCAATGGTCGCAAGTATACTGTGAAAGAATCAGTGTTTAAGTAGTGTATCAGCCACGCAGTATGGCCAGTGATTGACAAAGGATTAGACCACGTGACCTCTTCTAGTCTATAAATTCAAGGTGGGAATTGGAGCACACCTTATATCGTAAATATGGGCACCTCATGTAGCCTAATGGTTAGCAAGCTAGCTTAGAAGACCATAGATAGTGAGTTCGATTCTCACTGGGTGCCCCATACTTCTGGCCTTGAACCATATCTAAACTAAGTTTAGTAAATAACTATATCGTAAATATGGGCACCTCATGTGGTGTAATGGTTAGCAGGCTAGATTCGCAGACTATTGTTAGTGAGTTCGATTCTCACTGGGCGCCCCATAGTTCTGGCTTTGTGCCACATCTAAGCTAAGCTTAGTAAATAACTATATCGTAGATATGGGTTAGGTGTAGGATTTTCATAGAGCGAATGAGAAGTTTTGGTGACTAATGTGTGAATTGGTTTTATGGTGAATGGAAAATTGTAGAACGAACCGGGTCACGAATGAGAATAGTTAAGTTTAAAAGATAGGATAGTGAAGACCAGCCTCTTATCCCACTCCCCCCCTTTTAGGCCTTGTGCCAAATTTATGTATGATTTATTCATCGCATAATAAATACATATATCACAAATAAGTCCAAAGAGATACAACTCAGAATACAACATGATGCAGTTTGTTTATTTTCCTAGACAAACATCAACTTGTAATTACGTTAACAGACAACAAGAAATCTTACAACGTTTTTGTTAGGTTCTTTTAGTTTGGTTTGTTTTGTTTTACGGCATGTCAACCTCAGTGGGTCATTTAATGCCGGTAAAGTTTTGAAATAAATCAATTCTTAATGGATAATACAATTTTTTATAAATACATTTTTCTATTTAACCTATAGATGGAACCCTAACAGGTACTTCCACTCCGGGTCAGAGTGGACCAGGGAGCAATGGTGATAAAGGGGTGCTCCACATTCCCCAAACCTCCCAAACTGGAACCTCACCATCAGATAGAGTTTAACGTCATTCCCAGGACATATAAACCCGCAGCCACCGCCTTCTAGCATCCATATGATAAAAAGGGGTTGGGGCTTGCCATAAGGGCAATAGGGTTGGGAAAATCATATAGATGCTAGGGCTTGACATGACCAGCCGATTGATCGGAGGGGGCCTCTCCGACCGCCCGTCTAGCCCAAGATAGGGCCAAAGTGGAGTATTGCAGGTCATGAACTGCTCATCCACCTGGGCTTTATCCTTAAGCTTCACAGGTCGCCACCCACGGCCAACAGGTGGGAGTCTTGGGGGAGTCTTACCCCCCTGCAGAGGTGCATTCTAACGCCCCAGCCGACAGGGCAGGTTTGTTAGGTTCGTTTCGGGTCAGATATCAGACTTACGTCGTAAAGAGTTGGAGGTGAGTGGTGTAATGGTTAAAGTCGTGGGAAATGGATTTGTCGACCCGAGTTCAAACCCATGACGAGGCTGTTTTTATTTCACATTGCGCTAATACCTTGGCAAAGGTATGCCGCCAATCATTCTCCCTCTAGCTATGAGTAAATAGTAGGACAGACTGGGCTTTAACGTTGGCCAGGTAACCAGTCTAAGAGAAGGAAAAATCTGAATTCAAACCTGTTAAACTGACCGCTTAAGAAATTGACCTTGTGTTGCATCCAGCTCGTGCGGAGGGGTTGGTATATATATATATATATATATATATATATATATATATATATATATAATTGGCTAATGTGCAGTACTGCGATATCGTAGTAAGCGAATTCGAATTCGTTCACTTTCGGACTAATACCGCGAGGAAAGGTATGAACATCGCCATCCCAGCTTGGGTTTAAATATTCCTATTACTGTTCTTCTACAGGGATGTCTTTGGCATTGAATAACCCACGAAGGTTGATATGCCATTAAACAAAGACACCATGTCGCAAATAATTGATATCTGATTGATAATAATAGAATCATTGTTCGATATTTGTGAGATAAAGTTAGCAGCGGAGTGGCCTATTGTCGGTATCAGCGAACAGCGAGGGAGTCAATCCCCCTTTCGCTAGCGTTAGAAGGATTGTTTTTGCTGAGGTGAAGCGTCACGCCTACCGTAAGCTCCCCAAATTACCCACAGAACAGATTATCCAATTTGTGTTACTCATGCGCTGAGTTAGCGGGGACCGGTATCGAACTCGGAACCTTGCGATTCCTAGGCGAATGCTCTACCGACTTAGTTAAACAGGCCCCTAAAAATCATTAATTGCTTCTAACAGATAAAGGATTAATTTATTTTATCTGGTTAGAAACCACAAGGTTCCTATTTCGATACCGGCCCTCGCCAACTCAGCGTATAAGTAGCAAAGGGATATGTGCGGTAAAATAAGGAGCTGATGGTAAGTGTCTGGTAGCGCAAGTGAAAAGGAGATAGACTCCTTCGCTGATTGGCTGCGGTAAAGTAAGCTGATGGTAAGTGTGGCGCTCCACCCAGACGCAAAAACAATCTCCTTGGTCTAGCGCAAGTGAAAAGGGCATAGACTCCCTCGCTGATTTGCTGATACCGGCTTTAGGCCACAACGACGACTTTACTTTACAATGGATATTCAGTGTGTGTAACCGAAACTACGTCACTGTTTTCGTCACATGAAACTCATCTTTTTTTGGAATACTTCGTGTTCTTCTATTTTCTACAAACGACCCCGAGTTACGGGACCAGTGAGTGAGAGATTCCAATGAAGGGTTGTAAATCTCTCAGTTCTGATCTGGTCTTACCTACCATGGACTGAATGAATGAAAACGTTATCACAGGTGGAAAAATAATCTTGGCAGAGATCTTAGAACTCAACCCCCCAAAACGGAATACTATGGTGGCCGAGTGATGAATCCATTGGGGGTCGCTCCCCTCCCCCGCACGTGATTTCGAATCTCATCCTCGTCAACACTGTTGTAAAGGGGATTATTTCGTATCGGCACAGCAAGAAGGAACATACGAGGTGCCACATAGAGAAATATTTATTTACAGAATATACACACTGGTTGATATCTCTCCCAGAGGAGGTAAAAATAGTGAACGGGATCCAGTGTGTAAGCTACTCGTATATGCAGTGGACGAGTCCAAAATAAAAGTCCAGGTGGGTAAGAGCAGATCAACATTGCTTTACTCAACATCAGAAATATAGAGATTAACATTAAAGTGTTATTACAGTTTTGAACATTCGGATGTTGTCTTAACAAAGTTCAAGTGTGTGTAGATGTAGGTTGTTCTTTATTCTATGTATTAATGATTTTGTCAATAAATTAAATACTCATTGATAAACTTACATAATTCCTGAATGTAGTGTAAGCGGTGACGTAGTTTTGGTTACAGATAGACTGACTCACATCTCCTCATATATAGATGTGTACATCTTAAGCAATATATTTTTTCTGTCGATGTTTTTCAAATCACGCCAGATGTATATCTATGAATACAAGTTGTTTCAAATAACTTGGTACAATTATTTTTTGCTTATAATACATAGCAAATATAATTTATCTATGCATATATAAAATGCAGTTGTGTGTATATGTATGCCCGGAGGAAACTTCGAAAATAAAACAATTAACGACTAAGTAAATATATATACACATCACCAGGGCTTGGTTTTTGAGCAAAAATGATAGAGATTTGATTTATATTCGTGAATATAATTAAAAACTAGAATTTAAATGATAACAGCATGGATTTTTTCATTTAATGTCTTAGATAGTAGACATTAACATTTCTTTTCAGAGTAGCTGGATCAATGCAAGGTCTATTTTTTTTACATAGGGATTTAAATGGGGCATCCCACGAGGATTCAACTCACGATTCAGTAATAATGGATCTGCAGGACTAATCCCCCTCTACCCTGGCGACGCCGGGTAGCCGCTGCTAGTTGCCTATAAAAGTGAAATGACTTTGATTAAAATGTATTAAATTCCATCAGCTCCTTACTTTACCGCACAGATCCCTGTGCTACTCATACGCTGAGTTGGCGAGCGTCGGTATCGAACTAGGAACCTTGTAGTTTCTAGCTGAACGCTTACCGACTGAGCTAACCTGGCCCTTATAATTTATTGCCTATAAAAGTGAAATGATTTTAATTAGAATGTATAAAATACGACCTTGCTGACAAATCGTTTCTGTTTA
>CM042158.1:46614936-46627436 GCA_023376005.1 Doryteuthis pealeii
GTAGTAACTTTTTGATGAATATATATATATATATATATATATATATATATATACACTAAAAAACGTGACCCGTTGGGTCGCCCATTTAGCTCTGGGTAAATAAATGAGATTAGTAAAAAGTGAGTTTGCAAAGCGAATTAAAAAAAAAAAAAAATATAAATACGACCGGACAAAACATTAAAATTATTTTGTAAGATTTCTAAGAAAGGGAATGTTTGATCTAATTTAAGCTACGGGTTGCTACTTATGAAATCTAACATAGAAATACATTTAAAATTCTCCTATCTTTCTCTCTCTACTCTCCCAGAGATACTAACCATATATAACGAGGAGGTAATCAAGATATACATAGAGGGGAAAAAGTGATAGGCAGAGTGTAAAGTAAGAGATTGATCAATGTTTGATTTAATTGCAATTAAGACTAATTAGGACCAATTAAAATGGATTTTTTCAACATAACGCAATCTTAAAATAAGGAATAATTTAGTATAATTTTCGTGTCATTAAACTAAACAGTAAAAAAGCCTTTAGGAGACAAAGTTGATTCGCTCAGCTTTAATATAATAATATGTGTGTGTGTGTGTGTATGTGTGTGTGTGTGTGTGTGTACTTACCCGACTCTTACGTCACAACTAAGACGCGACACAAAGTTAATCGTTAAGCGGAGTACAGCTGGTTTGAATTCAGAGTTTTTCTTCTACTCGATGTGTTGCCTTACCAAGGCTATAAACCCCAGTCTTCCCGATTATTTATCCACAGCAAAACGAAACGCAAACATCTTCGACTAGGATTTGAACTTCAGTCATCGAGTCAATTTTATAAACGTTGCGTTACACGCGCCTACACGCAAACACACACACATGTACACGTATATATCTATATTTTTGAAAATAAACAATAATTCAAATCTTTAAGACATGATAATATATTTAACTTTACAATGTCTAATAAATATGGTATGGTTATTTGGGTGATTATGTTATAAATCAATATTTATCATTTATATTTATATTTCAATATTATATATTAATATTATATAAATTTATATATTATCATAATATATAATTTTGATATTAATATTAATATTATATAAATTTATATATTATCATATATTATTTTAATTTATATATTAATATTATTATTTATATTATTATATTATAAATATAATATATAATATTATATATATAAATTTATATTATCATAATATATAATTTTAATATTATATTTTAATATATATAAATTTATAATTATCTAATCAATAAATAACATTTTTTTAAATTCAAACGGTTAAATTATATATATATATTTACCAACCTCTCCGCACGAGCTGGATATGACACAAGGTCAATTTCCAAAGCGGAATTCAACAGGTTTGAATTCAGAGTTTTCCTTCTCCTAGACCGGTTGCCAAACCAAGGTTAAAGAGCCCAGTCTGCTCTACTATTTACCCATAGCTGGAGGGAGAGTAGGCTTCATACCTTTCCCAAGGGTATTAGCGTTAAGTGAAATGCAACGTCCAGGATTTGAACTCGGGGCAACGAGTCCATTTCCCATGACTTTAACCATTATACCACGCGTTTCCTATTCCGGTTAAATTATATAGGTTATTATATGTCTATAATGATAATATATTTATCTTTAAGACATGATAATATATAATGATAATATATTCAAATGTTTTAAGACATGATTCAAATAAAGAATAATTCAAAAAATCTTCAAGGAATTCATATGTATTCTTTTCAAAACAATTTACACACGCCTACACACTTACACACATGTTCATGTGCATATCTATATTTTTGTGTGTGTCTGGCTAGGGTCGGATTGGGAGCCCAGAATCGTCCGGGCAAATACCCAAAATCGATTGGTGTGACACTTAATGGTGTTTAAAGAAGTGAGGTTAATTCAGTTAATTTACGAGCAGACCTCGGCAGTGCCAGGTCACAGACTCACGGGCCAACCGGGATATTGATCGACGATACAACGGCCCAATCAACACTTGTACGTGAAATGTTTTTAAAACCATTTTTTAGACACATTTTTGTTAACTCACTTTCTTATATTTAACCCGTTGATGTAACTCTAACAGATACTACCACTCCGGGTCAGTAGACCTGGGAGTAATGGCGATAAAGGGGTACTAATATTTTACTTACAAATAGACAAAAAAAAAAAAAAGAAATAGAAGAGACATTTGTTCTACTTTCATCAAAAGCTATCCTCTAGTTCTCAGCTAGTTCCGTGTTTCTTTTGATTATTCACCGCATCTTTTATAATTACTGATAATCAGCTGATCACTGTCTTACATCATATTTTGATTCCTTTGTATATTGTCAAATTGCTACACTGGAATATTTAGCCAAAACAATCTGACATTCCTCTGACAGTGTTTATAATTCTCCCGAAAATATTCAACCGCAGCAATTCTCTGATGGAATTTCAACAAACATTCTAAACAAAACATATTCCAAATAAATTCTTTCTTTCAAAATAATGATTTAACTTATTTCTACTTAAACTGATCCTTTTTCGAACCTTAATTATCAAAGGCCCCCTAATGATTTTAGTTTTTATTTAAACCTCAATTATCAATAAAATTATTTTACTTTATTAAAACTGTTGGCCATATCTACAGGTATTTGCCTCTCATCCCACTTATGAGCGCTGGACACAAGGTCTCGTTTGGCGATAAAGGGGTACTCCACACTCCCCAGAGCTCCACAATTAGAACTTCGCAATT
This sequence comes from Doryteuthis pealeii, assembly GCA_023376005.1. NCBI lineage: Eukaryota > Metazoa > Mollusca > Cephalopoda > Myopsida > Loliginidae > Doryteuthis > Doryteuthis pealeii. Next base: position 46,617,680 of record CM042158.1, read on the forward strand.
AGATGCAGTTTAACGCGATACCCACGACAAGTCTTGGGTATGGTATGACACTGAAAAAAAAAAAAAAGGACTCTCTCGTCGATTTCGACGCATGGGGGTTCATCCAATGAACAACCTACACAGTGTTTTATTTATAGTGGTGAAGGCTTGTGTTGGACCATCCGCACTTTTTGGCACAGCCGATAGGAAGGAATTGGTGCACAAGGAATGCCACAAACCCAATCAACTACTGACTTCAGGTTTTTCAAATTCAGAGTTTTCCTTCTCCTAGACTTGGTTACCTATCCAGGGTTAAAGAGCCCAGTCTGCTCTACTAATTTACCCATAGCTGGAGGGAGAATAAACGGATTCATACCCTTCGCAAGGGTATCAGCGCTATGTAAAATGCAAACAGCTTTGTCTAGGATTTGAACACGGGTCGACGAGTCCATTTCCCAAGACTCTAACCATTATACAACGCGCCTCCACACTTCTACGTACGCACACACGCACTCACACACCAATATACATGTAATGTTGCGATGATTCTATGTATGTATGTGTGTGTATACGTGTGTGTGTGTGGAGCGCCACACCTATCGTGCAAGTAAAATTAAATTTAGCAGAGTGGCCTATTCTCGGTATCAGCCGGACAGCAATGGACTCTATCCGTTTTCGCTAGCGCTAGACAAGGGAGATTGTTTTTGCTGAGGTGGAGCGCCACACCACGTCAACTCCCCACTTTACCGCACAGATCAGATTATCCAATCTGGTGCTACTCATGCGCTGGGTTGGCGGGGACAGGTATCGAACTATGAACCTTAAGAGACATTATGCTATATATTGTGATATAGTAGGAAGCGCGTGGTGTAATGGTTAAAGCCATGGGAAATGGACTCGTCGCCCGAGTTCATATTCTGGACATGGTGATTGCATTTCACTTAGCGCTAATACCCTGGGAAAGGTATGAATCCTACTCTCCCTCCAGCTATGGTAAATAGTAGGGCAGACTGGGCTCTTTAACCTTGGTTAGGCAACCGGTCTAGGAGAAGAAAAACTCTGAATTCAAACCTGTTGAACTCCGCTTAAGAATTGACCTTGTGTCGCATCCTACTCGTGCGGAGGGGTTTGGTAAATATATATATATATTGTGATATATATTTAACATCAATACCTAATCTATCCAACCTCACGATTCTGAGATAAATAGCTTGTATGATATGCACATGTTACAATTTATGGGCAATCATAAGTTGTGAACTGACCTGTAGCTAGATAACACCAAGTAATTATTCATTAGAGCCAGTTTTGTTAAAACCAGTATGCAAAATTAACCACACTATGTTATGTAAACCTTTATTTCTTAGCGATATATAAGACACATTGCAGAATTTTAAACGCGCTAATAACGCGGGTCCTTCGGGGCCTGAGTGTCCGGTGGCTTCGGCCACTGGACTGTTAGAGAAAATTAACGGCTTGATCCCAGGGGGCCATCCCCCGAGACAACACCTGCCCTTTGATTGAAAGGGACATGGCTTATTAGTTTATTGCCCAGTGCCTGAAGCGCCCCCTTGATGGGGGAATGCCGAAGGGTCCACGCAATTTTTGGGTGGCCCCACATTAATTGGACGTTGTATCTGACCCGCACAAGTGGGGTGCGTTGTAAAAACCCACACACACACTAACAACACGGGCTGTTTTGAGGAAAATCTAAGATTTTCATAGAAACCTTGTAAATAGATAAGATTTATTCTATGTATCAATAGATATTAATGGTTTTGACTATACATTGAATACTCATTGATAAACTTACGTAATTCCTGAGGGTATTGTGACGTAAGCAGTGATGTAGTCTTAGACAGAGAGACAGTGAATCTCTATTAATATACGGAATTATTAGTTTTTTGTTTCAATTAATTTGCACAAGGATGTAACTGTGTATGCAATTATAATTCGTAGCCAATATTCAAAGTTGAAGTAGAAATAAAATAAAAGCGAAAATACAAGTGCTTCCGGTGTTTACAAATTCCATCGGAGGTTTTCCATTAATTTGTTTGATGCTGAAAACACGGGTGTAGTTTTCAAAAACTTTTTTTTTATTTACGAAGAGGGCGAGAAGAAGGAGATGGCGAGAAGAAGAAGAAGAAGAAGAAGAGAAGAAGAAGGGCAAGAATAAGAAGAAGAAGAGGGGGGAGAATAATAATAATAATAATAATAATAAGAAGAAGAAAAAAGAAAAAGAAGGAAGAGGAGGGAGAGGAGGAGGAGGAGGAGGAGGAAGAGGATTAGTAGGAGGAAATGTAGAAAACAACACATTTTTTTAGACAGACGCATGCGCAGATGAACATCTGAAATATAATCCTCGAAGATGTGAGAGTTCCATACGGAGAAAGAATAATAATACATCCAAAATGAAGGAACCTCGCGTTTAACAATGGTAGCACGCTCTTCTTGCAGACCGTTACGACTGAAGTAGAATTGATACTTACAGGATGCTCTGGAATTGTGTCCTTATACCAGACTCAGCAAAGCCAATAATAATAATAATAATAATAATAATAATAATAGACAAATACATGCCAGGGAACTGAGGGAACTGTGGAATATGAAGGTGAAGGTCGTTCCAATTGTAATTGGTGCCCTTGGAACGATCCCCAAATCTGGAAAAGAATTTGGGTGAATCAAAGGAAGATTCGAGAACATCCAAATACAGCATTGTTGGGGTCGGCTAGAATACCCAGAAGAGTCCTGGAGACCTGAGGAAACATGCTGTCACTCAGCCTCCAGTGAACTCAGTTACGGCAAGTGCGAAAACCTCTAATATGTATATTAATATCTTCTCATTTGTACGGCCGTTATCATCTTGCAAAACCTTCTGGTTAAAAATGAGACCGTCCAAATCGTCCAAGATGAATGCAAAATGTAAATATGATTATCTGGTGTTGCTTATCCACCGAATTCTTATTCCATATGAGTGTCGCCACATCAGCTAATAATGGACATTCCGTTTTCATTATAAAGAAAGGGAAGAAAAAGGATAATGCCTACACAGATATGCATGATTTACATTTTTGATTTCATCTTGGACGATTGGACGTCTCTTTTTAACCAGAAGGGTTTTCCAAGATGATACGGCGTACAAATGAGGAAGAGTATTAATATACTATTATGATGTTTTTCGCAGTGCCGTAACTGGTAGTTCACGGAGGCTGATGACAGATGTTCTCAGGTCTCCAGGACTCTGTCTGGGTAATTCTAGCCGACCCAACATGCTGTAGTTGGATGTTCTCGAATTTGATTCACCCAAATTCTTTCCAGATTTGGGGATCGTTCCAAGGGCACCAATTACAATTGGAACGACTTCACCTCAGTATTCCAAGTTCCTCATTCCCTGGCATTATTTGTCTATTATTATTATTATTATAATTATTATTATTATTGGCTTGCTGATCTGGGTATACGGAACCATCCAGAGCATCCTGTAGTATCAATTCTACTTCAGTTCGTAACGGTCTGCAAAAGAGCGTGCTAACCATTGTTAACGGCGAGGTCCTTCATTTTGGATGTATTTATTATTCTTTCTCCGTATGGACTCTCACATCTTCGAGGATTATATTCAGATGTTCATCTGCGCATGCGTCTGTCTAAAAAATGTGTTTTTCTAATTTCTCCTACTAATCCTCTTCCTCCTCCTCCTCCTCCTCCTCCTCCTCCCTCTTCTTCTTCTTCTTGTATTTTCTCTATTATTATTATTATTATTTATTATTATTTCTCCCCCTCTCTTCTCTTATTCTTGCCCCTTTCTCTTCTTCTTCTTCTTCCTTCTTCTTCTTCTCTGCCATCTCCTTCTTCTCGCCCTTTTCGTAAATACAAAAAAGTTTTTATGAAAAAACTACACCCGTGTTTTCAGCATCAACAAATTATGGAAAACTCCGATGGAATTGTAACACCGGAGCACTTGGTATTTTCGCTTTTATTTTATTTTCTACTTCAACTTTGAATTTGGCTACGAATTTATATTGCATACACAGTTACATCCTTGTGCAAATTAATTGAAACAAAAAACGAATAATTCCGATTTAATAGAGATTCATGTCTCTCTAAGACTACATCACTGCTTACGTCACAATACCTCAGGAATTAAGTAAGTTTATCAATGACTATTCAATGTATAGTCAAAACCATTAATCTCTATTGATAACTCTATCTCTATTAACAAGGTCTCTATGAAAATCTTAGATTTTCCTCAAACAGCCCGTGTTGTTAGGTGTGTGTGTGTTTTTACAACGCACCCCATTGTTCGGGTCAGATACAACGTCCAATTAATGTGGGCCACCCAAAAATTGCGTGCACCCTTCGGCCATTCCCCCATCAAGGGGGCGCTTCAGGCACTGGGCAATAAACTAATAAGCCATGTCCTTTCAATCAAAGGGCAGGTGTTGTCTCGGGGATGGCCCTGGGATCAAGCCGTTAATTTTTCTCTAAACAGTCCAGTGGCCGAAGCACCGGACACTCAGGCCCGAAGGACCCGCGTTATTAGCGCGTTTAAAATTCTGCAATGTGTTTATATATCGCTAAGAAATAAAGGTTTACATAACATAGTGTGGTTAATTTTGCATACTGGTTTTAACAAAACTGGCTCTATGAATAATTACTTGGTGTTTATCTAGCTACAGGTCAGTTCACAACTTATGATTGCCCATAAATTGTAACATTGCATATCAACAAGCTATTTATCTCAGATCGTGAGGTTGGATAGATTAGGTATTGATGTTAAATATATATCACAATTATTATATATATTTAAAACCCTCCGCACGAGTAGGATGCGACGACAAGGTCAATTTCTTAAGCGGAGTTAACAGGTTTTGAATTCAGAGTTTTTTCTCTCCTAGACCGGTTGCCTAACCAAGGTTAAAGAGCCCAGTCTGCCCTACTATTTATCCATAGCTGGAGGGAGAGTAGGATTCATACCTTCCCAAGGGTATTAGCGCTAAGTGAAATGCAATCACCATGTCCAGAATATGAACTCGGGGCGACGAGTCCATTTCCCATGGCTTTAACCATTACACCACGCGCTTCCTACTATATCACAATATATAGCATAATGTCTCTTAAGGTTCATAGTTCGATACCTGTCCCCGCCAACCCAGCGCATGAGTAGCACCAGATTGGATAATCTGATCTGTGCGGTAACGTGGGAGTTGACGGTGGGTGTGGCGCTCCCCTCAGCAAAAACAATCTCCCCTTGTCTAGCGCTAGCGAAAAGGGATAGAGTCCTTGCTGTCCGGCTGATACCGAGAATAGCCACTCTGCTAAATTTAATTTACTTGCACGATAGGTGTGGCGCTCCACACACACACACGTATACACAACATACATACATAGAATCATCGCAACATTACATGTATATTGGTGTGTGAGTGCGTGTGTGCGTACGTAGAAGTGTGAGGAGCGTTGTATAATGGTTAGAGTCTTGGGAATGGACTCGTCGACCCGTGTTCAAATCCTAGACAAAGCTGTTTGCATTTTACATAGCGCTGATACCCTTGCGAAGGTATGAATCCGTTTTATTCTCCTCCAGCTATGGGTAAATTAGTAGAGCAGACTGGGCTCTTTAACCCTGGATAGGTAACCAAGTCTAGGAGAAGGAAACTCTGAATTTGAAAAACCTGAAGTCAGTAGTTGAATTGGGTTTGTGGCATTCTTGTGCACCAATTCCTTCCTATCGGCTGTGCCAAAAAGTGGGATGGTCCAAACAAAGCTTCACCACTATAAATAAAACACTGTGTGGTTGTTCATTGGATGAACCCCATGCGTCGAAATCGACGAGAGAGTCCTTTTTTTTTTTTTCAGTGTCATACCATACCCAAGACTTGTCGTGGGTATCGCGTTAAACTGCATCTAATTGCGAAGTTCTAATTGTGGAGCTCTGGGGAGTGTGGAGTACCCCTTTATCGCAAACGAGACCTTGTGTCCAGCGCTCATAAGTGGGATGAAGGCAAATACCTGTAGATATGGCCACAGTTTTAATAAAGTAAAATAATTTTATTGATAATTGAGGTTTAAATAAAACTAAATCATTAGGGGGCCTTTGATAATTAAGGTTCGAAAAAGGATCAGTTTAAGTAGAATAAGTTAAATCATTATTTTGAAAGAAAGAATTTATTTGGAATATGTTTTGTTTAGAATGTTTGTTGAAATTCATCAGAGAATTGCTGCGGTTGAATATTTTCGGGAAATTATAAACACTGTCAGAGGATGTCAGATTGTTTTGGCTAAATTTCCAGTGTAGCAATTTGACAATATACAAAGGAATCAAAATATGATGTAAGACAATGATCAGCTGATTTCAGTAATTATAAAAGATGCGGTGAATAATCAAAAGAAACACGGAACTAGCTGAGAACTAGAAGGATAGCTTTTGATGAAAGTAGAACAAATGTCTCTTCTATTTTTTTTTTTTTTTTTTTTGTCTATTTGTAAGTAAAATTTAGTACCCCTTTATCGCCATTACTCCCAGGTCTACTGACCCGAGTGGTAGTATCTGTTAGAGTTACATCAACGGGTTAAATATAAGAAAGTGAGTTAACAAAAATTGGTCTAAAAAATGGTTTTAAAAACATTTCACGTACAAGTGTTGATTGGCCGTTGTATCGTCGATCAATATCCCGGTTGGCCCGTGAGTCTGTGACCTGGCACTGCCGAGGTCTGCTCGTAAATTAACTGAATTAACCTCACTTCTTAAACACCATTAAGTGTCACACCAATCGATTTTGGTATTTGCCCGGACGATTCTGGGCTTCCCATCCGACCCTAGCCAGACACACACAAAAATATAGATATGCACATGAACATGTGTGTAAGTGTGTAGGCGTGTGTAAATTGTTTTGAAAAGAATACATATGAATTCCTTGAAGTTTTGAATTATTCTTTATTTGAATCATGTCTTAAACATTTGAATATATTATCATTATATATTATCATGTTTAAAGATAAATATATTATCATTATAGGAACATATTAATATATAATTTAACCGGAATAGGAAGCGCGTGGTATAATGGTTAAAGTCATGGAAATGGACTCGTTGCCCCGAGTTCAAATCCTGGACGTTGCATTTCACTTAACGCTAATACCCTTGGGAAAGGTATGAATCCTACTCTCCTCCAGCTATGGTAAATAGTAAGAGCAGACTGGGCTCTTTAACCTTGGTTTGGCAACCGGTCTAGGAGAAGGAAAACTCTGAATTCAAACCTGTTGAATTCCGCTTTGGAAATTGACCTTGTGTCATATCCAGCTCGTGCGGAGAGGTTGGTAAATATATATATATAATTTAACCGTTTGAATTTAAAAAAATGTTATTTATTGATTAGATAATTATAAATTTATATAATATTAAAATATAATATTAAAATTATATATTATGATAATATATAAATTTATATAATATTAATATATGATATTAAAATTATAATTATGATAATATAAATTTATATAATATTAATATATAATATTAAATTATATATTTGATAATATATAAATTTATATAATATTAATATATAATATCAAAATTTTATATTATGATAATAAATTTTATATAATATTAATATATAATATTGAAATATAATATAATGATAAATATTGATTTATAACATAATCACCCAAATAACCATACCATATTTATTAGACATTGTAAAGTTAAATATATTATCATGTCTTAAAAAGATTTGAATTATTGTTTATTTTCAAAAATATAGTATATTACGTGTACATGTGTGTGTGTTTGCGTGTAGGCGCGTGTAACGCAACGTTTATAAAATTGACTCTCGATGACTGAAATAAATCCTAGTCGAAGATGTTTGCATTTCGTTTTGCTGTGGATAAATAATCGGGAAGACTGGGGTTTATAGCCTTGGTAAGGCAACACATCGAGTAGAAGAAAAACTCTGAATTCAAACCAGCTGTACTCCGCTTAACGATTAACTTTGTGTCGCGTCTTAGTTGTGACGTAAGAGTCGGGTAAGTACACACACACACACACACACACACATACACACACACACACACACATATTATTATATTAAAGCTGAGCGAATCAACTTTTGTCTCCTAAAGGCTTTTTACTGTTTAGTTTAATGACACGAAAATTATACTAAATTATTCCTTATTTTAAGATTGCGTTATGTTTGAAAAAATCCATTTTAATTGGTCCTAATTAGTCTTAATTTGCAATTAAATCAAACATTGATCAATCTCTTACTTTAAACTCTGCCTACCACTTTCTTCCCCTCTATGTATATCTTGATTACCACCTCGTTATATATGGTTAGTATCTCTGGGAGAGTAGAGAGAGAAAGATAGGAGAATTTTAAATGTATTTCTATGTTAGATTTCATAAGTAGCAACCCGTAGCTTAAATTAGATCAAACATTCCCTTTTCTAAATCTTACAAAATGATTTTAATGTTTTGTCCGGTCGTATTTATATTTTTTTTTTTTATTTAATTCGCTTGCAAACTCACTTTTACTAATCTCATTTATTTACCAGAGCTAAATGGGCGACCAACGGGTCACGTTTTTAGTGTATATATATAATATATATATATATATTCATCAAAAAGTTACTACCACGTTTTTATTGTAGTAGCATAAGTTAATCCAAAAGGGCTCAATATATCTCGTAAAATATAGAGCATTTATAGTTGTAGAAAAAAGTTTTTCTTTCTACCACGGTTTCGGTGTTCAAGGTAGACCTTACTCAGGAAACTAAATATTATAGGTAGCTACTTTTGTATATATACTTGTTTGGTCTAGAATTATTTTTATTTTCTCTCTATCATCTTAATTAGTATAAACTTTTTTATGTTTTTGCATCTAAACTGTTTCCCTTTGAAATTAAAGATTAGTTTTCCATATGCTTATCAGGCAAAAGTCATTTGTAATTCTATCTGTCATATATATATATATATATATATATATATATATATATATATATTATATATAGTCACCAATACAATTAAAAGTTCGTCTTACCAAAGAAAAAGTCAACGTTTCTGATAACGGATAATCACCTAAAGGATATTCCGAAACCATTGGTAAGACGAACTTTTAATTGTATTGGTGACTATAAATAAATAAATAAATAAATACAGCTCTTACAGAAGTAATTGAGCACTTTATAATCATTTCTCCAATAATAATAACAAAAATTAACTATATATATATATATATATATATATATATATATATATTGGGGGGAAGAATATGTACTTAATTGAAGTCGTACCTAATTTTGAAAGTTAAATAATTAATAATTAATTTATTTATATAATTAATTAATTAGGTGGGCATATCTATTTAAATGTAAGACTAAACAAATCGAGAAAAATCAATATCTGTATGTACATTTCGGCCTATTAGGCCTCATCAGCAGAGCTATAGATAGGAAAGCCGCCCTATAGCTCTGCTGATGAGGCCTAATAGGCCGAAATGTACATACAGATATTGATTTTTCTCGATTTGTTTAGCCTTACATTTAAATAGATATGCCCGCCTAATTAATTAATTATTAATTAATTAACTTTCAAAATTAGGTACGACTTCAATTAAGCACATATTCTCCCAAAAATTGTCGGCTAAAAAAAGCCATATCATAAACACACAGCGTGTGTATTTACTTCTCATATATATATATATATATATATATATATATATATATATATAGAATGTGTGGAGGCGAGGGGAAATCTTATAAATAAAACCGAATATGAAATCTT
>CM042158.1:46633515-46646015 GCA_023376005.1 Doryteuthis pealeii
AAAGAAGAGAGATATTTAAAAAAAATATTTTTTCTCTTTTTAACCATAGATTGGAGCCTAATAGGTACTACATCCTGTCAGGGGTGGACCTGGGAGTAATGGCGATGAAGGGTACTCCATATTCCCCGAGGTCAGATTGAACTTCATCACTAGATGCAGTTTAACGTCATATTCAGGATACTAAGATCCTAGTACACCACTTCTAGCATAATATGATAAAATGAGGGTTGGGACAATCATATAGGTACTAGGGCTTGACCGTGACCAGCGGATTGAACGGTGGGGGTCTCTCCGAACCGCCTGTCTAGCCTAAGTAAGGGCCAAAGAGGAGTGTTCCATGTCATGCACCTGCTCAGCCCAAAGGGACATATCCTTACATCAAGAATCGCCATCCCGGCAATAGGTGGACCACGGCATAATGAACTAAATTCTTAAAGCCGGATCATGCGAATGGGAACAAGGTATGAAGAGATGAATTTTTACGGGTGATCGAAATCAGTGAGTGTTTCGGTTACAGACACTGAATATCCATCTGTAATTTTTACGTGAATAGGCTTGATATTTAAAAGAAGACAAAGATTTGATTAAAAGTTCGTTATTTGAGACTTGTTCAACGTTAAGGATTAAATTATTTATTGCTCTTCTAATATGACCATGTGTCAAAATATTCATACTGTTGTTTTGTATATAGTTATTTTCCTAAGCTAGCTTAGATTTGGCACAAGCCAGAAAATATGGGGCGCCTAATGAAAGAATCGAACTCATTAAAATGATCAGCATATCTAGCTTACTAACCATTACACCGTAAGGAGGCACTGTTGTTTGTAATATAGCGACGCCAAGTTATAAAGTTTTGTATCTAAAACGAAAAAAAATGCACGACATAATTATATTATATATATATATATATATAATATATATATATTATATCAAGTGTATGGTTGGTAACTCTTATGCTTCTAAGAAGCGTGTAATCAGGTACGGTTGATTAGAAGAGTGTCATATCTGTGATAGAGCGATAATAAATAAATAAATAAATGTTTATTTTCATTTGAATTAGAACCTTTTGCTACCATTGGGTCTTGCTGTGTAGGCTAGTCAACAGGCCATTCTCTCTGTCTCTCTCCCTCTGTCTGTTGTCTGTCTGTCTGTTCTGCCTCTCTCTCTCGTCCACACACACACACACACACACACACATATATATATATATATATATATATAATATATTATATTAATTACTAGCAACTCCGTGCGGTACAAAAATAAATATTTGCAAAGGTTTTTGACATAAATATAGATTTTGCTGTCAAAATTTCAATCGTAAAACCAAATTTTAAAACAATTAAGAGCACACATTGAGTCTGGCAAATTTACGACAATTGAAAACTACTACGTGGCAAGGAAGATTTCATCATTGATCTTTGGATTATATATATATATATATATATATATATATAATATATATATTTATATATATATCCGCCGGATACTATTGGTGTGACACACACCCACACCCACACACACACACACACACATACACATACACATATATATATATGTATATATATAAAGATGTGTAAAAAAGTATCAAGATTTTTTGTACTTTTTGAGCACACCTTATATCCTGAAAAAAAACCAACTTTCATTCATTCTATCATTCCTATCTTGGTAAATACAAGCTTTAAACTTGCCTACATTTTTGACACAGCTTGTATTTCTGTAAAAAATAATGATGGAAGTTTTTTTTTCAGAATATCAAGGTGTGCAAAAAAGTACAAAAAATCGAATTTTTTGACACACTTGTATATATATGTATAAAATGGGCTTCAATTGGAAGATACATCTAAATGCAGACATTCAATCAAAGTCTCTCTTTCTGCAATTTAGTATCAGACTCGTTATCTTAAGTGCCGAATAACTTTTACCCATAAAAAAGAGGTTTAGTGGGAGTAAAACGTACGTTTCATGTGAAGGATCTTTGGCATTCTTTTAACAATCTCCCATCGTCTGAAAACCTTTTTTCTACTTTTAGTAAGCGATACTTCGTATTATTTTTTTTAAAATTATACATTTTACTTTAATATATATATATATATATATTATATATATATATATATATATAATAGGTGAAGGGGTATCAAGTGTTTCCTTGATAGGAGAAAACAAATTTGAGAACTCAATATACATATAACGATTTGCGTCATATATAGTATATATATATATATATATATATTATATATATATATATATATATATATATCAACCCTCCATACGGTAGATGTAACACAAGGTCCAAATTTCTTAAGTTTTTAATAGGTTTGCATTCGAAATTTCTTTCTCCTAGACTGTTTATTAGCCAAGGGTTTAAAGAGCCCTGCCTGCCTACTTTTTACAATAGCTGGAGGAAGGTGGTTGAAATTGAATACCTTTGCAAACGTAATTAGCGCTATATGAAATCGCACACCGTCTTATCCCGATTTGAACTCGCGGCGACGAGTCTATTTCCTACGACACTAACCTTACACACGCACTCATTATATATATATATATAATTTTTTATTACATATATAACGGAAGTATTAGAAATAATTAATAATATGATACTTAGTTTGGATATAAATTGTTTGGCATTTTTCCTTTTTACTCTGTCAGTTTAATTTTATAGATTTTCAAGATTTCATAGTTCGGTTTTATTTATAGATTTCCCCTCCCTCCACACATTCTATTATTATATATATATATATATACATATACATACATATAATATATATATATATATATATATATATAATATATATATATATAGTATATGAGAAGTTAAATAACACACGCGGTTGTGTTTATGATATGGCTTTTTTAGCCGACAATTTTTGGGAGATATGTGCTTAATTGAAGTCGTACCTAATTTTGAAAGTTAATGTAATCAATAATTAATTATATTAGGCGGGCATATCTATTTAAAATGTAAGGCTAAACAATCGAGAAAAATCAATATCTGTATGTACATTTCGGCCCTCATCAGCAGAGCTATAGGGCGGCTTTCCTATCTATAGCTCTGCTGATGAGGCCTAATAGGCCGAAATCGGACAATACAGATATTGATTTTCTCGATTGTTTAGTTTTACATTTAAATAGATATGCCCACCTAATTAATTAATTATTATATTAATAACTAATTATTAATTATTTAACTTTCAAATTAGGTACGACTTCAATTAAGTACATATTCTTCCCCCAATATATATATATATATATATATATATATATATTATTAGTTATTTTTTGTTATTATTATTGAGAAAATGATTATAAAAGTGCTCAATTACTTCTGTAAGAGCTGTATTTATTTATTTATTTATTTATAGTCACCAATACAATTAAAAGTTCGTCTTACCAATGGTTTTCGGAATATCCCTTTTAGGTGATTATCCGTCAATCAGAAACGTTGACTTTTTCTTTGGTAAGACGAACTTTTAATTGTATTGGTGACATATATTATTATATTATATATATATATATATATATATATATATATATATTATGAGATAAGAAATTACAAATGACTTTTGCCTGATAAGCATATGGAAAACTAATCTTTAAATTTCAAAGGGAAACAGTTTTAGATGCAAAAACTAAAAAAAGTTTATATCTAATTAAGATGATAGAGAGAAAAATAAAAATAATTTAGACAAACAGTATATATACAAAAGTAGCTACCTATAATATTTAGTTCTCCTGAGTAAGGTCTACCTTGAACACCGAAACCGTGGTAGAAAGAAAAACTTTTTTCTACAACTATAAATGCTCTATATTTACGAGATATATTGGGCCCTTTTGGATTAATATGCTACTACAATAAAAACGTGGTATAACTTTTTGATGAATATATTATATATATATATATATATATATATATTCACTAAAAAACGTGACCGTTGGGTCGCCCATTTAGCTCTGGGTAAATAAATGAGATTAGTAAAAAGTGAGTTTGGCAAGCGAATTAAATAAAAAAAAAATATAAATACGACGGACAAAACATTAAAATTTTTTTGGTAAGATTTTCTAAGAAAGGGAATGTTTGATCTAATTTAAGCTACGGGTTGCTACTTATGAAATCTAACATAGAAATACATTTAAAATTCTTCCTATCTTTTCTCTCTCTACTCTCCCAGAGATACTAACCATATATAACGAGGAGGTAATCAAGATATACATAGAGGGGAAGAAAGTGATAGGCAGAGTGTAAAGTAAGAGATTGATCAATGTTTGATTTAATTGCAAATTAAGACTAATTAGGACCAATTAAAATGGATTTTTTCAAACATAACGCAATCTTAAAATAAGGAATAATTTAGTATAATTTTCGTGTCATTAAACTAAACAGTAAAAAAGCCTTTAGGAGACAAAAGTTGATTCGCTCAGCTTTAAATATAAATATGTGTGTGTGTGTGTGTATGTGTGTGTGTGTGTGTGTGTGTACTTACCCGACTCTTACGTCAAAACTAAGACGCGACACAAAGTTAATCGTTAAGCGGAGTACCAGCTGGTTTGAAATTAGAGTTTTTCTTCTACTCGATGTGTTGCTTACCAAGGCTATAAACCAGTCTTCCGATTATTTATCCACAGCAAAACGAAACGCAAACATCTTCGACTAGGATTTGAATTCAGTCAATCGAGTCAATTTTATAAACGTTGCGTTACACGCGCTACACGCAAAACACACACACATGTACACGTATATATCTATATTTTTGAAAATAAACAATAATTCAAATCTTTAAGACATGATAATATATTTAACTTTACAATGTCTAATAAATATGGTATGGTTATTTGGGTGATTATGTTATAAATCAATATTTATCATTTATATTTATATTTCAATATTATATATTAATATTATATAAATTTATATATTATCATAATATATAATTTTGATATTATATATTAATATTATATAAATTTATATATTATCATAATATATAATTTTAATATTATATATTAATATTATATAAATTTATATATTATCATAATATATAATTTTAATATCATATATTAATATTATATAAATTTATATATTATCATAATATATAATTTTAATATTATATTTTAATATTATATAAATTTATAATTATCTAATCAATAAATAACATTTTTTAAATTCAACGGTTAAATTATATATATATATTTACCAACCTCTCCGCACGAGCTGGATATGACACAAGGTCAATTTCCAAAGCGGAATTCAACAGGTTTGAATTTCAGAGTTTTCCTTCTCCTAGACCGGTTGCCAACCAAGGTTAAAGAGCCCAGTCTGCTCTACTATTTACCCATAGTGGAGGAGAGTAGGCTTCATACTTTCCCCAAGGTATTAGCGTTAAGTGAAATGCAACGTCCAGGATTTGAACTCGGCAACGAGTCATTTCCATGACTTTAACCATTATACCACGCGCTTCCTATTCCGGTTAAAATTATATAGGTTATTATATGTCTATAATGATAATATATTTATCTTTAAGACATGATAATATATAATGATAATATATTCAAAATGTTTTAAGACATGATTCAAATAAAGAATAATTTCAAAAAATCTTCAAGGAATTCATATGTATTCTTTTCAAAAAATTTAAAACACGCCTACACACTTACACACATGTTCATGTGCATATCTATATTTTGTGTGTGTCTGGCTAGGGTCGGATTGGGAGCCCCAGAATCGTCCGGGCAAATACCCAAAATCGATTGTGTGACACTTAATGGTGTTTAAAAGAAGTGAGGTTAATTCAGTTAATTTACGAGCAGACCTCGGCAGTGCCAGGTCACAGACTCACGGGCCAACCGGGATATTGATCGACGATACAACGGCCCAATCAACACTTGTACGTGAAATGTTTTTAAAACCATTTTTTAGACACATTTTTGTTACTCACTTTCTTATATTTAACCCGTTGATGTAACTCTAACAGATACTACCACTCGGGTCAGTAGACCTGGGAGTAATGGCGATAAAGGGGTACTAATATTTTCTTACAAATAGACAAAAAAAAAAAAAAAGAAATAGAAGAGACATTTGTTCTACTTTCATCAAAAGCTATCCTCTAGTTCTCAGCTAGTTCCGTGTTTTTTTGATTATTCACCGCATCTTTTTATAATTACTGATAATCAGCTGATCACTGTCTTACATCATATTTTGATTCCTTTGTATATTGTCAAATTGCTACACTGGAATATTTAGCCAAAACAATCTGACATTCCTCTGACAGTGTTTATAATTCTCCCGAAAATATTCAACCGCAGCAATTCTCTGATGGAATTTCAACAAACATTCTAAACAAAACATATTCCAAATAAATTCTTTCTTTCAAAATAATGATTTAACTTATTTCTACTTAAACTGATCCTTTTTCGAACCTTAATTATCAAAGGCCCCCTAATGATTTTAGTTTTTATTTAAACCTCAATTATCAATAAAATTATTTTACTTTATTAAAACTGTTGGCCATATCTACAGGTATTTGCCTCTCATCCCACTTATGAGCGCTGGACACAAGGTCTCGTTTGGCGATAAAGGGGTACTCCACACTCCCCAGAGCTCCACAATTAGAACTTCGCAATTAGATGCAGTTTAACGCGATACCCACGACAAGTCTTGGGTATGGTATGACACTGAAAAAAAAAAAGGACTCTCTCGTCGATTTCGACGCATGGGGGTTTCATCCAATGAACAACCTACACAGTGTTTTATTTATAGTGGTGAAGGCTTGTGTTTTGGACCATCCGCACTTTTTGGCACAGCCGATAGGAAGGAATTGGTGCACAAGGAATGCCACAAACCCAATCAACTACTGACTTCAGGTTTTTCAAATTCAGAGTTTTCCTTCTCCTAGACTTGGTTACCTATCCAGGGTTAAAGAGCCCAGTCTGCTCTACTAATTTACCCATAGCTGGAGGGAGAATAAACGGATTCATCCTTCGCAAAGGGTATCAGCGCTATGTAAAATGCAAACAGCTTTGTCTAGGATTTGAACACGGGTCGACGAGTCCATTTCCCAAGACTCTAACCATTATACAACGCGCCTCCACACTTCTACGTACGCACACACGCACTCACACACCAATATACATGTAATGTTGCGATGATTCTATGTATGTATGTGTGTGTATACGTGTGTGTGTGTGGAGCGCCACACCTATCGTGCAAGTAAAATTAAATTTAGCAGAGTGGCCTATTCTCGGTATCAGCCGGACAGCAATGGACTCTATCCCGTTTTCGCTAGCGCTAGACAAGGGAGATTGTTTTTGCTGAGGTGGAGCGCCACACCCACCGTCAACTCCCCACGTTACCGCACAGATCAGATTATCCAATCTGGTGCTACTCATGCGCTGGGTTGGCGGGGACAGGTATCGAACTATGAACCTTAAGAGACATTATGCTATATATTGTGATATAGTAGGAAGCGCGTGGTGTAATGGTTAAAGCCATGGGAAATGGACTCGTCGCCCCGAGTTCACATTCTGGACATGGTGATTGCATTTCACTTAGCGCTAATACCCTTGGGAAAGGTATGAATCCTACTTCTCCCTCCAGCTATGGGTAAATAGTAGGGCAGACTGGGCTCTTTAACCTTGGTTAGGCAACCGGTCTAGGAGAAGAAAAACTCTGAATTCAAACCTGTTGAACTCCGCTTAAGAAATTGACCTTGTGTCGCATCCTACTCGTGCGGAGGGGTTTGGTAAATATATATATATATTGTGATATATATTTAACATCAATACCTAATCTATCCAACCTCACGATTCTGAGATAAATAGCTTGTATGATATGCACATGTTACAATTTATGGGCAATCATAAGTTGTGAACTGACCTGTAGCTAGATAACACCAAGTAATTATTCATTAGAGCCAGTTTTGTTAAAACCAGTATGCAAAATTAACCACACTATGTTATGTAAACCTTTATTTCTTAGCGATATATAAGACACATTGCAGAATTTTAAACGCGCTAATAACGCGGGTCCTTCGGGGCCTGAGTGTCCGGTGGCTTCGGCCACTGGACTGTTAGAGAAAATTAACGGCTTGATCCCAGGGGGCCATCCCCGAGACAACACCTGCCCTTTGATTGAAAGGGACATGGCTTATTAGTTTATTGCCCAGTGCCTGAAGCGCCCCCTTGATGGGGGAATGCCGAAGGGTGCACGCAATTTTTGGGTGGCCCCACATTAATTGGACGTTGTATCTGACCCGCACAAGTGGGGTGCGTTGTAAAAACACACACACACACACTAACAACACGGGCTGTTTTGAGGAAAATCTAAGATTTTCATAGAGACCTTGTTAATAGATAAGATTTATCAATAGATATTAATGGTTTTGACTATACATTGAATAGTCATTGATAAACTTACGTAATTCCTGAGGGTATTGTGACGTAAGCAGTGATGTAGTCTTAGAGAGACAGTGAATCTCTATTAATATACGGAATTATTCGTTTTTTGTTTCAATTAATTTGCACAAGGATGTAACTGTGTATGCAATTATAATTCGTAGCCAATATTCAAAGTTGAAGTAGAAATAAAATAAAAGCGAAAATACAAGTGCTCCGGTGTTTACAAATTCCATCGGAGGTTTTCCATTAATTTGTTTGATGCTGAAAACACGGGTGTAGTTTTTCAAAAAACTTTTTTTTGTATTTACGAAGAAGGGCGAGAAGAAGGAGATGGGCGAGAAGAAGAAGAAGAAGAAGAAGAAGAAGAAGAAGGGCAAGAATAAGAAGAAGAAGAGGGGGGGAGAATAATAATAATAATAATAATAATAATAAGAAGAAAATACAAGAAGAAGAAGAAGGAGGAGGAGGAGGAGGAGGAGGAGGAGGAGGAGGAAGAGGATTAGTAGGAGGAAATGTAGAAACAACACATTTTTTAGACAGACGCATGCGCAGATGAACATCTGAAATATAATCCTCGAAGATGTGAGAGTTCCATACGGAGAAAGAATAATAAATACATCCAAAATGAAGGAACCTCGCCGTTTAACAATGGTTAGCACGCTCTTCTTGCAGACCGTTACGACTGAAGTAGAATTGATACTTACAGGATGCTCTGGAATTGTGTCCTTATACCAGACTCAGCAAAGCCAATAATAATAATAATAATAATAATAATAATAATAGACAAATACATGCCAGGGAACTGAGGGAACTGTGGAATATGAAGGTGAAGGTCGTTCCAATTGTAATTGGTGCCCTTGGAACGATCCCCAAATCTGGAAAAGAATTTGGGTGAATCAAAGGAAGATTCGAGAACATCCAAACTACAGCATTGTTGGGGTCGGCTAGAATACCCAGAAGAGTCCTGGAGACCTGAGGAAACATGCTGTCACTCAGCCTCCAGTGAACTACCAGTTACGGCAAGTGCGAAAACCTCATAATATGTATATTAATACTCTTTCCTCATTTGTACGGCCGTTATCATCTTGCAAAACCTTCTGGTTAAAAATGAGACCGTCCAAATCGTCCAAGATGAAATGCAAAAATGTAAATCATGATTATCTGGTGTTGCTTATCCACCGAATTCTTATTCCATATGAGTGTCGCCACATCAGCTAAATAATGGACCATTCCGTTTTCATTATAAAGAAAGGGAAGAAAAAGGATATGCTACACAGAAAAATATAACATGAAAAAAAAAATAAAGAAAGAGAGAATGGTATAGATAGAGGGGGTGAGCGCGCGGAAGCAATAACGCTTATCTTTTTCAATTGAACATAATGAAAAGATTATAAGAAAGAAGGAAAGAAAAAAGGAATGAGAGAGTTAAATGAATATTATTATACTTTTTACATATTGAACTATTTTTTTTTCGCAATAGCTCTCAAGTAAACATATTCAATGTTGTAATAATTGAATTATCATACTGTGGTATATCCAGATGTCCTGCTATAATAATAATAATAATAATAATAATAATACCTGGACCGTGCCAGAGAATTGAAAAAGCTATGGAATATGAGGGTAAAAGAGATACCAATTCTAGTTGGTGCCTTAGGAACGGCGCCAAAAATCCTGGAAAAAAGACTGGAAATCAGAGGAAAAATTGAGACCATCCAGACAATAGCATTGCTGAAATCAGCTGGAATACTCAGGAGAGTCCTGGAGACCCGAGGAGACTTTTTGTCACTCAGTCTCCAGTGAAAGACCATCAATTAACGCTAGTGTGAAACATTCGCAAGGGATGAATTGATAATTGTGTGATGACTTCGATTGTACTCATCCGATCCTTATAATTTCTCAAGGGAGTTAACTATTGAATATCAATTATATAATTCTTCCCCTTATCAATTTGCAAGGAATAATATATTCTATAAATAGGATGTGACTTGATATCAACTTTAATGACCACCATAGGCGGCCTTTAAGCAAGGGAAAACAAGGTTAACATGATGGTAAATAAACAGGAAGAATAAAAAAAAGATGTAAATTTAGAGAGACAAGTAGATACACACACACACGCACACACACACACACAGAGAGAGAGAGAGAGAGAGAGAGAGAGAGAGAGAGAGAGAGAGAGAGAGGGGGTGGTGTACACAGATTGACAAAAAAGAAAAAGGAGAAAGAGTGAGATAAATACATTGAAAGCGAGAGAGAGAGAGAGAGAGAGAGAGAGGAAGAGAGAGAGAGAGAGAGAGAGAAGGGCACAGATTGAAAAAAAGAAAAAGGAGAAAGAGTGAGATAGTTACATTGAAAGAGAGAGAGAGAGAGAGAGAGAGAGAGAGAGAGAGAGAGAGAGAGAGAGAGAGAGAGAGAGGGGTACATAGATTGACAAAAAGAAAAAGGAGAAAGAGTGAGATAGTTACATTGAAAGAGAGAGAGAGAGAGAGAGAGAGAGAGGGGAGAGAGAAAGAGAGGAATACACACACACACACACACACACACACACACACACACACATATATATATATATATATATATATATATATATACTCGAAAGTTTCATACTATCGATTATCAGGAGAGTGTCGTTCAACGATGTTAATACTGTGATATTTACTCTACACTTTCGGTACATTTATAAAACTTTTATCTATTTTGTTGATTTTACAACCGGTTTAGATTTTTATCTAACAGTCAGTATCGTCATTCTAATTGTACATATATATATATATATATATATATATATATATATATATTATATATATATATATATATAATATATACTAATCCTATTTGTAAACCTTTGCGGTAAGAAAAAAAAGGCAAATAATTTGTTAGTAAAAATATACTACCAAACTTCACCTGGGTAAAAAAGAAAAAGAAGAAAAGAATCTGTCATATTCTTGCTCTGATAAGCGACTAAGCAAAACTCTTAGTACGTATATCTGACTCATTAGGATTAAGTTTATATATATATATATATATATACCAACCCCCTCCGCACGAGTAGCATGTGACATTACGTCAATTACTTAAGTTTAACAGGTTTCAATTCATAGTTTTTTTCTCCTTTACTGGTTGCCTAATCTGCCCTACTATTTTACCCATAGCTGAAGGGGAATAGTTGGATATATACCTTTTCCAAGGGTATTAGCGGTATCGGAAATATAAACAGTCTCGTCCAAGATTTAAAATCGTCTCGCCGTGTCCATTTCTTACGACGATAGCCATTACACAACGAGCCTCCACAATGTGATCCAATGCCGCTCTAATGTGAGGCGACATGAATGAAGTGAACCTCTTACGCGGTGGTTTAAAATAAATGTATTCAGAGGCGCCTCAGGAACCGATCGACGAACTCAGCCCTTGCCTCTTTTAGGTCAGGGGAGGTGCTGTCAAGGTGAAGGGTCCCGGAACCAAGCGAATAATCTTACCTCATCCATCGGATAATATAAAATCTTTTATCAGGTTTACAAGTGTAAGTTCGTTCTCCCCTCTGGCGCTCAGTTAATAAGGCTCTGTGCCATTCTAAATTCATTCTTATAGATACTAGCAAAATATATGCACCCTCCGGGTGCATGTATTTAAGTTTTAATTTGATAAAATATTACATTAAATTAGAAAGGTTAATGAAACTAAATAAGAATGCAGATAAAAAGATTTGAAACAGAGAGGGGGTATAATCGAAAAATAGAACAACTAAAACTTACTCTTCCACCACTCCCGTCTTTCATGGCTAAATTTTCCTAATCTAACTATTTAATTAAAATAGCAAGTAAAGAATAAAATGACAGTTATTTCTTCTTGTTAATGGATATCTTTCATAATTTATCACCGATATTTTTGCTCATATTCATTAAGATAATACCAAACAATTAGAAATCAATAATACTAAGCACATATTCATTAAAATCAATTTTTTTTTTATATCAATATGCAAATTAGCCTTCCTGTTCACATTGTAAACCGCTAGTTTGTTGTATGTATAAATACAATTGCATGTTATTAGTATGTAGTTAAGGCCAATGGGGTGGGGGTCCAGTGGCTTCGGCCCTGGATCTTTA
>CM042158.1:46653515-46676663 GCA_023376005.1 Doryteuthis pealeii
AATATGGGTGCTATATTTCCTAGCAAATAGTTCTCAATATCATTGATAAAGCGTTTATACTTGAGTTAAAGTAGCGTGGACATGGAGTAAACACTAGGTTACTGACAGTTTCTCGCCTATGCGATCTTCAGGCAAACTTGATCTGAAGATCGTATTGGCAAGAAACTCCCAGTAACCAGGTGCCGTTGACTCCATGTCCACACTACCTTAACTCTCACACACACACACACACACAAATATATATATATATCGAATCTTTTTTTTTACACACACACACAACACACACACACACACACACACACACATATATATATATATATATATATATATATATATATATATATATATATATATATATATATATATAAGGTGTGTCAAAAAGATTCGAAATTCTTTGTACTTTTTGACACACTTTGTATTCTGAAAAAAAGTTCCAGTGATTCTTCACTTCTGTTTTGGTAAATACCGCCTTAAACTTGGTACTTATTTGACACACCTTGTATTCTGGAAAAAAAAATGAATGGAACATTTTTTTCTAGAATAAAAGATGTGTCAAAAAGTACAAATAATCTCGATACTTTTTTTGACACACGTTGTATATATATATATATATATATATATATATATATATATATATATATATATAGGTACCAGATTATTATTTATAAAAAAAAACATATATTAATAATATACAAACCTGGACGGAATTGTGAGGAACATATGACCTTAAAGCACCCCTTCTGCGATCTCGACACGTGGGGACACTTTTCTCATTTACACCGTAAAAATCCGGTTGTTTGTTAGGGGTTAGGGTTAGGGGTTAGGGTTAGGGTTAGTGTTAGGGGTTAGGGTTTTAGAGGTTAGTTTTATAATCTAAAAAAAAAACCCTCTAAAAATCGTCTGTAAACAATTAACCGGATTTTGACGGTGTAAATGGAAAACATGTCCCCACGAATCGAAATAGCAAAAGGGGTGCCTTAAGGTCATATGCTCCAATTGTCATTCTGTGAACCACTGTCTGTCAAATGTATTTCTTTTTAATAATCCCCCCCCCCTCTTTCACTCAGATACAGACACACTAAAAGGTGACAGTGATATCGATAAATATATTTGGTTTGGTTTGGTTCTTTGATTATTGGTACTAACAAAATTAAAAAAAAACGCCCTCTGGGTGACGTAAAATGAATATTGCCTGAGGGGATGGGAGTTGAAAATTTAATATCAGACAGTTTGTATCATAATTAAAGTAAAATCATCAAATTTATTAAAGGAGTAAAAAATGAAATAAATTTATTAAAGGAGTAAAAAATTAAAAAAATTGAAATGAAACTTAGTTCTGATAACTTTAAACATATATTAAAATTAAAAAAATATATATAGATAGATAATACCAGGTTTGTATTTATTAAAACTTGTTTAAAAAAACCAATGAGGACTGTCTAATATTGCATGCTTAAATTTTTAATATAATTATTCTATGTTATGACGATTTTAGGTAGTGTGACGTAAACAGTGACGTAGTTTTTGTTATAGACAAAAACCGGAAGCGAATCTCCATTATTAATAGATATCAACTTTCATGGATTATTCAATGCCAAATTCATCCTTTGAATTTTCAGCCGGCAATACCCATTTCTAAATGGCTATTGCCTTACAACAATCCAACCAATAAGTCTATTAAATGACAGATTACAATCAACATTTTTAGTTATTTTTCAGCAAGGAACCAGGGGTAGGTGTTCCACGGGCATTAGGGTACTCAGGGTTCAAATGTTTAAAGGGATGTAGGAAAAGCAGTGCAGATATACTATATTAGCTTTTAATGCAAGAATTTGGTTTAGTTTATTTGTTTAATGACATATCAAACTTTGTGGGTTATTTAATGCCAAAGTCATTCTTGTAGAGAAATAGTAATGTCCATATTTACCCCATAAACGGGAATTAATGTACTTGGATGCATTAAATACATCATTTCTAATTTCATATTGTTTATATATATATATATATATATATATATATATATAGTGAAGGGTCTGAAAGTACTTGGGAACAAATAAGTTATGGTAAATACATCAGTCTGATATTGTATATTTTATTCGGCGCCGAGAAAGGAATATGAACAAAATTTGCAGACAAAAAATGTCTGCTTAGTTCAACTAAATATGTCTGAAAGAAGAAATGCTGGCCAACTATATATATATATATATATATATATATATATATATATAATATATATATATATATATATATATATATTCATTTCAACATACCGTCGGATTCGCTTCCATTTTCAACTTACATAATTATATATATATATATATATATTATATATATAATATATATATATATTCATTTCAACATACCGTCGGATTCGCTTCCATTTTCAACTTACACACACACATATATATATATATATATATATATATATATATATTATATATATATATATATATATATATATATGGGTAATTCCATGTAAAATCCTCCAGAAAAAAGTAAAATTATCACCCACCCACTTCAATTTTTCTGAAATTTTGTACAGTTTTGGATTATGTTAAAGTTAGACAATCCCCAAAATTTGACCTTCGAATTCCAACAATTGGCTGAGTTATGTCGATTTTTAGCTCTCCAAATTTGAGGGGTGTCGTGAAAAATGAGCAAAAATCAAACTATCTTTTTGGCACAAATAATGTTCAATATATGTGAAATAATAATGGAAAAATCTTTCTTATAGATCCAATACCATATTGGGATATTGATTTGGTTATGAAAAATTAAAAAAAATGATTAATAACTTAAAATTGGTCAACTTTAAGATTTTTATGATAGCATTTTGGAATTCCTCGGGGAAAAATGCTTTTATAAACCAATTTTTAGGAGTAGGGAAGCTCTAGAACTCATTTTTCGCGACCTTATTCAAATTTGGAGACCTAAAAATCGACGTAACTCCACCAATTGTTGGAATTGGAAGCTCAAAGTTTGGGGAGTGTCTAACTTTAACATTTACCACACCTGTACAAAATTCCAGAAAAAAGGAGGTGAGTGACATGGCCTGGATTATTTGACATAGAATTACCCATATATATATATATATATATAATATATATATATATATATATATATATAAGGGCTGTTGTATGTATGTATGTCCGGAGGAAACTACGAAAATAAAACAATTAACGGTATAGTAAATATATATAGTTATTTACTAAGCTAAGCCTAGATGTGGTACAATGCCAGAAGTGTAGGGTATCTAGTGAGAATCGAACTAACAATGATCTACTAGGCTAGCTTGCTAACCCTTAAGCTACATGAGGTGCCCCAAAACATAGTAAGGAACATATGATCTTAAGGCACCCCTTCCGCGATCTCGACTTACATGGACACTTTTCTCATTTACACCGTCAAAATCCGGTTGTTTGTTAGGGGTTAGGGTTAGGGGTTAGGGTTAGGGGTTAGGGTTTAGTTTTATAATTTTAAAAAACTCTAAAAATCGTCTGTTAACAATTAACCGGATTTTGACGTTGTAAATGGAAAAAAATATCCCCACGAATCGAGATCGCAAAAGGGTTGCCTAAAGGTCATACGGTCCCATAGTAAATATATATACACATTCACTACCACCAGATCCTGCAATTTGAGAAAAAAGAATGAAGATTTGATTTATCTTCGTGAAGATAAATAAAAAATAAAATTTAAATAGAAACAGCATTGTTTTTTTTTTTTGCATTTAATATTTTAAATCGTTATAGAAGGGGGAAAATAGAGGGGGGAAAATAGATATTTGAGTCAACAGTCTTCGACCAGCAGCTGAAAATCATCCGTCGTCGTCGAAATAATCTTTTCTGACTGCCGTCTCACGTAAGCCGAATGCTTCTCTGCTTGTCACGCCACGCTCCACTCGCTTTGATTATTTTATGGGCACATTACCCAAACATCCGAGCACATCAGTCGAACATCGCGTCCGTCCAGTGCCTAAATCGCATTTGTTTTTTGCATGCGGGAGGACGCGGGTTCGATCCCGACAGGCAAGACAATGTCTTGTTCTTTTTCCTTTCTCGTTCTCCGTCATAATCGTAGACCCTGATTTTTCTTTTCAGAGTTTCTGTGCACTTTTTTTTTCTGACACCTCACCAGGCCGAATCAACACATTTTCTTTTTTAAGTTGGGACTTTAATGGGACATCCTGCGAGGATCCAACTCACGATTCAGTAATAAGAGATCTGCGAAACTAACTTACTTTTAAAAAAAAAAGTCCTACCTCTACCCAAGCTACACCGGGCGGTTTATCTCAGTCGATAGTGTCCGACTAGGAACCACAAGATTCCGGGTTCGCTACCAGTCCTAGCCAACTCAGCTGCACAGGGATCTGTGCGGTAAAGTAAGGAGCTAATGTAGGTGGGGCGCTCCACATCGGACACCAAAACAACCTCCTTGGTCTAGCGCTAGGGAAAAGGGGATAGACTCCCTTGCTGTCTGGCTGATACCGACTTTACGTCACCTCGACGACTTTACTTTTTTACTTATATATATATATATATATATAATATATATATATATAATATATATATATATATATATAATGTAGTTTGCTGTACCTACAAATAAAAAGTGTTGAATATTGGTGATAGAGCAATGTGTGGGTATATTATATATATATATATATATATATATATACATATATATATATATATATATATATATATATATTGTCATCCACAAACACCGTGTTTTGACGTATCACGTCTCCTCAGTGTAGCTAGGTATTGCAAGCAACCACCGGCTGGGAGTGAAACCCGATTGATTTTTACGTTAGTCCGGCTTTTTAACCATTTGGCCATCAGCCACCTGCAGAGACATATTTATATGCAGACATATTTAAAACGTAGGTGTGGTCTACCTACCGATCGGGAGCCTTTTACTAATTCGTCATACAAAAGATATTTCCTTTGGATAATCTTTCCCACCCAGTCATGTCTACTTTAGCATTCCTTTTATGCAAGTTTGCTGTATTCGCTTATTAAGCTGTTATTGTTGAATTGAACCTGCAGCCTAGAGATTATTGTCACTTTAGCATTCCTTTTATGCAAGTTTGCTGTATTCGCTTATTAAGCTGTTATTGTTGAATTGAACCTGCAGCCTAGAGATTATTGTCACTTAGAACTGCATTGACTCAAATCTTATATCCATTGCTCCATGTGTTCCACAACACAACTTCCTCTGTCTCCACAAGATGTATCGATGGTGATGCAAATCAAGTACTCAGTCCACATCATCGTGTTTGGGTGGTTACTAGCGATAGTATCTTCTGCCTGGATTCATCTTCCAACATAGCCCCAGACCCAACACGGAGGCCTATATCAGGTGTCTGAAGGAGGTAATGCTGCCCTAGATCGAGAGGGTTGTTGCTGGAAAACTCTATGTATAACAACAGGACTGTGCTATGCCACACAAACAGGAGAACCCAATCTTGGCAGGGAGAACATTTCTGTGACCACTTTACTAATAAAATCAGGTGTCGAATTATTTAGATATTAGTATATTATCGATTTATCTTTTATTTTCAGAGTGTTTCTGCCAATGCGCTCTCAAGCCTTCCTCATGTTGTCATTTCCGGTAATCATCAAGAATGAAACTGAGTATATTGCTCTCATCATCTGCTTTTTCTTAGAAAGTGATTACTGTTAATGGGCTGTGAGATGTACCTGCTAAACATTGTTATATAGCCCTTATACGACATCGGGTATATGAAAGAGAGATGGTGGTGCGTAGTCTAATGGTTAGAGTCTTGGGAAATGGACTCGTCGACCCGAGTTCAATTCTTGGACGAAGCTGTTGGCTTTTCACATGGCGCTAATACCCTTGGGAAAGGTATGAATCCAATTCTCCCTCCAGCTATGGGTAAATAGCAGGGTAGACTGGGCTTTTGAACCATGGCTAGGTAACCAGCCTAGGAGAAGGAAAACTCTGAATTCAAACCTGTTAAACTCCGCTTAAAAAATTGACCTTATGTCGCATCCTGTTCGTGTGGAGGGGTTGGTAAATATATATATGAAAGAGAGAGAGAGAGAGAAGAGAGAGAGAGAGAGAGAGAGAGAGAAGAGAGAGAGAGAGAGAGAGTTAGATTAGATTAGAGATAATAGTGATGATAGGTGGTCTTTCTTACTTTACATACTGCTTCTACCTCGGCCGCCATCTTATCTGTTGATCTGTTGGGCTTCTTTTGAAGGTTGGTCTTCTTCTTTGATACTGGGCTGGACATTGTTCTTGATATTCACTTATCAATAACAAGACTTGGTGTTCTTTATAATAAAGCTTTATTTCCCCAGCCCATTTGATTCTGTCGTGGGGAGACCGACCCATCAGAACTGTCAATCGCGTCTGCACTCCTTCGAAATCGGATCGCATCTGAATAACTAACTAACTAAAACTTATTTTCATGGCACCCAATCGAGCGCCTTCAAGGGGTCAAGTAAAAAGGTCACTAACCACCCATAATCGGCTTGTAACTTTCAGACCCATTTATTTTAAAATAATGGACCCTAATCAAAATTCTAACTACAGGTACGTTCATAAATTATGACTGCTCATTAACTATGTAACAGCATCACTCTACGGTAGGTGCCATGATTTGTACCTTGTGTATATATGTGGATAGATCATGGCCTGGCTACGTGAACGAAGATGATCCTTGTTGCTTGTTTGTGACTGAAAAGGACATTACGGGACAGACACGCACGGTCGCAGCGGCTGCAGCTGAAGTTCTGGTCAGGGTTTAATGGCGTTATGTTGTGGATATCTATTAGGACAGGGATTCTCAAGCTTTTGGAAGTTGTGGACCGGTTGACATTTTTTTTTTTACATCGCCGCACGGACGTATATAATTAAAGAATTTGTTAAACTTTGAATAAAACGTATTTATGCAGGCATATTACAATTAGCTTTATCTAATACAGACTCTTATCAATATAAACTAAATTCCCCCAGTATACATTTAATGAGAACAGTGAGACTGCTTCTAATTTGTCAATTTGTCTTGATAAAAGAGAGTGCCACATGCCAAACTGTGGGTAAAGTTAAGCAGCGATGAGCCTGTTCAATATTTAAATGGGTGACCACTTAAGCAACAGCCGGTGCTGTAAGGAAGCTGAGTGCTTTGTTTATCAAAATGACTTGATTCGACATTAAATAACCTGAAATTGGTTGATATGCCGTAAAAACAAACACGATCAGGTTGACACCATACAACTTTTTGTAAATCATTTGTATTATATAAGATTACTTGACATCATATAACTATGCAAAACCTCTTAAGAAACACTCACACAAAAATGTAAATGTACAATATGTTACATAATTTATGAGCAGGTATAGATTATGAACGTACCTGTAGTTAGAATTTTGAATTAGGGTCCGTTAACTTAAAATGATGGGGTCCGTGGAAAGTTACACCACAGTTGTAACCTTTTACTTGACCCCTTGAACGCGCGCCATTGGACGCGTGGGAATAAGTTTTAATTTAGTCAGATGCGAGCCGGCACCCTATCAGAGAGGATGTTTCTTAGGGTTTGCAGCTCACCCGCGGCGGAATCAATATGGACAAGGTTGCGAATAAAAGCTTGTTCAAGAAACAACCAAGTCTTGTTTTGTTAGTTAACTATAAAAGACAATGACCAGCCCAGCACGAAGAAGAATCAACTGCACAAAGAAGAACCAACCCCACTAGGTGACAAGAGAAGATAGCGGCCGAGGTAGAACCAACAAGTAGAAGTGTAAGAAAGTAAGAAAGACCATCTAATCTATCTCTCGGTGTCTCCCTCTCTCTCCATTATATACCCAATGTTGTATAAGGGTTAAGTAACATTCCTTCATTGCTGCCATTTCCTTCTGGGTTGATTTCTCGAACTTAACGCACCTAAATTCCAACATTGTATGTCACCCCACCGAAAGAAAATAAAAATACCAAAAATCAGGGAATTAGACGAAATTAATGAAATTTTCAGTGTTGATATATTAATGAATAAAAGATATAATGCACCAGTTATTTTATTTAAAAACTTTTACATTTTTTCAGGTCAGTTAACTTTGAACCATGTATCTTTGAGGCGTAACACATATTCTCAAATATAACACATGATTTTTGCTGTATTATGAAGAGGAAGGTTTTTTTTTTTAAATTACATGGAAAATTATTTGTTTTACAGTTTTTAAAATGGTTGAGTTTTATAAATTAAAATCTGTATCTGTCAAAATGGCGCATTTTTGCCATTATTTTTTTATCTCCTAAAGATGTGTCTTTTAAATGTGATTTATTTTATTGTTATGATTAAGAAATTCATAGGAAAAATTGATATGTAAGTCAAGGCTCTAAGGAAAAAAATGAAATAATTTCTCTCTCTCTCTCTCTCTCTCTCTCTCTCTCTCTCTCTCTCTCCATTATATACCCAACGTATGATGTGGGTACATATAACTATAATAACAAATGAAAGCAATTCCCTAACCACTAGGCGTAAAATAACTCTAGAAAAGTTGACATGCCATTAAAACCAATCAAACATTCAATCAAAGTTACGGATTATCTATATATTTTTGGTCACCCAGTCTTCTCTTTGTTACACCAATGTTTCAATATGGAAGCAAACTTTCATAGAAAATCAGCATTCTATATGTTGCCTTTTGGACACCAATCTCTAGTGATGATTAGAATCTTGTTATTTGACCTACAAGGCCAAGTCACACTGAAAGCACCGGTTTACGAAGTTAAGCAGCGATGAGCCTGTTCAATATTTAAATGGGTGACCACTTAAGCAACAGCAGGTACTGTAAGTAACCTGTCCTTTGTTTATCAGGATTAACTTGATTCGGTATTAAATGACCGGAAAGAGGGTTGATATGCTATGAAACAAAAAATCAACCAATAATACTATTGGCCTTATCTGCTAGATCACCGAAGTTAAGCAGCGATGGACCTGTAATACATATTTGGGTGAGTATATAATGTAATATATTGTCTGATCGGTGCACCCAAGGACTGGGCTGAATAGGAAGTGCATGGGGGCCAGGTGCAGCCTGGAAACGAAAACAGGATGTGGCCCCGACCTGACCTTTTGCACCTGAAAATGCAGGTGGATGTTTGTCATGATTTCGGTGCAGAAATCTGTAGGCGTAGCCCGTAGCCAATGAAAACAACCTGCGTGGGCGCAGAGGCGTGTCTGCAGAAAAAACTGCGTAGGTGTCACGAACAAGGAGGCGTGACACCGGGGGTCAGATTACTATAAAAGAAGCCCGGAGATTAGACAGACGGCGATCAGGTTCAAGATCAATTGAAGAGAACCCCCGAAGGCTCCACATTGCGTAACCCTGCCCACGACTCTCAGCTGTACACAACCGGGGAAAATAAACATCTCTTATATTTTCCTAATTACAAGTGTTTTGACGGGTCCAGTGTGTAACAATAATAAATGGAAATAAATCCGACATTATGATTGAAAAGAGATAGAAAAAATGTTAATAGTATGCTGACAGATATCTGTTTCGACCTATGTGGTTTGTAAAGTACAATTCAACTGAAATCATTTTAGATTAAATGAAGACAATTGTAAAAAAAAAATGCTTTAGAAAACCGGTCTTCATCAAGAGCAATTATATTGATGAAAGTGTTGTAGGTGACTCACCCATGACACGAACATAGACTTACCCAAAGGGTATATATTGACAGAGCAAAGCTACTCAAACGAGAAGTTGCAGATACATGTTCTTCGTGTATGCTGTAACAAGGAAACCCTTTTCATTGTACGTTGATATATTGCTGAATACATCAGTTCCCTACATTTTATCGCCGTGTTGAGTTATTATTTATTGACCCTTAAACAGGTCATAACAGAAAGAAAGGAGAAATAGTTGCTCTTTTTTATAAAGCATCTTTTACAATTGTCTTCATTTAATTTAAAAGGATTTCAATTGAATTGTACTTTACAAACGACATAGGTCGAAACAGATATCTGTCAGCATACTATTATCATTTGTTTTTCTATCTCTTTTCAATCATAATTGGGTGACCACTTAAGCAACAGCGTGTACTGTAAGCAACCTAGCCTTTATTTATAAAAAATAACTTGATTCGACATTAAAGGACCCGAAAGGAGTTGATATGTAGAAAGAAAAACCAGCCAACCAACCACAAGGCCAACCAGAGAAATGTTAGAATTATTCTGGCACAAGGCCAACGTAGTTGGAGAAACGCATTGAAAATTCAACGTTTCTGCCATGCTCTGCGAGATGAGCATGGTACTTTTCCCTTCCCCACCCTTCTCCCATCCTTTCCTCGTTTTTTTCTCTCTCGAATTTCTGTAACCCCCACCCCACCTTTGCTACCAACAAGATGGTGGAGGGAGAGGGAGTGGAATGCAAGACGGGTGACGGTGGGTGAGTAAGTGACGAAAGATGTCGAGGAAGAGTGTTTTGATTTTGGAGGCTCTGTAGCTTTTTCAGTTTTCTCCTCAGACTTGGGTGTCGGGTGGATTTGTCGAGCGAACAGGCACTTACGGGTGGCGTTCATTGGCAGACCGTCAGAGCCAAAGTAACCGAAAGTGCAAGATGTTTTTTTTGTTTCTTTCCTTTTTCTTTCCTTCTTTCTTTCTTTTTTCTTTTCTTTCTTCTTTCTTTCTCTCTTTTCTTCCTTTCTTTCTTTCGTTCTTTCGTTCTTTTCTTCTTTCTTTCTTTCTTTCTCTTTCTTTTCTTTCTTCTTTCTTTCTTTCCTTGTCCTTTCTTTCTTCTGTTTCTATCTTACTTTCGTTCTTTTCTTTCTTTCTTTTCTTTCTTTCTTTTCTTTCTTTCTTTCTTTCCATGCCCTCTCTTTCTTTCTTTCTTTCTTTCTTTCTTTGTAGCTAAGAGTTGACACTCTTTTTTTTATCATCCAAGTTTATTTTCGCAAATGTCAGATTTAGCTTCAGCTATAATTGACTTGTCTGCTCTTTGGAGATTCAACATTTAATTGATATAAATAACTACTTTAACATATGACAAGTATTTGCAGGTATATCAAGGGGATAGAGCAAGAGTCGGCTTGTAAGGAGGTGCGTGATTTTAATACGGATGCAGATATTTTAAATTAAAATTTTAAATTAAAAAAAAAGGACTGAGCCTATTCTCGTAGTGACCACCCCAAGTGGGGTTTAACAGGTTTGAATTCAGAGTTTTCCTTCTCCAAGACTGGTTGCCTAGCCATGGTTAAAGAGTCCAATCTACTCTACTATTTACCTATAGCTGGAGGGTGAGTAGTTGGATTCATACCTTTCCTAAGGGTATTAGCGCTATGTGAACTGTAGCTTCGTCCAGGTTTAGAACTCGGCTCGACGAGTCCATTTCCTACGACTCTAACCATTACACCTCGAACAGAAGCACGATCTTTATGGCCTAACATCCATTGAATAAAAAAGTAAAAAAAATGCATCGGGGTGGTCTAAAGTCGGTATCAGCCAGGCAGCGAGGGAGTCTATCCCCTTTTCACTTGCGCTAGACCAGGGAGAATGTTTTTAGCGTCTGAGACAGAGCGCCACACCTACCACCAGCTCCTCATTTTAACGCACAGATCCCTGTGTTACTCATATGCGTAGTTGGCGAGGGTCGATATCGAACCAGGAACATTGAGGTTCCTAACCTGATTCTCCACCGACTGAGTTAAGCCGGCCGTACTGAGCTAACAACTTCAGAGTTTTAACTCTTTTGGAAGCAGATCGACATTTATTTTTCAGTAGTTCAATGTAAGGCATTTTCTTATTGACCAATTCAATGTTAATGTCTAGAAAATAATTGATATGAAAATATATAATCAATCTTAACAAACAAAAATATAGTTATTTACTTAGCTTAGCTTAGATGTGGCATACGAATTGGGCGTCCAATGAGAATCGAACTCACTAACAACGGTCTGCTAATCTAGATTGATAACCATTACACCACGTGAGGTGAGGTATTATTTACTAATATTAGCTTACATGGCATGCAACACTCCACTTTGGTTCTTACTTAGGCGGTCGGAGACGCCCCTCTGATCAATCGGCTGGTCACGTGAAGCCCTAGTATCTATATGATTGTCCCAAACCTATTGCTCTTATGGCAAGCATCAACCCTTTTTTTTATCATATATGTGCTAGAAGGTGGTGGCTGGGGGTCTTAGTGTCCTGGGTATGACGTTAAACTCTATCTGATGGTGAAGTTCCAGTTCTGGAGCTCCAAGGAATGTGGAGTACCCCTTCATCATGTATGGGTTAGATTCTAACCCATACATGAGACCCTAAAAGGTACTACCACTCCGGGCCAGAGTGGATCTGAGAGTAATGGTGATGAAGGGGTACTCCTCATTCCACAGAGCTCCAGAACTGGAACACCACCATCAGATAGAGTTTAACGTCATTCCCAGGACATTTAGACCCGCAGCCACCGCCTTCTAGCACCCATATGATATTTTAAAAAATTATTTAAAAAAATTGAATTTAAAAAATAAATTTGGTACCCATCAAAAATGAATCAAACAAAACGTTTCCGACATAAAATAACCCAAACAAGGGTTGACATGCGTAAAATCCAACCAACTAGAAACTGCATAAATATTAATATTAATAAGCATCCTGTTCAGTTTTTATGCAAGGGTATTTTTAACTGGAAATGAATCACTTGAAGATGCACATTCTGGAAAAAGCCCCCCCCAAAAAAAAAAAAACCAAAAAAAAAACCAGCCGGTTAGCATTGATGGAGATGGCTCACTGAATATCTTTGAGGAATCTTATTCGCTTTTTAGCGTTTTAAGGTTTCCATTAATGTTTAACATATGTGAAAAGACATTTGCACCTGTAGCACATCAGAATAAAAAGATACAATTTGAGGAAAGGGGTATAAGAATTGAATGTTTGTGTCTTTATAATACGTTAGAAGGCTCAGAGTAACCCTTCTAACGTAGGTGCATATATAGATAAATAAATCCGAACAAACTGGTTCTTTAACCTTGGTTAGGCAATCAGTCTAAAAGAAGGAAAACTGAATTAAAACTTGTTAAAC
This sequence comes from Doryteuthis pealeii, assembly GCA_023376005.1. NCBI lineage: Eukaryota > Metazoa > Mollusca > Cephalopoda > Myopsida > Loliginidae > Doryteuthis > Doryteuthis pealeii. The sequence continues at coordinate 46,666,572 of CM042158.1, forward strand.
TCCGCTTGGGATGGTCACTACTAGAATAGCCTCAGTCCTAATTAGTGATCTATTTCAATAAATTAAATTTATCATTAATGATTGTCTAATCTACTAGCTGGGTAAAGTTTGTTCTAGTTAATTTTTTAATTACATTTCTACTCATTTTTTCGACTCGTCCAGAAATCTTGAGAACATAATTATTGATTATTGATCATCATATGTATATGAGAAGAAGCCAGAAGGACAAAACCCAACAATTGGCGCCTCCCTCATTCCAGATAAAAATTAGATGTAAATTACTGTTTTTAATCCACTAACACAATATTGATCATCTATCTAAAATATTTCCACCCCTTTATGTTGTAATATAAAGTAATTTAATCAAAGATCAATTTCAGTAACTCTAAGTTCACACAGTTATGGTCATAAGAATTGATGTGTTGTTATTATAATACGTTATAAGGCTCAGAGTAACCTTCTAACGTAGGTGAATATACACATAAATGAATCCGAACAAAGAAGTACACATTAATAACAATACAGACTTTATTGTCTGAGCACGTGGAAGAATGACATACATGACAAGATACAAATAGATTGGACGAAAAGTTCTTTGGAGTACGAAAGTGTTCATGAAGAATATGAGAGTCACTTACTGATAGCTGGGGGAATACCCCCCACACTTAATAGACAGAGCCACCACGCATCTAGTCCATCCTTTGTAAATGACCAAGAGAACGATTGGGTTATTTTATGCCGAAGACGATTTTGTTTACTCATTTTTTGTTTTAAAAACTCAATTTTTAAGCATATTTTTTAAAACTCATTTTATTTATTTAACCATAATGGGGTAGCAAACAGTTACTACCCCTCCTAGTGGAACTAGTTGTTATGTGGGAATGTGGAGTAAAATAATACAACGTAATTAACCTTCTATGTGCAGCTACAAGTGATACGATGAAAAGCAAATAAAAAAGTTAGCGCGGAAAAATACTACAACAAAAACATTAATAATGCTTTGCATAATGCCTATCATTGAATAATAAACTAAAACTCTATGATACTTGTTACTACATCTCTCTTTCTTCTCTCTCTCTCTCTACTCTCTCTGCTCTCTCTCTCTCTCTCTCTCTCTCCCCCCCCCATTTCTCTGTCTTATACTCATTGTCTCTCTCCGACACACACACACGATATATATACTATATATATAATCATTACATATATCTATATCAATACTATAGTATTCTATATATATATATAATTAATTCAGAAGAAAGGAAAATGAATCCGACGGTATAAGTTATAGATGAGAAGGATATGAAACACACACATACATGGTCTGTTAAACGAAAATATTTTTATCACATGCGATAGCTAATATTGAACAATATTATCGATTTCATAAAAAATCATCTTCAGTCTTTTTTTTACCCGGAATTCATCGGACGGAGAGGAGCTGAACAATTTATATTTGAATCTCAAACGAAGAACATTGCTGTGGTCCATTAAAGTTCATGCGGTCGTTTTCTCCCACCACACACACCACACACACACACACTCTAATTCTCTCTCATTTATACGATCCTCTCTCTCTCTCGTCTCTTCTCTCTCTCCTCTCTCTCTCTCTGCTCACACATACATACACACACCACCACACACAGACACACTGAACATCGCAGGTGTAAATAGAAAAACTTATTCGACCTTAGCCTCGTGATAACACATGACCAATTTTAGATAAGCAAGCTAGTCTGAGGATAAAGAGGCCCGGCCTTCTTAGCTCAGTCGCTTAGAGCACCCCAAAGGTAATTGAACGGTTTCCTGAGTTCGAATACCGGCCCCACCAAACTAAGTACATTAGTAGCTCAAGATTACGTAATCTGATCTGTGCAGTAAAGTGGGGAGCTGACGGTAAGGTGTGGCGCTCCACCTCTAAACACAAACAATCTCCGCTGGTCTAGCACTAAGCGAAAGGATGGACTTCCCTCACTGTGGGTGATACTGACAATAGACGACTTCAAGGTTTACTTTCTTAACCTTACTTAGTGAGGAACCAGCGTTCAGAAAAAGATGCCCGCCTTAAAATAACAACCTTTTTAACTAGCGTTTCCAGGTTTTATTTTTTTGCATAGGCTTTCATTAATTTAGTAATTATGTTGGATTTATTCGGACTATTGTTTCTTCCATACTTCCATAATGTTAATCTGTACAACGTTTCGTGACCGATCTGCCCGTCTGCGCCTTCTTTGGAGTATTTCTTGTGTCCAATAGTTATCTCTAGGCTGCAGGTTTAATCTTGGTCAAGGTTCAGTAACATAGACATAATTAATTAACACAGCTTAACACACTTGATGCTGAATAAACGGTTGGCGTTCAAAGTTTCCGTGATGTCTCCCGAATTACAAGAAGGCTCCCGAGTCCACAAAAATCGTTCCGGATTCTCGAGAAGGCTCCTGGAGTCCAACAAAAAGGTTCCCGATTTCGAGAAGGCTCCCGAGTCGACAAGAAATACCACGACAGAAGGGCCGGCGGGCACATCAGCCGAAACGTTGTACAGAACACAACGAAGCATGAGACCGATGTCGAATAATCCAAATCATTACTTTTAACTACGACTTGAACACTGACCATTTGAATAATTTTTCTAATGCAATCCTTCGTCAGACACAAGGCAAGTCCTATATGTTATTTACTCCTGGCACGTGGGCTGCCAGTAGTAGGATGTGCCCAATGAGGATCGAACTCTGAACCACCGATGCAGTTGATAATGCATGATGAGCTGCTAACTGTCCTCTATCGTAGATGCACTTCATCTTATCAATAATTTGGAGATTGTGGTATTGTCCTCTCTACTAACCGAAATCTATATCGCACTAGCTCCAAGTCACACACTTCCCTTTATTATTTACGGTCAGATTCTCCCATGCCAATTTATTTTTTTTTTTTTTAATCTTTATTGAACCTCACATTACTTAATTCTTTAAAAGTTTCATTAATAATTACCTGTTGGACTTATCTACAGTATTTGCCCTCTTCTCACACTTATGTAGGCGCTGACACAGGACATTTTTGTGGGGCCACCCACCAGCCGAAGCTCATGGGTGGTCATGTGGAAAGAACTTGCGTCCGGCAATTCCCCCTCAAGGGGCGCACTCAGGCGCTGGGCAATAAACCAAAAGCCCTCCCCAGGGGGCAGGTATTGCCGGGGTGTGAGAAGCCCTAAATGCTATTAACTGTAAAGATCCAAGCCGAAAGCCACTGGAGTATTTGTCTCATACCCCACTTGGGGTATGGACTGGAGCACAGGCCTCGTTTTAATGTTGGGCCCACCCACAAGCCGAAGCTCATGGGTGGAAAAAGACACAAAAATTTGCCGTCGATCCCCTCGGCATTCCCCCCTCAAAGGGGGCCTCAGGCGCTGGGCATAAACCGAGCCCTGCCCCTTTAAATCAAGTGGGCAGGTAATTGCCTGGGGGGAGAGCCCCCTGGATCGGACGCTATTAACGTTGTAAAGATCCAGGGCCGAAAGCCAACTGGACCCCCACCCCATTGCCTTTCAACTACATACTTAATAACATGCATTGTATTATATACATACAACAACACTAGCGGTTACAATGTGAAACAGGAAGGCTAATTTGCATATTGTATAAAAAAAATTGATTGTTATGAACTAATGTGACTTAGTATTATTGACTTTCTAATTGTTTGGTATTATTATAATAATGAGCAATATCGGTGATAATTATGAAAGATCATCCACTTAACAAGAAAGGAACTCGTCATTTTTATTCTTTACTTGCCTATTTTAATTACAATAGTTAGATTAGGACAATAGCCATGAAAGACGGAGCTGGTGAAGAGTAAGTTTAGTTGTTTCTACTTTTTTCGATTATACCCCTCTCTGTTATCAAATCTTTTATCTGCATTCTTATTTAGTTTCATTAACCTTCTAATTTTATTGTAATATTTTTCAATTAAACTTAAATACACTGCCACCCGGAGGGTGCATATATTTTCGCCGAGATAATCTAATAAGGAATGATAGAAATGGCACAGAGCCTTATTAACTGAGCGCCAGAGGGGAGAACAACGTTACACTGTGTAAACCTGATAAAACTTTTACTATTATCCCGATGGATTGAGGGTAAGATTTTATTCGCTTGGTTCCGGGACCCTTCACCTTGCAGCACCTCCCTGACCTAAAAGAGGCAAGGCTGAGTTCGTCGATCGGTTCCTGAGGCGCCTCTGAATACATTTATTTTTAAACCACGCGTAAGAGGTTCTACTGCATTCATGTCGCCTCACATTTAGCAGCAGCATGGATCACATTTTGTGGAGGCTCGTTGTGTAATGGCTATCGTCGTAAGAAAATTCGGCACGGCGAGCACGATTTTAAATCTTGGACGAGACTGTTATATTTCCGTTTACCGCTAGATACCCTTGTGGAACGGTATATATCCAACTAATTCCCCTCTCAGCCTATGGTAAAATAGTAGGCAGATTAGGCAACCAGTAAACGAGAAAAAACTGAATAACCATGTTAAAAACTTAAGTAATTGACGTAATGTTCACATGCACTCGTGCGTGAGGGGGTTGGATAATTATAATATATATATTTCAACTTCATCTAATGACGTTCAGAATATACCGTTACTATTAGAGTTTTGCCTTAGTCGACTTATCAGAGGCAAGAATAATGAACAGATTCTTTTCTTCTTTTTCTTTTTACCGGTGAAGTTGGTAGTATATTTTACTAACAAATTTATTTTGCCTTTTTTTTCTTTACCGCAAAGGTTTTACATAAGAGATTTATGCTACTATATAGGCCTCAGCCATAATATATTATTATATTATATATTATATATATATATATATATATATATATATTATGTCAATTAGAATGACGATACTGACTGTTAGATAAGAAAATCCTAAACCGTGTTGTAAAACCATTTGCACGGTTAACGAAAAAAAGGCAAATTAATTGTTAGTAAAAAATTACTTTACCAAACTTCACCTGGGTAAAAAGAAAAAGAAGAAGATCTGTCATTATTCTTGCTCTGATAAAGCAGGACTAAGCAAACTCTAGTTAACGGTATATCTGACTTCGATTAGGATTACAGTTTACTATATATATCATAGTTATTTAGCCACACCCCCTCCGCTCACGTAGATAGCAGTCGTGACATCTACGTCTCACATTACCTTAAGTCTTATACAGGTTTCCAATTTCAATACGTTTTTTTCTCCTCGACTTACCATGGCATTGCCTTCATCTGCCCTACTATTTTACCCATAGCTCAGGGAGGAAAATATAGTTTCGTGATATATACCTTTTCAAGCCCAGCCCGCAGTACACTTAGCAAACTTCCCCTCGATATCGCCGCACACAATACAGAACAGTCTCGTCACAAGCATCTAATAAATCGTCTTCCAGACACTCGTGTCCTCATTTCTTATGCACGAATAGCCCATTACACAACGGCCTTCACAATTAGTGATCCATGCGCCGCTACATTGTGAGAGCCTCATGAATGAAGTGAACCTCTTACGCGGTGGTTTAAAATAATTACTTCGAGCAGGCGCGCTCAGGAACCGATCGACAACTCGCCCTTGCGCTCTTTTATGGTCAGGGACTGCGATTTGCTGTCCAGGTGAAGGGTCCCGGAACCAACGCGAATAATCTTACCTCACCATCGGGATAACATAAAATCTTCTAATCACGCGTTTACAAGTGTAAGTTCTTCTCCCCTGCGGCGCTCAGTTAAATAAGGCTCATTGTGCCTTCTAAATTCATTTTATAGATACTTAGCAAAATATCATGCACCCTCCGTGCGTCATGTATTTAACGTTCGATTAATTCTGAATAAAACACTTACAATTAAACTCTAGAAAGAGTTATGAAACTATAAGAATGCAGATAAGATAAGATTTAAACAGAGAGAGCGGAATCTATACGAAAATATAGACACAACTTAAAACTTACTCCTTCACCACTCCCGCTTTTCATGGCTAATCCTCTAATAACCTATCCTGTATGTTACTATTAATAGCAAATTAGCAACTGTAACAGCAAGTTTAAAAAATGACAGTTATTTTTCTTTTTAATGATACTTTCATAATTTATCCGCCGATCATTTTGGTCGAGTATTCATTAAGATATATACGCAAACAGAATAGAAATCATAATACTAAGCACCGCCACACTATTCATAAATCAATTTTTCGTTAGTTATTCAATCATCAATTACCTTCCTGTCACCATGTAACCGTAGCTGGTATGTATAAAATACAATTGCATTGTATTAGTAATGTTGTTCTAAGGCCAATGGGTGGGGGTCAGTGGCTTCGGTCCCTGATCTTTACAAGTCTAAATAGCGTCGATCCCAGCCGGGGCTCTCCCCCAGGGCAATACCTGTCCCCACTTGATTTAAAGGGGCAGCGGCTCCGGCTTTGTATGCCCCAGCGCCTTGACGGCCGCCTTCCCTTGAGGAGGGAATGCCCGAGGGGCATCGACACAAATTTTGTTCTTTTCCACCCATGAGCTTCGTCTTGTGGGTGGCCCACATTTAAATACGAGGCCTTGTGCCCGACGTTCCCATACAAGTGGCGGTATGAGACAAATATTCTCACAGTGGCTTCGGCCTTGGTTGACTTACAAGTTTAATAGCATTTAGGGCTCTCCCCCCAGGCAATACCTGCCCCCTTGGCGGCAGGCGCGGCGTTTTTTCGCCCAGCCGCCTGGAGGCGCCCCCTTGAGGGGGAATGCCGGACCAGCAATTTCTTTCCACCTACCACCCATTGAGCTTCGGCGTTGTGGTGTGGCCCACATAAAAACTGTCCTTGTTGTCACGCCCCTCATAAGTGGAAGTGAGAGGCAAATACGTGTAGATCAAGGTCAACAGTATTATTAATTGAAATTTAAAAAAGATTAATAATCTGAGTTTCCAAATAACAATTCTAAAATCATGGAGAATCTGACGTAAATAACTAATGGAATTGTTGACTGAGTAGTCAGTATAGTTTCGGTTACAAGAGAGACAAACACAACCTATCTCCATTTCTGATTAAGATGAAGGTGGCATCTACGAGTAGAGAACAGTTAGCAAGCTTCATCATGCATGTATCACTCACGGTGGGTTCGAGTTCGATCCTCTCATTGGCACTCCTACTACTGCAGCCCAGTGCCAGAGTAAATAAACAGTAGGAATGCCTTGTGTCTAGAGAGATTTGCATTAAAAACTTATTCCAATGTCAGTGTTCAAGTCTAGACTTAAAACAAAAGATATGACTATTGGATTATTCGGACAGCATCAGCTCTCTCCATCTTTGCGTTGTTATCGTGTACAATCGTTTCGGCTGAGTTGCCCGCACGGCCCTCTTCTTCGAGGATAATTCTGGGTCGGAACTCGGGAGCCTTCTCGAAATCGGAGGCCGAACCATTTTCTGTTGCGAACTCAGAGCACTTCTGAAATCGGGGAACCTTTTTGTTGGACTCGGCTGGCCATTCTATGTAATCGGGAAGGACATCAAAACGGGAACTTTGATCCCAGACCGTTAGTTCAAATCAGGATGTTTAAGCCTGTGTTAATTATCTATTCTATGTTACTGTTCACCCTTGACAAGATTAACCTGCAACCTAGAGATAAACTATTGGACACAGGAAAACCCAAGACGAAGGCCATGTTAGGCAGATCGGCCCGAAACATATGTACAGATACAAGAAGACGAGAACATAGTCTCCAATAATCCAAATAATTACTTAACTTATGACAGCCTATCTAAAAAAAAAAAACCTGCCTGAACCTAGTTAGAAAGGTCTGATTATTTTAAGGCGGTGGCATTTTTATTCTGACAGCCTGGTTCCTCACTAAAGTGAAGTTAAAAGAAACTTGAATGTCTCACTATTTGTCAGTCTCAGGCCTCACAGTGAGGGAGTCCATCCCTCTTATTTTCGCTAGTGCTGACCAGGGAGATTGTTTGTGTTGACGGTGTTGGAGGCGCCACATCTTACCGTCAGCTTCCCCACTTCTACTGCACAGATCGCACATGTATTAATCTGAGCTTACTAATGCTACTTGAGTTCGGTTCATGAGGCCCGGTATCGAAACCCAGGAACTCTTTCGAAATTACCTTGTGGACGGTGCTCTAAACGGACCTGAGCTAAACCGGCCTCTTTATCCGTCAACTAGCTGCTTCTAATTTGGTCTTGTTTTATACACGAGGCTAAGTCGGGAATAAGTATTCTATTTAGCACCTGCATGTTCAGTGTGTGTCGTGTGTGTTGTGTGTGTGTATGTCATGTGATTGAGAGAGAGGAGAGACGAGAGGAGGAGGAGAAGATGAGAGAGTGAGAATTTATATATATCATGAGAGAGATTGATGCTGTGTGTGTGTGTGTGTGTGTTGTGAAGAAAACGACCGCAATAGACTTTATGTATGGAACATTCATGTTTTTCTTTGAATCAAAATTCGATTTTCCAGCCCCTCTCTCGACTGAGTCCGGAGTAAAAAAAAGCTCTGAAGGGATGGATTTTTATAAATCGAAAATATGTTCATATTAGCTCATTGAATTTGATATAAATATTTTCATTTTAACGAACATATTGTATGCTGTTTTTCATATTCCTGCTTTTATTGCTATACTATTTACCGTCGGATTCATAGTTCCTTCTCATTACTGATACTAATATATATATTAACTATACTATATATATATATACTATATATGTATGTATTTATATTATATACTATGATGGATGCTGCTGCTGCTCGGTGTCTGGAAGAGACAGATGAGAATATATAGAAAGAGAAAGGGGGGGCCGGGTGAGAGAGAGAGAGAGAGAGACGATGAGAGAGAGATGATACGAGAGAGAGGAGAGACGAGAGTTGAAGTAACAATATCATATAGTTTTGTTTTATTATTAAATAGAAGCCATTATCACAGCATTATTGAATTTTTTTGTTTAGTATTATTTCCCGCCTAAATTTTTTTATTTGCTTTTCGATCTCGTACTCACTTGCTAGCTGCACATAGAGTTAATTACACGTTGTAATTAAATTATCTACACCACGCGAAGACCCACCCCTGAACTACTCTTACCACACACACACGGCAGGTAAGAATCTACTTTGAGACGAAATTAATTTTAGTACGTTAAGAAACCCAACATAGAATCCGCATCATTTCCAAAATAACAGTCATATGCGTTGCTATTTCCTTTTTTATCGATTGGCTTAACGTTAGATGACACAAGCCTGTCATCCTAGAGTTGACGCATCCAGCGAAACATTGGCGCGGTATCGATATAGCACTTACGCTGAGTGAACACGAATAATCACATTGAGGAACAAGTCACACTGAAATAGAAGTTTAAATAGTGATGATTTTTACACATTGTTTCTAAAGCTCTGACACCAATGGCGTTAGGGAGTATGGCTATGAGTCCTAACAAATACAAGAAGAACTAAAGTAACCCCACCCAAAAAGAAAACAAAAATAACAATAAACAAAAACAATAAACAATCAAACAAAAAACAAAAAACAAAAAAACATAAACAAACAAAACCAAAAAGCCGATCGGGCGAGATCTGGGCTTACAAACGATATTCTATAGACAGTTCGGAATTTATAAATGTGTTGGCAGTTGAGATAATAAAAAAAAAACAAAAAACAAAGAGAAGCTCTCGTTGTGTAACGTGCACGAAACATAATATAATTCTCATTATATATATAGTGCATATTATATAATATATATTACTACTATTACTACTAATATAATATATCATTCCAGGAATTTTCATAGCCTTATCCTCTCCACATCCTCTTGTCTCAGCTCTCATACATACGCCCTATTACACTATGGCACACACACACAGAAACACATAGTAACACAAACGACACACGCACACACGCACACCACCACACAACACATTATATATATATTATATTAACATATATAATTATCAACCCTGTTCTGCATGCTTAACTGAGACTAATGAGAAAAAAAAGCAGCCAAGAAATATTTTATTGGTGCAAAAACCACGTAAATAGCAAAATACTTTAAATATGTGCCATCGCTCTGTTTGGTAAATATAGAAAGTCAA
>CM042158.1:46681673-46701673 GCA_023376005.1 Doryteuthis pealeii
TAAAGGTGTAAAAAATGAAATAAATTTATTAAAGGAGTAAAAAATTTAAAAAATTGAAATGAAACTTAGTTCTGATAACTTTAAACATATACTAAAATAAAATATATATATATATAAAGATAATACCAGGTTTGTATTTATTAAAACTTGTTTAAAAAACCAATGAGGACTGTCTAATATTGCATGCTTAAATTTTGAATATATTTATTCTATTTTATGATGATTTTAGGTAGTGTGACGTAAGCAGTGGCGTAGTTTTTGTTACAGACAAAAACCGGAAGCGAATCTCCATTATTAATAGATATCAACCTTCATGGATTATTCAATGCCAAATTCATCCTTTGAATTTTCAGCCGGCAATACCCATTTCTAAATGGCTATTGCCTTACAACAATCCAGCCAATAAGTCTATTAAATGACAGATTACAGTCAACATTTTTAGTTATTTTTCAGCAAGGAACCAGGGGTAGCGGTTCCACGGGCATTAGGGTACTCAGGGTTCTAATGTTTAAAGGGATGTAGGAAAAGCAGTGCAGATATACTAAATTAGCTTTTAATGCAAGAATTTGGTTTAGTTTATTTGTTTAATGACATATCAAACTTTGTGGGTTATTTAATGCCAAAGTCATTCTTGTAGAGAAATAGTAATGTCCATATTTACCCCATAAACGGGAATGAATGTACTTGGATGCATTAAATACATCATTTCTAATTTCATATTGTTTAATATATATATATATATATATATATATATATATATATATATATTATATAGTGAAGGGTCTGAAAGTACTTGGAACAAATAAGTTATGGCAAATACATCAGTCTGATATTGTATATTTTATTCGGCGCCTAGAAAGGAATATGAACAAAATTTGCAGACAAAAAATGTCTTCAAATATGTCTGAAAGAAGAAATGCTGGCCAACTATATATATATATATATATATATATATATATATATATATGGGTAATTCCATGTAAAATCATCCAGAAAAAAGTAAAATTATCACCCACCCACTTCAATTTTTCTGAAATTTTACAGTTGTGGATGATGTTAAAGTTAGACAATCCACAAAATTTGATCTTCCAATTTCAACAATTGGCTGAGTTATGTCGATTTTTAGCTCTCGAAATTTGAGGGGTGTCGTGAAAAATGAGCAAAAATCAAACTATCTTTTTGGCACAAATAATGTTCAATATATGTGAAATAATAATGGAAAAATCTTTCTTATAGATCCAATACCATATTGGGATATTGATCTTGTTATGAAAAATTAAAAAATAATTAATAACTTAAAATTGGTCAACTTTAAGATTTGTATGATAGCATTTTGGAATTTCTCGGGCAAAAATGCTTTTATAAACCAATTTTTAGGAGTAGGGAAGCTCTAGAACTCATTTTTCGTGACCTTCTTCAAATTTGGAGACCTAAAAATCGACATAACTCCACCAATTGTTGGAATTGGAAGCTCAAATTTTGGGGAGTGTCTAACTTTAACATAGTCCACACCTGTATCATTTGTATTTTCGAACTATTGTACTCATCTTTATTGCTATATACACAACGTTTCCGTATTTTTTCGGTATTTTGTGTCGAACTCGGGAACCTTCTCGAACTTGGTAACCATCTCATCGAACTCGGGAACTTTCTTGCAGAACTTTGGAGCCTTCACGGAACTGAACCTTTTATTCAATCTATTCGAATATTTTGGTATATAAGGTGTGCTGAAGTCCACCACTTTAAAATATAGACTCTGCGTGGGCGCGTGGATTAAAGCCAGCCAATCAACAGCTGGAATACGTTGTTAGTTAACTATTTAATCGCCCATCTTGAAAGTCGTTCATTTGCACGTATTTGCCACGGACGGACAGATCGGCAACCAAGGACTCTGCTGAACCAAAGGATTCTACCCAACACTAAGGGACACCGTGGAACAACTAAATAATTCTACCCAACACTAAGGGACATCGAAGAACAACCAAAGTATTCTTCACTAACGATCAGCCTCTGTTTTAACATAAGAGATTTCCACTGTAAAGTGCTCTCACACAATATATATATATATATATATATATATATATATATATATTATATATATATATATATATATAGACCCCTTCGCACGAGGTCAATTTCTAAGTGGAGTTTACTAGTTTTAAATTCAGTTTCCCTTCTCTTAGACTGATTGCCTAGCCAAGATTAAAGAGCCCAGTCTTCCCTATTATTTACTCATAGCTGGTGAGTGTGTGTGTGTGTATGTGAAAGAGAGAGAGAGAGAGAGAGAGAGAGAGAGAGAGGAGAGAGAGAGAGAGAGAGAGAGAGAGTGTGTGTGTGATGAACGAGCTTACTTACCTCCGGCGAAACGCATCTGCTTAGCTTGTCAGGTTTTGCCTGAACTAAGCTAAGAAGCATAGTCGCTATTGAGGAGCAGATTTATAAGGTGTGGTCTCGTTCTGTCTCGTTCGTGGCGTGAGTATAACGTCGTCCATGCAAATTATGCCGACAGTATAAAAGGAGCTCATTTCTTTGCCAGAGCGGCAGCAATCTAAGCACGAAGAAAGACTGTGAGCGTGAAGTTACTGCTACTAGAGAGAGAGAGAGAGAGAGAGAGAGAGAGAGAGAGAGAGAGAGAGAGAGAGAGAGAGAGTGTGTGTGTGTATGTGTGTGAGAGAGAGAGAGAGAGAGAGTGTGTGTGTGTGTGTAGCTGGATGCATACCCTTACCTAGGGTATTTAGTGTTATGTGAAATGTAAACAGACTCGTCCAGGATTTAAACTCGACTTGACGTGTCCATTTCCGACAACTCTAGCCATTGCACCTAATGCCTTCGCGTATATGTTGTTGCTGTTGTTGGCATCTTTCCGTCCACTAAGGACGATGACGTAGTGTCCAAAAAAATCTGCATCTGCGCAAGTGACTATGCAGGACAATTTCTGAGTGAAAGTCTTTGGTGCACTGCACACAAACTGTGATGCTTTCTGGGGCTGCTGTTTTCTCTCCCTCTTTCTATCTCTCTTTGCTGTCGAGGCTACTCTTCTCTCCGCCTCACCCCTCTCCGTGCCTTACTTTACGTTAAGGCACCAGGCCGCTCTATTTTTTGCATCTACCTCTCACCTGTTTGTGTCAATGTGGCATATCCTCATGTCTCTCCCGCAGACATATTTAAAACGTAGGCGTGGTCTACCTACCGATCGGGAGCCTTTTACTAATTCGTCATACAAAAGATATTTCCTTTAGATCATCTTTCCCACCCAGTCATGTCTACTTTAGCATTCCTTTTATTAGGCTGTTATTGTTGAATTGAACCTGCAGCCGAGAGATTATTGTCGCTTAGAACTGTATTGACTCAAATCTTATATCCATTGCTCCATGTGTCCCACAACACAACTTCCTCTGTCTCCACAAGATGTATCGATGGTGATGCAAATCAAGTACTCAGTCCACATCATCGTGTTTGGGTGGTTACTAGCGATGGTAACTTCATGCCTGGATTCATCTTCCAACATAGCCCCAGACCCAACACGGAGGCCTAAATCAGGTGTCTGGAGGAGGTAATGCTGCCCTAGATCGAGAGGGTTGTTGCTGGAAAACTCTATGTATAACAACAGGACTGTGCTATGCCACACAAACAGGAGAACCCAATCTTGGCAGGGAGAACATTTCTGTGACCACTTTACTAATAAAATCAGGTGTCGAATTATTTAGATATTAATATATTATCGATTTATCTTTTATTTTCAGAGTGTTTCTGCCAATGCGCTCTCAACCCTTCCTCGTGTTGTCATTTCCGGTAATCATCAAGAATGAAACTGAGTATATTGCTCTCATCATCTGCTTTTTCTTAGAAAGTGATTACTGTTAATGGGCTGTGAGATGTACCTGCTAAACATTGTTATATAGCCCTTATACGACATCGGGTATATGAGAGAGAGAGAGAGAGAGAGAGAGAGAGAGAGAGAGAGAGAGAGAGAGAGAGAGAGAGAGAGAGTGTGTGTGCGTAGCTGGATGCATACCTTTACCTAGGGTATTTAGTGTTATGTGAAATGTAAACAGACTCGTCCAGGATTTAAACTCGACTTGACGTGTCCATTTCCGACAACTCTAGCCATTGCACCTAATGCCCCCGCGTCTATGTTGTTGCTGTTGTTGGCATCTTTCCATCCACTAAGGACGATGACGTAGTGTCCAAAAAAATCTGCATCTGCGCAAGTGACTGTGCAGGCCAATTTCTGAGTGACAGTCTAAACATTGTTATACAGCCCTTATACGACATCGGGTATATAAGAGAGAGAGAGAGAGAGAGAGAGAGAAGAGAGAGAGAGAGAGAGAGAGAGACAGACAGACAGACAGACAGACAGACAGATTAGATTAGAGATAATAGATGATAGGTGGTCTTTCTTACTTTACATACTGCTTCTACCTCGGCCGCCATCTTATCTGTTGATCTGTTGGGCTTCTTTTAAAGGTTGGTCTTCTTCTTTGATTCTGGGCTGGACATTGTTCTTGATATTCACTTAACAACAACAAGACTTGGTGTTCTTTATAATAAAGCTTTATTTCCCCAGCCCATTTGATTCTGTCGTGGGGAGACCGACCCATCAAAACTGTCAATCGCGTCTGCACTCCTTCGAAATCGGGTCGCATCTGACTAACTGAAACTTATTTTCATGGCACCCAATCGAGCGCCTTCAAGGGGTCAAGTAAAAAGGTCACTAACCGCCCATAATCGGCTTGTAACTTTCCGACCCATTTATTTTAAAATAATGGACCTTAATCAAAATTCTAACTACAGGTACGTTCATAAATTATGACTGCTCATTAACTATGTAACAGCATCACTCTACGGTAGGTGCCATGATTTGTACCTTGTGTATATATGTGGATAGATCATGGCCTGGCTACGTGAACGAAGATGATCCTCGTTGCGTGTTTGTGACTGAAAAGGACATTACGGGACAGACACGCACGGTCGCAGCGGCTGCAGCTGAAGTTCTGGTCAGGGTTTAATGGCGTTATGTTGTGGATATCTATTAGGACAGGGATTCTCAAGCTTTTGGAAGTTGTGGACCGGTTGACATTTTTTTTTACATCGCCGCACGGACGTATATAATTAAAGAATTTGTTAAACTTTGAATAAAACGTATTTATGCAGGCATGTTACAATTTGCTTTATCTAATACAGATTCTTATCAATATAAACTAAATTCCCCCAGTATACATTTAATGAGAACAGTGAAACTGCTTCTAATTTGTCAATTGGTCTCGATAAAAGAGAGTGCCACACGCCAAACTGTGGGTAAAGTTAAGCAGCGATGAGCCTGTTCAATATTTAAATGGGTGACCACTTAAGCAACAGCCTGTACTGTAAGGAAGCCGAGTGCTTTGTTTATCAAAATGACTTGATTCGACATTAAATAACCTGAAATTGGTTGATATGCCGTAAAAACAAACACGATCAGGTTGACACCATACAACTTTATGTAAATCATTTTATTATATAAGATTACTTGACATCATATAACTATGCAAAACCTCTTAAGAAACACCCACACAAAAATGTGAATGTACAATATGTTACATAATTTATGAGCAGGTATAAATTATGAACGTACCTGTAGTTAGAATTTTGAATTAGGGTCCGTTAACCTAAAATGATGGGGTCCATGGAAAATTACACCACAATTGTAACCTTTTACTTGACCCCTTGAACGCGCACCATTGGACGGGTGGGAATAAGTTTTAGTTTAGTGAGTCAGATGTGAGTCGACAGTCTATCAGAGAGGATGTCTCTCAGGGTTCGCAACTCATCCGCGGCGGAATCAATATGGACAGGGTTGCGAATAAAAGCTTGGACAAGAAACAACCAAGTCTTGTTTTGTTAGTTAACTATTAAAGACAATGACCAGCCCAGCACGAAGAAGAATCAACTGCACAAAGAAGAACCAACCTCACTAGATGACAAGAGAAGATGGCGGCCGAGGTATAACCAACAAGTAGAAGTGTAAGAAAGTAAGAAAGACCATCTAATCTATCTCTCGGTGTCTCTCTCTCTTCATTATATACCCAATGTTGTATAAGGGTTAAATAACATTCCTTCGTCGCTGCCATTTCCTTCTGGGTTGATTTCTCGAACTTAACGCACCTAAATTCCACCATCGTGTGTCACCCGACCGAAAGAAAATAAAAATACCAAAAAATCAGGGAATTAGACGAAATTAATGAAATTTTCAGTGTTGATATATTAATGAATAAAAGATATAATGCACCAGATATTTTATTTAAAAACTTTTACATTTTTTCAGCTCAGTTAACTTTGAACCATGTATCTTTGAGGCGTAACACATATTCTCAAATATAACACGATTTTTGCTGTATTATGAAGAGGAAGGTTTTTTTTAAAAAACACATGGAAAATTATTTTTTTACAGTTTTTAAAATGGTTGAGTTTTATAAATTAAAATCTGTATCTGTCAAAATGGCGCATTTTTGCCATTTTTTAAAATCTCTTGAAGATGTGTTTTAAATGTAATTTATTTTATTGTTATGATTAAGAAATTCATAGGAAAAATTCATATGTAAATCAAGGCTCTAAGGAAAAAAATGAAATAATTTCTCTCTCTCTCTCTCTCTCTCTCTCTCTCTCTCTCTCTCTCTCCATTATATACCCAACGTATGATGTGGGTACATATAACTATATAACAAATGAAAGCAATTCCCTAACCCCTAGGCGTAAAATAACTCTAGAAAAGTTGGCATGCCATTAAAACCATTCAATCAAAGTTGCGGATTATCTTTCCAAGAAAATCAGCATTCTATATGTTGCCTTTTGGACACCAAACTCTAGTGATGATTAGAATCTTGTTATTTGACCTACAAGGCCAAGTCACACTGAAAGCACCGGTTTACGAAGTTAAGCAGCAATGAGCCTGTTCAATATTTAAATGGGTGACCACTTAAGCAACAGCAGGTACTGTAAGCAACCTGTCCTTTGTTTGTCAGGATTAACTTGATTCGGTATTAAATGACTGGAAAGAGGGTTGATATGCTATGAAACAAAAATCAGCCAATAATACTATTGGCCTTATGAGTATATAATAAATGGAAATAAATCCGACATTATGATTGAAAAGAGATAGAAAACCAAATGTTAATTGTACGCTGACAGATATCTGTTTCGACCTATGTCGTTTGTAAAGTACAATTCAACTGAAATCATTTTAAACTAAACGAAGACAATTGTAAAAAAAATGCTTTAGAAAACCGGTCTTCATCAAGAGCAATTATATTGATGAAAGTGTTGTAGGTGACTCACCTATGACACGAACATAGACTTACCCAAAGGGTATATATTAACAGAGCAAAGCAACTCAAACGAGAAGTAGCAGATACATGTTCTTCGTGTACGCTGTAACAAGGAAACCCTTTTCATTGTACGTTGATATATTGCTGAATACATCAGTTCCCTACATTTTATCGCCGTGTTGAGTTATTATTTATTGACCCTTAAACAGGTCATAACAGAAAGAAAGGAGAAATAGTTGCTCTTTTTTATAAAGCATCTTTTACAATTGTCTTCATTTAATTTAAAAGGATTTCAGTTGAATTGTACTTTACAAACGACATAGGTCGAAACAGATATCTGTCAGCATACTATTATCATTTGTTGTTCTATCTCTTTTCAATCATAATTGGGTGACCACTTAAGCAACAGCGTGTACTGTAAGCAACCTAGCCTTTATTTATAAAAAAATAACTTGATTCGACATTAAAGGACCCGAAAGGAGTTGATATGTAGAAAGAAAAACCAGCCAACCAACCACAAGGCCAACCAGAGAAATGTTAGAATTATTCTGGCACAAGGCCAACGTAGTTGGAGAACGCATTGAAAATTCAACGTTTCTGCCATGCTCTGCGAGATGAGCATCGGTACTTTTCCCTTCCCCACCCTTCTCCCCATCCTTTCCTCGTTTTTTTCTCTCGAATTTCTGTAACCCCCACCCCACCTTTGCTACCAACAAGATGGTGGAGGGAGAGGGAGTGGAATGCAAGACGGGTGACGGTGGGTGAGTAAGTGACGAAAGATGTCGAGGAAGAGTGTTTGATTTTGGAGGCTCTGTAGCTTTTTCAGTTTTCTCCTCAGACTTGGGTGTCGGGTGGATTTGTCGAGCGAACAGGCACTTACGGGTGGCGTTCATTGGCAGACCGTCAGAGCCAAAGTAACCGAAAGTGCAAGATGTTTTTTTGTTTCTTTCCTTTTTCTTTCCTTCTTTTCTTTCTTTTTTCTTTTCTTCTTTTCTTTCTTTCTTCTTTTCTTCTTTCTTTCTTTCGTTCTTTCGTTCTTTTCTTTCTTTCTTTCTTTCTTTTCTTTTCTTTTCTTTTCTTTCTTTCTTTCTTTCTTTCCTTGCCCTTTCTTTCTTTCTTTGTTTCTATCTTTCTTTCGTTCTTTTCTTTCTTTTCTTTTCTTTCTTTCTTTCTTTCTTTCTTTCTTTCCTTTCCCTCCTTTCTTTCTTTCTTTCTTTCTTTCTTTGTAGCTAAGAGTTGACACTCTTTTTTTTATCATCCAAGTTTATTTTCGCAAAATGTCAGATTTAGCTTCAGCTATAATTGACTTGTCTGCTCTTTGGAGATTCAACATTTAATTGATATAAATAACTACTTTAACATATGACAAGTATTTGCAGGTATATCAAGGGGATAGAGCAAGAGTCGGCTTGTAAGGAGGTGCGTGATTTTAATACGGATGCAGATATTTTAAATTAAAATTTTAAATTAAAAAAAAAAGGACTGAGCCTATTCTCGTAGTGACCACCCCAAGTGGGGTTTAACAGGTTTTAATTCAGAGTTTTCCTTCTCCAAGACTGGTTGCCTAGCCATGGTTAAAGAGTCCAATCTACTCTACTATTTACCTATAGCTGGAGGGTGAGTAGTTGGATTCATACCTTTCCTAAGGGTATTAGCGCTATGTGAACTGTAGCTTCGTCCAGGTTTAGAACCCGGCTCGACGAGTCCATTTCCTACGACTCTAACCATTACACCTCCAACAGAAGTACGATCTTTATGGTCTAACTTCCATTGAATAAAAAAGTTTTTAAAAAATGCATCGGGGACTAAAGTCGGTATCAGCAAGGCAGCGAGAGAGTCTACCCCCTTTTCACTTGCGCTAGACCAGGGAGAATGTTTTTAGCGTCTGAGACGGAGCGCCACACCTACCACCAGCTCCTCATTTTAACGCACAGATCCCTGTGTTACTCATATGCTGAGTTGGCGAGGGTCGATATCGAACCAGGAACCTTGAGGTTCCCAGCCTGACTCTCCACCGACTGAGTTAAACCGGCCCTACTGAGCTAACAACTTCAGAGTTTTAACTCTTTTGGAAGCAGATCGACATTTTTTTCAGTAGTTCAATATAAGGCATTTTCTTATTGACCAATTCAATGTTAATGTCTAGAAAATAATTGATATGAAAATATATAATCAATCTTAACAAACAAAAAAAATTTTTTATTACATTTTAGCTTAGAACATGTGGCATCGAATTGGGCGTCAATGAGAATCGAACTCACTTAACATAGGTCTGCTAATCTAGATTGATAACCATTACACCACGTGAGGTGAGGTATTATTTACTAATATTAGCTTACATGGCATGCAACACTCCACTTTGGTTCTTACTTAGGCGGTCGGAGACGCCCCTCTGATCAATCGGCTGGTCACGTGAAGCCCTAGTATCTATATGATTGTCCCAAACCTATTGCTCTTATGGCAAGCCTCAACCCTTTTTTTTAATCATATATGTGCTAGAAGGTGGTGGCTGGGGGTCTTAGTGTCCTGGGTATGACGTTAAACTCTATCTGATGGTGAAGTTCCAGTTCTGGAGCTCCAAGGAATATGGAGTACCCCTTCATCATGTATGGGTTAGAATCTAACCCACACATAAGACCCTAACAGGTACTACCACTCCAGGTCAGAGTGGACCTGGGAGTAATGATGATGAAGGGGTACTCCACATTCCACAGAGCTCCAGAACTGGAACTTCACCATCAGATAGAGTTTAACGTCATTCCCAGGACATGTAGACCCGCAGTCACCGCCTTCTAGCACCCATATGATATTTTAAAAAATTATTTAAAAAAATTGAATTTAAAAAATAAATTTGGTACCCATCAAAAATGAATCAAACAAAACGTTTCCGACATAAAATAACCCAAACAAGGGTTGACATGCCGTAAAATCCAACCAACTAGAAACTGCATAAATGTTAATATTAATGAGCATCCTGTTCAGTTTTTATGCAAGGGTATTTTCAACTGGAAATGAATCACTTGAAGATGCACATTCTGGAAAAAGCCCCCCCCCAAAAAAAAAAAAAAAAAAAACCCAGCCGGTTAGCATTGATGGAGATGGCTCACTGAATATCTTTGAGGAATCTTATTCGCTTTTAGCGTTTTAAGGGTTTCCATTAATGTTTAACATATGTGAAAAGACATTTGCACCTGTAGCACATCAGAATAAAAAGATACAATTTGAGGAAAGGGGTATAAGAATTGAATGTTTGTGTCTTATAATACGTTATAAGGCTCAGAGTAACCCTTCTAACGTAGGTGCATATATAGATAAATGAATCCGAACAAACTGGGTTCTTTAACCTTGGTTAGGCAATCAGTCTAAAAGAAGGAAAACTGAATTAAAACTTGTTAAACTCCGCTTGGGATGGTCACTACTAGAATAGCCTCAGTCCTAATTAGTGATCTATTTCAATAAATTAAATTTATCATTAATGATTGTCTAATCTACTATCTGGGGTAAAGTTTGTTCTAGTTAATTTTTTTAATTACATTTCTACTCATTTTTTCGACTCGGTCCAGAAATCTTGAGAACATAATTATTGATTATTTATCATCATATGTATATGAGAAGAAGCCAGAACTGGACAAAAACCCAACAATGGCGCCTCCCTCATTCCAGATAAAAATTAGATGTAAAATTACTGTTTTTAATCCACTAACACAATATTGAATCATCTATCTAAAATATTTCCACCCCTTTATGTTGTAAATATAAAGTAATTTAATCAAAGATCAATTCAGTAACTTCTAAGTTCACACAGTTATGGTCATAAGAATTTGATGTGTTGTTATTATAATACGTTATAAGGCTCAGAGTAACCCTTCTAACGTAGGTGAATATACACATAAATGAATCCGAACAAAGAAGTACAACATAATAACAATACAGACTTTATTGTCTGAGCACGTGGAACAATGACATACATGACAAGATACAAATAGATTGGACGAAAAGTTCTTTGGAAGTACGAATGAGTTCATAAAGAATATGAGAGTCACTTACTGATAGCTGGGGGAATACCCCCACACTTAATAGACAGAGCCACCACGCATCTAGTCCATCCTTTGTAAATGACCAAGAGAACGATTGGGTTATTTTATGCCGAAGACGATTTTGTTTTACTCATTTTTTGTTTTTAAAAACTCAATTTTTAAGCATATTTCTTAAAACTCATTTTTATTTATTTAACCCATAACTGGGTAGCAAACAGTTACTACCCCTCCTAGTGGAACTAGTTGTATGTGGGAATGTGGAGTACCCCTTCATCACCATTACTATCAGATTCACTCTGACCCGGAGTGGTAGTACCTGTTATGGTCCCATGTATAGGTTAGATTCTAACCCATACACGATGAAGGGGTATTCCACATTCCTCAGAGCTCCAGGATTGGAACTTCACCATCAGATAGAATTTAACGTCATGCCCAGGACATTAACACCTACTAGCACATATATGATTAAGGGGTTGGGGTTTGCCACAAGGGCAATAGGGTTAGGACAATCATATAGATGCTAGGTTAAGCCTTGAGAAGAAAAATTGGAAATACTGTTGAGAATTTTTAGATATAAGGCGTGTGGTAAATGCACACTCTAACTTATAGACTCGCCGATAACCATGTGACCAAACTATTGGCCAACCACTGGCAGTGCTCTGCTGCTGATATTGTATTTATATCGGCTGTTCTGATCTTAGCTACTCACACCTGCTTTGAGCCTTCGTGGACGACGGAACATAGGATTATATCACTGGACCTTTTGACACTACGTATGATTCCATAACCCAGGACTTATTTACTTACCAAAGGATTCTATAGCTCAGGACTTACTTACTTTAAGTCTTTTTCAACTGGCCAAGGGCGGTCAGAAACTTAACATACTCATATACACCCACATCATACGTCGGGTATATATGTGAGAGAGAGAGAGAGAGAGAGAGAGAGAGAGAGAGAGAGAGAGAGAGAGAGAGACAGACAGACAGACAGACAGACAGACAGACAGAATAATTGACGATAGGTGGTCGTAAATTCTCTTTTTACTGCGTCTACTGCTCCTATCTCGTCGGCCATTTTCTCTGTTGATCTGTAGAGCTTCTATTAAGGGTTGGTTTTCTTCTTTCTGCTGGGCTGGTCATTGTCTTTAATATTTAATTAATAAAACAAGACTTAGTTGTTTCTTATAATAAAGCTTTTATTTTCAACACTGCCCATAATTCCGCAGCGAGGGGTAGATGGACCCTAGGAGCTCACAACAACGTCTACGCTCCTTGGAAGCCGGGTCGAACCTGACTAACTAAAACTATCTTATTCTCACATCTCTGTAATGGCGCGTTTTTAAGGGATCAAAGGTTATTAACCGTCACAACTGTCGGTAACTTTCCATAGGCCCCCTTATTCTAAATATAATGGACCCTAACTCAAAATTCTAACTAGCAGGTACTTTCATAATTTATGGCTGCTCTTAAATTATGTAACAATATTATTCAGTTTCGACTTTTGTATTTATTACAGGCAGGAGTACTCAGCAATGCCTGGGAAAAGATAATTTGGACCATATGAACTTTAGGCACCCCTTTTTGATTTTGATTCAGAAGGACATGTTTTTCATTTACACCACCAATATCCGGTTGTTTGTTAACAGACGATTTTTAGAGTTTTTTTTTAATTATAAAACTAACCCCTAACAAACAACCGGATATTGACGGTGTAAATGAAAAACATGTCCTTCTCAATCGAGATCAAAAAGAGGTGCCTAAAGGTCATATAGTTCGAAAATTTTTTATGAAATAATTCTGGTTTATATTTCAGCCATATTTTATAGATGCAGAGGTTATTTCCTATAACTCCAACCTAAAAAAGGGGAACCATTCTGAATTAATTTTATAAATTATTTATTTATTTATTGATCTACTTGGTAAAAAGAAAACGGGGTTAGGGTTAGGGTTTAGGGTTAGGGTTAGTTTAATGGGAAAATAATGGGTAGATTAATTGACAGATAAAATTCATTCAGAGTGGTTCCCCCTTTTTAGGTAGGAGTTATAGAAAATAACCGATGCAGATATATAAACATAACAAAAATGCAAAGAAAATAATTTTAAACGTAAAGATAAATTCTGATAAATTTTTCAGAACCTCTTTATACACATTTCTTTCTTGTTATTTCAACCTTTACAAATAAAACTCTTTTTACTAATTACTCGCAAACATCCATCATACAGCTGGCCATGTAAAAAAACATGAATCTCATTCTGTCTATCTCGTCTTGTATATGTAAATACAAAAAAAAATTGTGGTTTGTATCATTTGGATTTTTCGGACTATTGTCCTCATATTTATTGTTATATACACAATGTTTTAGCCGATGTGCACTCCGACCATCTTCAGGTGTTTCTTGTCAAACTCGGGAGCCTTCTTTTCGAACTCAAGAGCCTTCGCGTTGTAATCGAGAGCCTTCAAATCGACCGAAACGTTGTCTATATAAATATTTACCAACCCCTCCGCACGAGCAGGATGTGACACAGGGTCAATTTCATTAGCAGAATTTAACAGGTTTGAATTCAGAGTTTTCCTCCTCCTAGACCGGTTGCCTATCCAAGGTTAAAGAGCTCAGTTTGCCCTACTATTTACCCATAGCTAGAGGGAGAATATTTGGAATTCATACCTTTCCCAAGGGTATTAGTGCTAATTGAAATGCAAACAGTATCGTCCAGGATTTGAAATCGGGTCGACGAGTCCATTTTCAACTACTCTAACCATTACACCACGCGCCTCCAATGAACTTTGTGTCTATAACAATAAAGATGAGGATGATAAACCGAAAAATTCAAATAATAAAAATTACCAAGCATCCTCTAAAAAAATCAGACAAAAAATCAGACAAAATTTCTGGTATTTCATAACATATTCTTCTATTTCGCCATAAATGGCATATTTTGTCATCTGATGGTTTCCGGTGACCTCAAATGGGCTTTGAGGTCAACTTTGCTTAGTCTACATTGAAGCTCGAGGTCAAATCATTATCCACAAAAATATCAGGTCACTGGTATATTCGTTTAGTTGTAATTCTTAAAAGGAGAGACACACAAACTTCAATGTAATTGTATAGATTGCCTTATATTCAAAATAATTTTGATGTATGTACCAGCAATAATCTAATATATAAAACAGATTTTGGTATGTACGTGTCGACGTATAACAAAAAAACGGGAGGTCACTCAGATTCAAAATCTTGCATACACATTGATATCGTTCTAACTAAGAAAAATTCTAAATTTGGTTATTGATTTTTACTGATTAAGGGATTTAATCGATTAATTAATCCAAAATCACCCAATTTGCGGAACTGTCCGTATATCAGCCCCTCCTGATAATAAAATATTGTCTCTGCCTGCTTATTGTTAAAGCGATAACAGCAGCGAAGTTTTGATTTTAATGAATTAATTTTGCAGTCTAAGCCGTTCAGCTCCGAATTTATGGCCTATTTATGGTCCAGTCTTTAATAATTTTTATATCGTTAGAAAGATAAGAAAATACTCTTTCAAAATATGTAATTTGTGTGAGTTTTATTAATTGAATCATTTTTTACAGCGAGTTAAAAAATTAAAAAATGGCTTCGGATAGCCACGCTGCCTATGATTATTGCGATACAAGCAGTGCAGTCTATAACAGTCAGATCGGAATCTCTTACCTATTTAGGATTTTAATCTTTAAAATATTTATATCTTTAGTAATAAGATGAAATAGTCTTTCTGAATATGTAATTTGTATGTGTTTTTATAGATTAATTTTTTTTTTACAGCGAGTTAAAAAAAAAAAAAATACTACGTATAGGCGATAATACGAATAAAGCTCGGAATCTCTTAGTCTTTCTGAATATGTAATTTGTATGTGTTTTTATAGATTAAATTATTTTTTACAGCGAGTTTGTCCATATTCTTAAATTGTACAGTACACTCATTTTAATTTTAATTTTTGTAATGCATAAAAATTGTAGAAAATCAAAATGTACGCTTTACGGTTACATTATTAAAATAATATTTTAATCGTAAATAACAGTATCATGAAAATCAGTTTACGTCGTAAGTACGGTTACATATTTGTATAAATTAAACTAAGATTTTCATTCGAATAAAATGACTTTTAATTCTTTAATTTATTTATTAATTTTTATTGTTAGAGTTTTAAAGGGTTAAAAATAACAATAAGATTGACGAATTTCCTTAGAAACTGTTTTTCTTTTGGTTCGTTAACTAATTATTTTCTCAAACCACGATAAAAAAACAAAAACAAAGGTTACTAATACGGACAAATCCGGTGTTTTATCTTTAGTCGAAGGCCCGACTGGAGATAAGTAGTCAATTATTTGTAAGACGAAATTTATTTCAAGTTTATCTGACAATATCCAGTTATTGGAACATTTAAAAAAAATTATATGTAAGTACGAAAAATTGTAAGCGCTTTGTTTATCAAAATGACATGATTCGTTAGTAAATTACCCGAAAAGTTGATAAAACAAAACAACTAACAACCAACATTTAAATTATTATTCAAAATACAATTTAAAATATTCCTCAGAATTTGCCTTACAAATTAAATTTTAAGTTTTATGATTTTACTCTTTATTGTGAAGTCAATAAACATCGCTGAGTTTATAGTGCAACTTTTCAGTTCTGAAAAATTGGCATGTTTAAATAGAGATTTCATAGGTGACATTTGAACTTTTATGAAAATTGATGTTTTGTAATTAATATAAATTTTGTAATAAAACTTAATTTTAACTAGGGGGGGGGTTTAGTTTAATGGGAAAATAAATAAATAATTTGGGTTCCGTTCAAGCGGTTCGATATGGGGGATCAATTTACTAATAACTTATACGAGGAAATGAGCACCCGTGAATACTCAAATAATAAAGAACTTTTAAGAATTTTTTTCAATCTGATAGATTGGTGTGTAATCGATAATAATCAACTGAAGGAAAAAAATAGATGGGGGGGGGGAGTCCAGATAATCAGGTCCACCAAAACGTTTTTAAACAATGTTTTTAAAATACTAGGTACCACCAATTTTACCCTGTGAAATTTACCCCCCCCCTATATTTTAACACTATGAAACTTGCAGAAAAATTAATATTTTCTTGAAAAATTTTTCCATTTGAAAGAAAAAACATTAAATAAACTCCTGATGATTTTTAACTTTTTTTCAGCTTACGGAAATAATGAAAATTATGATTGAAAAACAACGTTTTCATTTTTTGCACTGTTAAATCAACTGAAAATTAACGTAGCTAAAAACAAGTTACTATAAGAGTTTTTTAAATTCTATGAAAAATCAATTAATTATAAATAATAACAAAATATTTCCGTTTTATTCAAGATGGCCTAAACTGATAAATTGGTGGTCCCTATAATACTATCTTAGGTTTTAGCAAAAATAGATATTGCAATACGAAGAATTTAAATTTTCGATTCTCAGCTTCTTTTTAAACTCAACATGCAATTAAGAACTAAATGTGAATTGTTGTCATGTACAAAAAATTTAAAACAATAACACACAAATATACAAACGAATACTTTCAATTTGTTGTATAATAATATGAAATAATTTTAAACTATAAAACAGAAAATACAAATCCTGAAATATACAAATTCTCAATGATTTTAGTTTCAAGAATTATTTTCCTCTTACCCCCTCTCTAACTACTGTCTTCCACTTTCTCTCTCACTCCCTGGTGATCCAAATTTCATTTTAGTCCGGTCATGGACCGGGTACCTTAGCTAGTCTTATTATAATGTAGACTCGGTGTCTTTCTGTCTCTCATCGAAAGTACGTCACTGTTTACGTCACAATACACTCAGGAATGGTGTATGTTTATCAATGATTATTTAATTATAGAGAAACAACAACAACAACACAACAACAACGACGACGACGACAGCAACTCCAGCAAGCATCACTGTTTGTTTACAGTCACTGCACCAGAGTGCAAAGAAAAAGTGGACACTACGCCATCGTCTTTAGTAGACAGAAGGATGCCAACGACATTCAATTTATAGTCAAAACCATCAATACATAGAATAAATCATATTTATTAACGAGGCCTCTATTAAAATCCTGCAATTATATATTTATATATCACTAAGAAATAAAAGTTTACATAATATATGGCGTAGTTAATTTGCATACTGGTTTTAACAAAACCGGGTTTAATAAATAATTACTTGGTGTTATGGATCTCTAATATTAATGTTTTAAAAATAAATTCAATGAATGATGTTATATAGAAATCAATTAAAATATAATTAACATAATTGTAATTTTTTATATACATTCTTATTTACTTTCGTTTGTCTTTCTAATTTGATATATTTCATTATATTAAACTTAAATACTTACGCCCGGTGGAGTGTGCATATTCTTGCTAGTATCATTAATGTCGCTCATTGTTCTCCAACGACACTATATATATATATATATTATATATATATATATATATATATATATATATAATATTTCTTTATATATTGGCATTTTAGTCTGGGAAGACTATAATAAAGTTTTTATGTGCCCCTGAAGTTACAGCGCCTCCTGTGACTATGAAGTCCGATGTTTGAAAAACATTCTCGACCACAGATGTCGCATTGAAAGGCTGTCCCTGAAGATGTTGATGTGTCGGTGCTTTGTTGCCGCTGCTTTCTTCTGGACCTCTTAGATTCATAGTGTTGCGTCAGAGTGACTTCTGACATGAACAGTCCTCTACGGGGATTCTGCCGCCACCGAGGGCGGTCCTGTGCCAAATTTTGCCAGCTATATATATATATATATATATATATATATATATATATATATATATATATATACATATATATATATATTATATATATTTACCAACCCCTCCGCATGAGCAGGATGTGACACAAGGTCAATTTCTTAAGCGGAGTTCAACAGGTTTGAAATCAGAGTTTTCCTTCTTCTAGACTGGTCACCAAGCCATGGTCAAAGAGCCTAGTCTGTCCTGCTATTTACCCATAGCTGGAGGGAGGATTGGATTCATACCTTTCCCAAGGGTATTAGTGCCATGTGAAATGCAAAAAGCTTCAACCATGAATTGAACTCGGATCGACGAGTCCATTTCCTACATCTCTAACCATTACACCATATACGATTCTCTGTCATCTTCTATCATGGATCTTGGCTGGTTCTAAGCTGGTCTTTTCTGGATCTGTGATTCTTCCTACCTTGATACTGGGACGTCCCGTGTTATTAATGTTTTTAATGAACGAACACAAGACTTTTTTGAGCTCATTTTTTATTTTATAAGAACAACAGATCAAGTCAAGAATTTGGCTAATTGGACGGGACGCGGCCATTACAGTTCATCCCGGTCAACGCCCAGCAAAAGACTGACCCTTCTAGCAACTTTCACATTGCTCGCTCTAGAGAACCGGAAGAGAGGTCAACACAGGGTTAAAAAGTGTCAATCATTTCCCGGTGTTTTCACACTAAACCGTTATTTTGAATCTAAACTACACCTACCGTGCATAATTAATAGGCTATCTATCAATTATGTAACAGGGGATGGTGATATACATCATAGTTGGGTACCTTGGAACACCATCATGGCCTGGAAAAGAGATTCAACTGAAAATTACAGGAAGAATCGAGAGCATCGAGACTACAGCACTGTTAAAATCATTGCTGACTTTAGCTAAGATACTGAGAAGAGTCCTGGAGAACTGATGAACTAATATTTGCTGTTCTGGCAGATCACGTAGAGCAAATAAAGGAAAGCTAAAAGGCAAAAAAAAAAAAGATGAAAGAAAATAAAAAGATAGACAAATACCTGGACCTTGCTGGAGAATTGAAAAAACTGTGGAATACGAGGGTGAAAGTGATACCAATTGTAATTGGTGCACTTGGAATGGTCTCCATAAGTTTAGAAAACAGACTAGAAGAATTGGAAATCAGAGTAAAAATTGAGACCATCCAGACAACAGCACTATTAAAATCAGCTAGAATACCTAGAAGAGACCTGAAGCATTAAATAACCTACAAAGGTTGATATGGTGGTCTTTCACTGAAGTCTGGGTGACAGCAATGTCACCCAGACTTCAGTGAAAGACAACCAGATAAAATGTGTGGAGTCCAATCATTCGGTTTAGTTTCTTTGTTTAATGGCATATCAACCTTTGTAGGTTATTTAATGTTAAAGTCATTCCTGTAGAAAAACAGTTGTGGTACTATTAAATCCATAGCTGGGGGATGAGGGGATTTATACCTTTGTCAAGGGTAGTCTGAAAGGGAACGTAATAGCGAGATTAGAGTTTGAACTCGCAGTCCAACACGTTAGTCACTACCCCACGAGGACTCCACACGAATTATTGAAAGAATCATTTATGAAAGACAAGAACCTTGGAAATGGGATGCGCGTTCAAATCTTGTTGAAATCTTATTCTTCATTTCCGTATTACGAATCCTGTTTTTTAATAGATTCTCCAGAGAGAGAGAGAGAGAGAGAGAGAGAGAGAGAGAGAGAGAGAGAGAGAGAGAGAGAGAGAGATGAAAAGGATGAGATAGATAGATAGATAGATAGATAGTTATAAACAGACTAAAATAGGTAGATAGATAGATATTGATAGATATGAACAAATTGAGATAG
>CM042158.1:46704173-46714173 GCA_023376005.1 Doryteuthis pealeii
TTTCGTACTTAGCTGAATGTTTGTTGATTATATTACTTAAACGATATTCCATGGGAGCGAGTGTGGTGGTGGTTTCTAAACTAGTCCATCAACTGACCCATCATTTAAATGATGAGGGGAGGGAGCGGGGGTGGAGGTAAGTCGGTTAACTGGAGCTCCAATCTGTTCATGATCCCAAAACATCCAGTCGACTGATAAAAAAATAAACTCAAACTATGTCGGCGGTATAATGTCGGTATCAGCTTCTATCCCCTCTTCACTAGCACTAGACAAGGAGATTATTTTATTGTCTGAGTGGAGCGCCACACCTACCATCAACTCCTCACTTTACCGCAAAGAACCCTGTACTATTCATACGCTGAGTTGGCGAGGGCCGGTGTCGAACCCGGAAGCTTGTGGTTCCTGGTCTGAAACTCTACCGACTGAGCTAAACCGGCATTCTTTACTTAAGAGCTATTGCGAAATAGTTCAATATGTATAAAAAGTATTATAATCTTGATTTAACTCTCTCAGTCTCTTTTTTCTTTCTTTCCTTCTTTTCATATTTTCAATATGTTCGATTGAAACAGATGAGCGCTATCGCTTCCAAGTGTTCACCCCGTCTCTCTATATTTCACCTATTCTCTTTGTTTCTTACTTTCTTTGTTTCTTATTATAGTTTTCTGTGTAGTATGTTCTTTTTCTTCCCTTTCTTTCTTTATGATAAAAACTGAATGGTCCATTATCTAGCTGAGTTGATGAAAATCATAAGAAATAAAAATTCGGCGAATAAGCAACACTAGGTAATCAGGATTTACATTTTTGCATTTTATCTCGGACGATTTGGACGGTCTCATTTTTAAACCAGAGGCTGTTGCAACATGATAACGGTTGGGAAATTAAGGAACAAGAGAAGTAATAAAATAATAATAATAATAATAATAATAATAATGTTCACCTCTGTTCGTACGAAATTATTTTCCAGGGAACAAGAAATGCATGATTGACGTAAGGTATTGGTTTCTTTGCTTAATAGCATATCAACCTTTGTGGGTTATTCAATTCCAAAACTATCCTTGTAGAAGAACAGTAGTGGCTCTATTTAACCCGTAGCAAGGGCTTGGATGAGTTCATACCTTTCCCAAAGGTGTTTATCTGAAAGTGAACGTAATCGTGCGATTGAAGTTCGAACTCGCTTACTATGATTTCAGAGTCCAGCACGTTAGCCATTATGCCACAACGAACCCACCCCACCCGACAAACATAAGTGAAAACAAATTAGCCTTATTTTTTTAGAGCTTGTGCTTCTTTCTTACAATCTGTTATGATTTTAGTGGCCATCCTTTAGGCTTCAAGCAAGAGCACTTGTCCAGCGGAAATCCTTGGTAAAGAATTTTTTGGTTGTTCCTTGTGTTACGTTGTAATATTCACGGCACTAAAACGACATGTACCGTAGTCCTTTTTTCTTTCTTGGTACTAAAACTCCAAAAGTCACCGTGCTGAAATGGTGCCGATAAAAAATCATAACACGAGAAACATGTCGTCACAACTGCCAGCCTTTATTATCGTGCTCGTATAGTGGGCTCCTACCAGAGGGAGGAAAGGCAGAGAGAAAGAGAGAGAGAGAACACTACTAGATTGGGCTCTCATGAGGTCCGTACCCTACGACCGCCGCCGGCAAAAAGAGACGAACCTTTCTTTTTTTCCCCACGTCACCACGTGACTTCCGGTCAACACCCGACTTCCGCTTGCGGTCAATTCTCCGTTCGGGGTTACGCTACGGTCAAACCATCGCTCTCCTCTTTTGGGTCATCACTATTTTTTAAGCCTTTGTTATTTATTCCTCCTCCTTCCATTAGTAGTCCTAGCTCACAAAAGTCAGGAATATACCCATCTTGCAACACTTGGTGCTCCTCAGTATTGCAAGTCCTTCGTCAATGTTTGCAAATGGACGTCTCTCAGTATCAGTGATTAAGTAGTCAACCAGTCAGCCTAACAGAAACTACCCCTCCAGTTCAGAGTAGATCTTGGAGAATTGTCAACGAAGGGGTGAATTCACGTACCCCAAATCTTCATATCTGAAACTTTATCACCGGAAGTAGTTTAACGTCATTCCCAGGACACGTGACACGGGAATTGTTTGGTTTGTTTGATTGGTTTGTTTTGTTTTACGGCATATCAACCTCAGTGGGTCATTTAATGCCGATAAAGATTTGAAATAAATTCATTCTTAATGGATACTCAGTTTTTTTATAAATACATTTTTCGATTTAACCCATAGATGGGACCCTAACAGGTACTACCACTCCGAGTCAGAGTGGACCAGGAAGCAATGATGATAAAGGGGTGTTCCACATTCCCCAAACCTCCAGAACTGGAACCTCACCATCAGATAGAGTTTAACGTCATAAAAGATAGTTGGGACTTGCCATAAGGACAATAGGGTTCGGACAATCATATAGGTGCTAGGGCTTGACGTGACCAGCCGATTGATCGGAGGTGGTCTCTCCGACCGCCCGTCTAGCCTAAGTAAGGATCTAAGTGGTGTGTCATGTCATGGACTGTTCAGCCACCAGGGTTCCGTCTTTAAGCATCACGAGTCGCTACCCACGGCCAACTGGTAGTCTCATTAGAGAAGGACTTATACCACTACAGAGGTGCAGTCGGTTCTAAAGCCCCAAAAGTAATAAAAATCATTCCCAAAGCACTTTTATAGTAAAAGTCATTGTCCAATGCATTTTTATAGTGAAAAATCATTGTTCATGCAATGTAAAAATCATTTCCAATGCATTTTTAGTAGAAATCATTGTCCAATGCATTTTTATAGTAAAAAATCATTGTTCAATGTATTTTTAGTAAACATCATTGGCCAATGCATTTCTTAATGAAAATCATTGTCCAATGCATTTTTATTGTAAAAACCATTGTCCAACGCATTTTTATAGTAAAAAATCATTGTCCAATGCATTTTTATAGTAAAAATCCTTTCCAATGCATTTTTATAGTAAAATCATTGGCCAATGCATTTTTATAGTAAAATCATTGGCCAATGAATTTTTATTGTAAAAATCATTATCCAATGCATTTTTATTGTAAAAACCATTGTCCAACGCATTTTTATAGTAAAAAATCATTGTCCAATGCATTTTTATAGTAAAATCATTGCCAATGCATTTTTATAGTAAAATCATTGGCCAATGAATTTTTATTGTAAAAATCATTATCCAATGCATTTTTATTGTAAAAATCATTATCCAATGCATTTTTATAGTAAAATCATTGGCCAATGAATTTCCATAGTAAAAATCATTGTCCAATGCATTTTCATAGTAAAAATCATTGGCCAATGCATTTTCATAGTAAAAATCATTCTCGTGAATAATGATGCTCAAGATATTTTTCTGAAATTAATTTATGTCACATCTCCAATGCAACTATCTCAGGTTCTGATTTTCAGTTTACGTTTTGGCAACGTTACACAAAATGCTCTTTTTCTTGTTAATATCTTTTTTTGTTTATTCTTAATGTTCCGATTTCAAGATGCCTGTAACAATAAATCGAGATTCACCCCCAATTCGCCCGTCCCCAGCCCCCAACTCCAAAAATGTGTCAGGTGTCTATTGTGCAACCGGTGGTAGCGGCATTTTTTTTTTTTGGCAAAAAGACAAACAGAAGAGGAACGTCGTCAACTGTTTTCGAGCGCATCCCAGTCTGTGTTGTTTCTTTTAAAGGCTGACATTTTAAAACGGGAAAGTTTTTTTTCTTTCTAGCAGCTAATTAAATGCTAGTAGACAGCGAGAAAAAAAAAACGTTTACATTATCCAAACTATGTCTACCTAAAGGATGGGGGCAGTTGCATATTATTTCACACTGGCACCAGATTTACGAGACGAACAGACAGACAGGACGCGAACATAATTCAACTTTGAGTAACTCTTATTATTTAGCCTTAAGCCAAACTAAGCCAGCCTCGACGAAATACCACCTGAAGTAGTGAAAACAATGACATTTGACAACATACCTTGATTATGTAATACCGTGTATAAACAGAATATTATAGAAAAATGAACGAAAGACTGCATCCTTCCCATTACCCAAGAAAAGCGACCTCAGAATCACTGAGAACTACAGAGGCATAACTCTTACTGTCATAGTTGGTCCACCCTTCTCAATCGCATCCGACCAGACGTCGACAATATTCTTAGGAAAAATGGACTTCAGAGAAAATACGAATAGTTACTTAAACATGCAAAGTACAACTTACAACCAAACATATCCTTCTAAATTGTAACAGCCTTAAACACATCCGCACTAATTACTATCAAGCAAGAAACCCGAGGGATATCTTTAAGAATACAAACCCTGAAAACTTTTTAAATTTTGTAAAAAAAAAAAAAAATGCTTTTCAACAAGATATAACAAAACATAACCGAATATCTCCATAGAACCACTACTTTAAAGACTGAAATCCAAAATAACCTTTTTGGCATTAAATGACCCACAGAGGTTGATATGTCGTTAAACAAAAATCAAACTCAAACTCAAACTTGAAACAATATAATTGTGTATAAATCATTAGCATTAGATAGAAATACTTAAAAATATATAACTGAATACAAACAATTGATTATTATTATTTCGCTTCACAAGAGTTTTTTTACACCCATTTTAGCCGGTGGTTTACAGGAGGCTGAATGGCAGGAAGTCTTCTCATGTCTCCAGGACTCCTCTGGGTATTCTAGCCTATCTTAAAAATGCTGTAGTTTGGATGGTCTCGATTCTTCCTTTGATTTCCACAACTCAGATTCTAACTATTCGTCAAACCGTCGAAGGAGAACGAGCAAAAAATCCCGAGGCAACACTTTTGTTTGTAGATTTCTTCAGTGCCTTTAACTCCATATGGAAATATAAAGCAAATACTTCTAACATATGGCCTCCCCCCAAAAAACTATTACCGCTATCATCATCATCATCATCATCATCATCATCATCATCATCATCATCATCAAATCGCGCAATTAGCACTGACATCCATGATAATCTCTCGCCAACCTTCTCTATCGTTTATTGTCCCCGGGAGGTCCTCTGTGCAGCATCCAGTATCTGCGCAGAGCTAGTCAATATAGGTCCTTGCTGGGCGGGCCCTCATTAGCATGTCCATGTGATGATTTCCGCAGGAGAATGTCGCTTATGAGTTCGCGTTTGCTTCTCCAGTATGTTCGTCTCACTCGGGTGGTTCGTGAGATAGGGAGCAAGTGGCCGTACCGCTGCTTCCTTGAGTGGGGTGTACTGTTTCCACGACTTGTTCAGGATCGCACGCAGCATTCTTGTGCAGCTCCCATCTAGCTTATTCTCCAGGCGCCTCGTTAGGGTCGAAGTGGTGCATCTGTACAGCAGCACTGACACGATACTCTAAAAAGACACCAAAGCAATGTTTTACTCAGTCGATGGTGACAAATTTCTTTGATGTTACAAGGAGATACATTAACACCATTTCTATTCATAATATGTCTAGATTACGTACAACGAACGTCATTAGATGCATACCACGCAGATGATCTAGCGCTTCTTGGAAATACATAGTTTAGTTCCTTTTTATTCTTGGCAATGATATTAAGATATTTGCCAAGAATAAAGAGGAACTAAACTATGTATTTGCGAGAAGCGCTAGATCATCTGCGTGATATGTATTTAATGACGTTCGCAATATCTTAATATCACCTATATACAAAAGTTGGTTTATCTTTTTGTTGTGGGGTTTGTTAAGGGTCACAAATAAAGACAAACGACCGGTAAAAGTTGATACAAGTGTATTGAACAAAGAAAGTAGTATTTACAGAACGAAGGTGAAGTTACGTCCGACGATACAGTCTAGAACTGAATCGCGTCGCTTGTTCTTCAAGCTACAATTGTCTTTGCTACTTATAGTAGTAGTAGGATCATTCCATTATGTAGATAGGTTATATCACCTATAACACTTTTCCTTTGACTTTGTAAATTTTTCTTGGTATATAGTTTTGGATTCTTTGTCTGAGAAAAAAACGAGAGCGCTACAAACTTTTACACACACTTAATACCTTTGTTGGTTGGAATTCATCATTCCATGTTGTACCCCCTGAAACATGATTTAACTGACTATCTAGCGTAAGGAGAAGCTTCCTCACTGAAATGCCCCTCCCCTCGAGGCACTTCTCAAGTCTTATTATTTCAACCCCGAGTTTGAATTCCAGAGGATATGACTTCTAAAAATAATTCAGTTTTGTTCCTAAATTACTGGGAGGTAGCCTACTGCCAAAATTATTTTCAGCGACTTCCCCCCCCCAAAAAAAAGACACATCCAAACTGGTAAAGTAACCGAATTGGATTGGCCCCCGGGATTGAACTGTAGACCTCATGATCTTCGGTCCACTGCTTTACTAACAGGAGGATTCCCTAGCTGATTTGTAACATTAGTGATTCCCTGCTATGAACATATGTTTCGTAATACAACCAGTGTCTTCCTCTAAGAGGTAAAGCCTACAGCTATCAAGATTTATTTAACATCACATATTGTGAGCTTGATCGGTACAGCGTACTGGCCTCCTCCTACGCTAAAAAAAGAAGAAGAAAAAATGTTAGCTGGTTTTGAGTACAGAGAGCTTATATAACTAATTGCATATAACACACCCGTAAAGCTAAACATCCGGATGAGATTCCTCGGTGTGTATAAATTTTATATCACATCGCACGTGACTGGGTTCTTTTTTTTTTTCTTTCTTTCTTTCTCTCGCACGTTATTATAGATTACGTTTATGAATTCAACCAACAACATTCTCAATTTAATGCGAGAGATTTTGGATTTTAATTTTAAAGGGAGCCAAAGTCCTCCTCGTTGCAAACAGTGGTGTTTCAGAATTTTTCTAACTTATTATTGAACATTTAGATGACATTTTCAAAGTGGCGATTGTGAAACTTGCAATCCATATATATATATATATATATATATATATATATATATATATATATATATATATATATATGCTGTAGATATAAACGTATTCTTTGCTTTAATAATGTTACAATGACTGAAGACGTCTGTGAACACGGACGAAGCTGTTTTACCCTGTAACTTGTTTTGAGTTGTTCATTTCTTGACCACTTTCCTTCTATCTACAGCATATCGTCGGATCCTAAACCCATCCACCCTTCCTTCATACACATATATATATATATATATATATATATATATAATATATATATAGTCATTGTGAAATCAATGTATGCTTCTTTGTTGGTATATCTGGTGAGTCTCGTTCTCAGTGTGAATATATTATATTTGTATATATAGCAAAAAAAAAAAAAATAATATACTTTACTCAACAATGCTTCTAAAGCAAATTATCAAATCTCATATATATATATATATATATATATATATATATATATATGAGATTTGATCATTTGCATTTTTGAATCATTGTTGAGTAAAGTATATTATTATTTATATTTTTTTGCTTGAGGGCAATTACAATGCGTATATCGTATAAAATTCGATAATTATTGAAAATAATTATGACAAGGGAACTCAGCAAATATCGTGCCCACGTAGAACATCGTACAGCTGTTTCAACTTTATTAAGTCTCATCAGAGATGTATACTTACGATTTCTCTCCGACAGAAATCGAAACCGGGAACTCAGCACGCAGATTCTAATTCTCTGATTCTGCGTGCTGAGTTCCCGGTTTCGATTTCTGTCGGAGGGAAATCGTAAGTATACATCACTGATGAGACTTAATAAAGTTGAAACAGCTGTACGATGTTCTACGTGGGCACAATATTTGCCGAGTTCCATTGTCATGATTATTTTCAATAATTATCGAATTTTATACAATATACATATTGTAATTGCCTTCAAGCATATATATATATATATATATATATATTATTGAAGTCAGTCAGTCTACTATTGATTTGAACAACAGCAACTGGCCAAGCACAACTGAACCAGTGTCAAGACAACTGGTACTTATGGGAATTCAGAATAGTCCATTCATGCATACGGGCGACTCCACTCCCTGAGCCCCGACTGGCTGCCCCTACTCGTACGATGCCCCGAGGCATCACAAATAACCTGCCATTTTGCATTAGCCTTTGCAGTAAACCAGGTTCGTATTAAGTTACGACTGCTTGCTGCCTTGTCTTACCAATTCGACGGTAATTGGAACTTGTATGATTATTCTACACACACACACACACACACACACACAACACAAATATATATATATATATATATATATATATATATATATATATATATATATATATATATATAATCTAGACTAGATTCTAGATTTACTTGATAGACGAAGGTCATGCTTCCGAAATATAGAATGAAATAAAATGAAACTTAACACTTAACACCCAACGGAGTTTCTTATTTATTTCACATCCCATGCATCACGCAAAATCCCCCAAATATATACTATAGACATATATATAAAATACATATATAAATATAATATATTCACACTGAGAACTACTCACCAGATATATGTACAGACACGCACACACACACACACACATACACACATATATATATATATATGTATATATTATAGTTTACAATACATTTAAGATGCGATCGTACACTATAATGGATAAATAAGTACAGCTCTTAATCGAGCACTTTATTTTCAATTCTCCAATACTATAAAGAATAAGTTAAGATAGCGTGTATATGGAGTCAACGGCGCCTGGTTGCTGACAGTTTCTTACCTATGCAATCTTCTAACCCTTGCTGAGAGACTGTCAGTAACCAGGTGCCGTTGACTCCAGTCAATGATGTTGAGCACTGTTTATTTTATATATCATTCATATTATCTACATTATATATATATATATATATATATATATATATATATATATATATATATACAAAAAATATATATGTATCTATATATATAATATAGGATTATATATATACTAGCAGCCGCTACCCGGCGTCGCCTGGGTAGAGGGGGATTTTTTAAAGTTAGTCCCGCAGATCCATTATTACTGAATCGTGAATTGAATCCTCGTAGGATGCCCCATTTAAATCCCTATGCGAAAAAAATTAATAGATCTTACATTGATCCAGCTACTCTGAAAAGAAATGTTAATGTCTACTATCTAAAATCTTAAATGAAAAATAAAATCATCTTCACGAATATAAATCAAATCTCTATTATTTTCGCTAAAAAAACCAAGGCCCGGTGATATTAATGCACATGTATATATATTTACTTTGTCGTTAACTGTTTTATTTTCGAAGTTTTCTCCGGACACACAGATTCACGCAACTGCCCTTTATATATATATATATATATATATATATATATATATATATATATATATATATATACTCATATGGTAAATTTATCTTACAAGTTCTGTTAGTTTAATTACGAAATTATAAACTAAGGACCTTCACATCAAATACAACTCAGTATTTTAGTATAAAAGGTTGTGGGTTTATTTTTCGTTACCATTTTGACTGGAATCAACGATGGATGAAATCTTCGAGCGAGTCTGTATAGTATCTTAGTTCCTCCAAGAAGTGGATTCCTCAAAGTTTGGCAAAATCTAAAAACAAAGTCATGGCTTGCTACTACACATAAAACACACACACACGCGCGCGTGCGCACACACACACATAAACGCACATATACACACACAGAAACACATACACACAGAGCACACACACAAACATACACAGAGCACACACACACAACACACACGGAGAGACCACAAATAAACATAAACATTTACATACACAAACACACAATCATACACACAAACACACAGACACACACACACAAACACACACATACGCACACAAATCACAAACATCAACATACACACACACATGCACACAGACATACATATAAACACACAAATACACACCCATAAACACATATGCACAGAGCATACACACAAACACACAAACAAACGCACAAATACACAAACACACAGACACACACACACACAGCACAGAGCACAGAG
>CM042158.1:46719173-46739173 GCA_023376005.1 Doryteuthis pealeii
CACCCACGGTCAACAGGTGGCCCCATTGGGGGAGTCTTACCCCTCTGCAGAGGTGCAGTCGGTTCATTCTAACGCCCCACCGACATGGCGGGGGGGGGGGTCCAGTGTTCTTCGGCCACTGGACCGGTAAAGTAAAATTATTAGCGTCGATCCCTGGGGGCTATCTCCCAGGCAATACCTGCCCCCTTGATTTAAAGGGACAGGGCTGGGTTTATTGCCCAGTGCCTGAGGCGCCCCCCTTGTGGCGGAATGCCGACGTGATCGACGCAATTTTTGTTCGCCCACATAAAAATCCAGTCCAGTCCTCATAAGTGGGATGAGCGGCAAATACCTTTACCTCGCATCCCACGTATGCGGGTATGGCACAGGGTCTTTAAATGTGTGAAGCTCATGGGATGGCGGGTGCAAAAAATGCGTCGATCCCGTCGACATTTCTCCTCAAGAGGGTGCCTCAGGCACTGGGCAATAAACCCATCCCTGTCGCTTTAAATCAAGGTAGCAGATGTTGCCGGGCTGGTGGGGGTGATCACGCCGTTAATTTACATTAATAGTCCAGTAGCTGAAGTCACAGGACCCACAGCCCCTGAAGAGCCCATGTTATGGTATTTGCCTCTCATCCCACTTATGAGGGCGTGACGCAAGGACATTTTTTATGTGGGCCCACCTACAAACCGAAGCTCATGGGTGGTAGGCACAAAAATGCGTTGATCCCGTCGGTATTCCCCCTCAAGGGGGCGCCTCAGGCGCTGGGCAATAAACCCAGCCCTGCCCCTTTAAATCAAGGGGACAGGTGTTGCCTGGGGGGATAGCCCCCTGGGATCAACGTTGTTAATTTACATTAACAAACACAGGCCTCGAAGAGCCCATGTTATTAGTGCATTTAAAATCCTGAAATATGTGTTATATATCTCTAAGAAATAAAGATTTACATAGTATATGGTTGAAATAATTTGCATAATGCTTTTAACAAAACTGAGTTTAATAAATAATTATTTGCTGTAACTGATTTCTAATACTATCATGTTATTCTCAAACGTATTAAAAGCAATCCTATATATAATTTTATGTAGAGATCAATTAAAATAACATTAAAATAAATGTAATATTTTTATATTCGTTCTTATTTAGTTTCTTTGGTATTTTCAATTTAATATAATACTTCTTTACTGTTGTGTTGTGGGGTTGTGTTGTGGGGTTTTTAAGGGTCAAAAAATAAAACAAACGACTGGTAACAATGGATACAAATGTATTGAACAAAAAGGAGTAGAAATTTCAGCAAAGAAAGTGGCGATTGCGTCCGACCATAAAGTTACGAGCTGCCTCGCATTGCTTCGTCTCAAGCCACAATTGTTCCTGCTACTTATAGTAGTCGTCGGCGCATTCCATTTATGTACATAGGTTATATCGCCTATAACAATTACATTGAAATTTAAATACGGGAGGAGTTTAGATAATGTAGAATTACTTTTAGTTCATCAAATGATTCTGATATTAATATGACTAGCAAATATATAGACCCTCCGGGTGCAAGTATTTAAGTTTTAATGTAATAAAATATTATATTATTAGAGAAGCTAATTAAACTAAATAAGAATGCAGATAAAAAGATTTGAAACATATTTTATCATATATATATACTTGAAGGCGGTGGCTAAGGGTCTTAATGTTCGGGGCATAACGTTAGAATTCTGATGGTGAAGTTCTAATTTTGGAGCTCTGGGGAATAAGGAGCACCCCTTCATCACCATTACTCTCTAGTCCACTCTAACCCGGAGTGGTAATCTGTTAGGGTCTTATCTATAGGTTATAGAAAAAATGAGTTTACAAAAAGTGTTTAAAAATTGAGTTTAAAAAAATTGAGTTTAAAAAAATTGAGTTTAAAAACAAAACTTTTTCGGCATAAAATAACCCAACAAGGGTTGATATCCCGTAAAATACAACCAAACGTCTTAGATAAACTTCGTAAATATCTAAGCACACTCACTATGTAGAGTTCAACGACCACTAACGGATTAATGAAGGAGGCAGTTCACATAGTGAAGCTGTTCTTTGCTAACAAAGAATTATTATCACTACTTAAAAAAAAAAGATTGAGTACCCATCAAGAATGAATAAAAATTCATCGGTATAAAATAACGCAACAAGGGTTGACATGCCGTAAAATCCAACCAACCACCCTAACAATTTCAGTAAGGAAACAGGGCACATATTGATGAGAGCTCAAGTCTTGGATTCGACCAAAGCAGTGGAGAATTGGACTCAATACATTAGAAATTGCTTTGTGAAACATTACACTAGGTTTCTTTTTTAACTACTTACACACCTCAACATTAAAACGAGGCCTTGTGCCTTTTGCTTTGTTTTTCGGCATACAAGTGGGATATGAGGCAAATACCC
This sequence comes from Doryteuthis pealeii, assembly GCA_023376005.1. NCBI lineage: Eukaryota > Metazoa > Mollusca > Cephalopoda > Myopsida > Loliginidae > Doryteuthis > Doryteuthis pealeii. The sequence continues at coordinate 46,721,571 of CM042158.1, forward strand.
TTACACACCTCAACATTATATAGTGGTATGATCTTAGACCTTTAAAAAGCTTTAGGAATGTCGACGGCATTAGTACCACAAAGAGAAGAAGATAATGCAAGAAAACTTGGACGAAAAATTATTAACATTCTCAAACAGGTAAAAAAAAAAAAAAAAAAAAACCCAAAATCGAACAAGATTTTACCTCCATCAACCATTTCTTTATCTTTTTGTAGAGAAGATCAGTTTCATGAAAAATATATTTTTGATAACTAACAAAGTCCCAAATTTAGGCGGTCAGAGGCCCTCTCCGATTAATCAGCTGGTCACATCAAGTCCTAGCACCTATATGATTTCCCCCATCCCTTTTTATCATATGGGTGTTAGAAGGCGGTTGCTGAAGGTCTCCATGTCCTGGAAATGACGATAAACTCTATCTGATGGTGAGGTTCCAGTTCTGGAGGTTTGGGGAATGTGAAACACCCCTTCATCACCATTGCTCCCAGCCCCCCCCTGACCGGAGTGGTCGTACCTGTTAGGGTCCCATCTAATGGTTAAATAGAAAAATGTGTTTATAAAAAAATTGAGTATCCATTAAGAATGAATTTTATTTCAAAACTTTATTGGCATTAAATGACCCACTGAGGTTGATATGCCGTAAAACAAACCAAATTAAAACTTACTCATAGAAATAAAGGCTTAGTTTATTTTAACTATCAAAACAACTGAACACCGTTAAAAATAAAAAAAAGTTCAGAAGACCATTAAAATGGAGACATATTACTGCATTCATTGCAATTTACAATTTTTTTTTTTTTTTTTTTTTTTTTTGCAATAATAATTAATTAAAAACGGCAATGACAAATTTGTTTTTAATTAACCCTACAAATCTTTTGCTTTTGTTTTACGGCATAGCAACCTTTTTCGGGTCATTTAATGCCTAAACAAGTCCTTTTTGATAACATTTTTTTTTTTTTTGTAATATCTTCAAATTTGGTATAAATAATTTTCAATAACTTCATTTGGTTTGTTTAATGGTATAATAACCCTGTGGGTTATTTAATGCTAAAAATGTGAAATAAAAATTGGTTCTCAAGTTTCCTTTACTGGTGTAATTTTTGTAGATGTATTTTATATCTGATTCATAATTTGATTTTTTTTTTTATTTTTATTTTTATTTCGCTTAAGGATAGAATGTCATCTTTTTGGGTTAAAAACATTAATTACATTTTTGTATTTTTTTTTTTTCTTTTTTCTTTTTTATTAATGTATTTAAATTTTACTCCTCGCTAATCAAACAAAATAACTGCAGCAGATCGTAGACTTTTCAAAATTCTTTTTCATTTAACATAAAATACCTTAAATGTCTGAGGTTTGATTTTGTTTGTTTTACGTCATATCAACCTCAATGGGTCATTTAATGCCGACAAAGTTTCGAAATAAAACTCATTCTTGATATTTTTTTATAAACACATTTTTTCTATTTAACCCATAGATTGGCCCCTAACAAGTACTACCACTCCGGGTCAAAGTGGACCAGGGAGCAATGGTGATGAAGGGGTGCTTCACATTCTCCAGAACTGGAACCTCACCATCAGTTTAACGTCATACCCGAAACCTGAAGACCCTCAGCCACAGCCTTCTAGCACATCATAAATGGGGTTGGAGCTTGCCATAAGGGCAATAGGTTTGGGACATCAGCTAGGGCTGAACGTGACCAGCTGATCGATTGTGGGGGGGGGTCTCTCTGACCGCCCGTGTAGCATAAGTAAGGATCAAAGTGGAGTGTTACCTGTCCTTGACTGTTCATCAAACAGGTGGCCCCATTGAGAGGAGGGGTCTTACCCCTATACAGATGTGCAGTCGGTGTATTCTACAGCCCCATTCGACAGGGCTGAAATGTCTGAGGAAAACCCGTCTTCGTGATTTGAAAAAAAAAATTCAATAGTTCGTATGTGATTGGTGTACACCTAAAATATTTTTGTGTCTACATTTGTAATAACCTTATTCTTTCAGGAATATTTGCTTAGATTCCCTCCCTCATAAATAATCTAACTTGATTTTTCAATTAGCAGCAACATACAGACCAGTTACTAAAATGCTTTAAAATTATTTTTAATTGTTCTTTTATAGAAGTTGATCCTATAGTCTTTCAGCATGAAATATAAGAATATTATTTCTGTGTGTGTATATATATATATATATATGATGAGGTTTGATAATTTGTATTCGGACTATTGTCCTCCTCTTTAATATTATCGAAACAACGTTTCGACCGATGTGCCCTCTGGCCTTATTCAGGTGGTTCTTGCCGAACTTCGTAATCTGAAACCTGCACGGAACTTCGAACCGAAACCTTTATTCAATCTAGAGGGGGTAGATTGTTCTCATTCCGTTAACCATAACCGGGTACAAGTGTTAAGTATTCTCTTATCGCCCTTGGCCAGAATTTAATTGTAAATGAAAAACATGTCCTTTCTCAATCGAGATCAAAAAGGGGTGCCTAAAGGTCATCGCTGCTTAACTTCGGTGATCTAGGAGGAACAGATATTTCAGAGTGACTTGATCGTGATTTAAAAAAAAAAAGATAATCTGAGTAACTCTCAGGATTTCTTTGTTAAATGTTTAAATGTAAGTCTTTCTTTTTCTTAAAACTTTTTTTTCTTTCTCTTTTTAGTTCTGTTGATTCCGGAATCTCAGTGGAGAACAATTCTGACAGTTGTAAGAATTTTTAAAAATTTCTTTTTCTTTAAATACTCGAACGAATAATTCTTCCTCTAAAGATGTGGTTGAAGAAAAAAATGAAGTGTACTGTCCAGGACAGGGACTGAACTCGCACACTCCATGTTATAATTTTAAACTTTTTATTTATTTATAGACCTGTCACCCCTGTTAATTAGAATGTTCAATTCCTGAATAGGCACAAAACCAAAGCCGGTTCTCTCCTGGTGATGGGGGTGGGGTATATATAATCATTACTACTCAGCTTTCAATATTTTCCCCATTCAATATTTTTGCTATTTACTGGGGCCGATTTAAGCTTAGTCGGTAAAGAACCAGTCTACGAATCACAAGGTTCTGGGTTCGATACCGGTCCCCACCAACTCAGCGCATGAGTAGCAAACATTGGGTAATCTGTTCTGTGTTAAACTGATGATAGGTGTGGAGCTCCACCTCGGCAAAAATAATTTCCCTGGTCTAGTGCTAGCAAAAGTGGGATAGACTCCCTCGCTGTCCAGCTGGTACCGACAGTAGTCCACTCAACCAACATTACCCCTTTACTATTCTTATATTCTCTTAGTCTTTCGTTTCTCTTATTTCTTTATAGACGCAAAAATAATTTCCCTGGTCTAGCGCTAGCGAAAGGGGGATAGACTCCCTCGCTGTCCAGCTGGTACCGACAGTAGGCCACCCTACCAACTTTACTTACTACACCATCTAGGTATAATTTTTTTTTTTTTTTTTTTTTGGGGGGGGGTGATGTTTTAAACGAATTTTACCCCTTCAAAATAGTCGAAATTATTTTATTTTATTTATTTTTTTGTTACCCTCCCCCAATTCCAATTGTCAGTATGGGTTTTTTTTCTGGTGAATACTGGGAATTCTCGAGTAGAGGAACCATTCATTGTTAACCTTACAAACCAACAACGTACAAACTCCGATTTCTAGTAGGAGGCAGCAGTGGGAAGACTCTACCAGAGACTGGGGTTGGGTAGGAGCGAAATTAATATCTCCGAAACAACTCCTTTGCGACAATATGGACCATATTACCTTTAGGCACCCTTTTTTTTATCTCGATTAAGAAAGGACATGTTTTTCATTTACACCGTCAATATCCGGTTTGTTAGGGTAACCCCTAACAATTTTATAATTAAAAAAAAAATCAATCTTCTGTTAAAACAACCGGATATTGTTTGTGTAAATGAAAAACATGTCCTTTCTTAATCGAGATCAAAAAGGGGTGCCTAAAGGTCATATGGTCCCAATATTTGTATCAGATTGTATTGTATATCGAGATCTACTTAACTCTTTTGTCTACCAAATTTCCCCCACGGCTGTACCAAAGTTGTATTCTTTTAACTGTATAAGATATTTCAAAGATAACTTTCTCTTCATCTCAGAATTCTTTCTATTCAAATAAAATCCCATAATTATTGTAATCGGTCCTTCCGCTCATTTATAATGAACTAACCATCAATTTTTGTACTTTGCTTGGGTGTGGTATGCGTAGGATATCAGTGATGGGAGAGCCACTATGAGCGATTTAAAGTTAAAGAGCAGAAATCATGGACATGACTTTGCACTTCCCATAGTGCTAATACCCTTGGGAAATGTATGTATCCAACTAATCTCCTTCCAACTATGGGTAAATAGTAGGGCAGACTGGGCTCTTTATCCTTAGTCTGTCTAGAAGGAAAACACTGAATTCAAACCTGTTAAACTCCGCTCAAGAAATTGACATTGTGTCACATCCTGTTCAGGCGTAGGTGGTTGGTAAATATATAAAATGATGGTCGGAATTTATACTATTACAACAGCAGAATAAGAGTTAGACTACATTACTAATCATTAGGAGTGGTAGTACCTGTTAGGGTCCAATCTATGTGTTAAATAGAAAAATGTTTTATAAAAAAAAAAAAAAAATTGAGTATCCATTAAGAACGAATTTATTTCAAAACTTTGTCGGCTTTAATTGACCCAGTGAGGTTGATATGCCGTAAAATAAAGCAAATCATACTATACTCAGAGATACTGATAGGTACGGGTCCTGTGTCACTGACGCTTAAAAATCTAAAAGGATACAGAAAAATCGTGTCCTAGTGTCGCCCCCCTCACCATTTCCAGCTAACTGTAAATACATTTCGATACTTTTTGGGAAACTAATTACACTGTATGGGGTACAAGCTAGGGATTAGACGGCTTCAGTTGTTCATAGATAAAAACTGCAATTTATTAAGAAACTTTAGTTGGGACCTATGAAATTTCCTGGACTCATTCAAATCAAATCCGTGCGTCCCAGGACGCACTAAATTAAAAAGCTATCACTAATCATTATCGGAAGTTGTGACGCCTGTGATTACGTTCTTGAGTCCCGTGGATATTCAATCTTTGGAAATAATTTTGTTTTTCCAGCAACCGGAAGTGGGGATGAGTTAGCAAATTCAAAGGAAACCCCGCCCTCTGGAATCTGCATTCTTCCTTTCTCTCCTTTGAAAGAAGAAAATGTCTATAAAGTGGCCGTACCAATGTTTCCGAATCATAAGTGTGCTGTGAACTTCAATCCTCCAGTGGGGATTTTCCATCAGCATCGCCAGTTTGAATGCGACGGTAGAATGGCCGAATTGCTAAGCAGGTTACCAGATTATGAGGAATTTCAATCAGAAATTGCTCGAAGTATTTACGTGATTCATCAGTCGCCGAAAAGAAAATCTTTTCAGACGACGACTAAAAATGTTCCAGCAACAACTGCAACTTGAATCTTCCATAATTTAAAAAGTGAATTGTTATTTTTTTGTAAATTAAAAGTCATCTTTAAACTTAACACTTTTTGTTTTTCGTTTAATTTAACATTTTGTTTTCCTTTTCAAGTAATGCCATTTTGTTTAGGGCAGGTATAATTACCAACACAGGAACATGTATCCTACATCAAAATGAAGCTGGTCCTCTGTGGATCCAGCAACAACTACAACAGAATCTTCCATAATTTAGCGTTATTTGTTATTTTAATTTTAAATTAAGTGATTTTTAAAATTAACCCTTTTGTTTTTTGTTTAATTTAACATTTTGTTTTCCTTTGAATTTTTGGAATATATTTTTAAGATGCAGTACAGAAATTGTTGTAAGATTAGTTTGTCCACCGGTGCATATCGCTTAAATGTGACCTGGCCTCCTGCTCTAGAAAACGCTAAGTGTTGCCTGCTCAAAACCCTACTAGTTTGGTTAATGTCTTGTTTTGGGGAATCCATGCAAGTAAAATACTAAGATCGGGATCCACAATGATATTTTGGTTGGATTTTACGGTATGCCAACCATTTTCTATACTCAATTATTTAAATACAATATTTTACCTTTTTTTTTTTCTTCTTCTATTCAACACATAGATGGGACCCCAATAGATACTACCACTCCGGGTCAGTGAACCTGGGACTAATGCCGATGAAGGGAACTCCAGTCTCAGAATTAGAACTTCTCCACTATATGCAGTTTAAAGTATTTAAGTACTAAAAAAATGATTTATTGGACCATATGACCTTTAGGCACCCCTTCCGCGATCTCGACTCACAAGGACATTTTTCTCATTTACACCGTCAAAATCCGGTTGTTTGTTAGGGGTTAGTTTTATAATTTAAAAAAAAACCTCTAAAAATCGTCTGTTAACAATTAACTGGATTTTGATGGTGTAAATGGAAAAAATGTCCCTACGAATCGAAACCGCAAAAGCGGTGCCTAAAGGTCATATGGTCCAATTTATTTGACTAGTGAATATCAATTTTCCATAGATTTTAGTTTTTGTGCAATAAATTAGTTATACATCTACAGCACAGTGGTCTGTGCGGTAAAGTAAGGAGCTGATGGTAGGTGTGGCGCTCCATCCCAGACGCCAAAAACAAAATCTCCTTGGTCTAGCGCTATTGAAAAGGGGATAGACTCCGTCGCTGACTGGCTGATACCGACTTTAGGCCGCCCCGACGACTTTACTTTACATCTACAAAACCGAAAATATTTAATCGATATTTTGATACAATTCCTGATAATATTGAATTGTAATAATACAATAGGATTTTAAAAACCTCGAATGGCTATGGGGGTGTCCAACAGAGTCAAATAGAAATCAAAGGGGTCCATAGGTAAAAAGGTTGTCCATAGGTAAAGGAGTCTATCCCCTTTTTACTGGCGCTAGACCAGGGAGATTGTTTTTTTTTTTTTTTTAGCATCTGAGGTGGAGCGCCACACCTACCATCAGCTCCTCACTTTACCGTACAGATCCCTGCGCTACTCATATGCTGAGTTGGCGAGGGCCGGTATCGAACGAACCAGGAACCTTGAGGTTCCCAGTTAAACACTCTACCGACTGAGCTAATAATAGTAATGATAATAATCACAATTTTTTCAAAGGGGTCCATAGGTAAAAACATTGATCTACAACTGCGACAGCCGTAAAAATTCAGCAATAAAATCATGTGGAATATCGTTCGATCCGGTACACTGTAGGGAGGGGGTGGTAAACTGAGTGTGGAAACCAATTGGAATCGATTGGGAATGGATGTCATCCATTACCGTGGCGGGGGGATACTTTGAAACGCTCTACAGTGGACCCCCTCCCGCTCAATTCCCAATATGGTGGTCCATACGACGCGTTAAAAGTTGCCGGAGCTTTCTTCTGGACCTCTTGGCTTCATGGTGTTGTGACAGGGTGGCAACACCATGAAGCCAAGAGGTCCAGAATAAAGCACCGGCACATCAACATCTTCAGGGACAGCCTTCACATGCGATATCTGTGGTCGAGAATGTTTTTCGAACATTGGACTTCACAGTCACAGGAGGCGCTGTAACTTCAGGGGCAAAAAACTATAGTCTTCCGAGACTGAAATACCAATAAATAAACAATAAATTAGGTCCATATAACGCTTTAAAAGACCCATGCAGGGTGGCAGTTTTAAATTTAGACACTACCAATTGCTGATAGATACCCGAAACGGAAAACCGTGTTTAGCCTACAGAGAGAACGATTTCGAAGCAAACACACAAAGAAGGACCAATTCTATAGATTGTCAAACTTACTCCCCCCTGTTTTTTTGTTGTTGTTTTTTTAACTTTAAATTTAAAAATTTTTTTAAAAACAATTAACGCTAAACGAAACTGTTTTTAGCAACTCTTTTCTCTTCTCTGTTTAAATAATTTTTTTTGTAAATAATAATAAAAATAAACAACTTAAAAACAAGAATATATAAAGAATAAATAAATATGGAGAAAATAATTTTTATTAATCATTATACAAATATAGATAAGAGATATGTTTTTAACTTTTGTATTCCCGGGCAACGGCGGGAGGCTCTGCTAGTGTACGTTATATATATATATACAAGGTGTGGCAAAAAGTATCGAGATTTTTTAAAAACTTTTTGACACACCCTTGTATTCTGAAAAAATGACGTTCCATTCATTCATTATTTTTTTTTTTTTCAGAATACAAGTTGTGTTAAAAAGTACCAAGTTTAAAGCTATATTTACCAAGCTAGAAATGAAGAATGAATGGAATTTTTTTTTTCTTCAGAATACAAGACTCTATACTTTTTTGACACACCTTATATATAAAATCCTTTTTGATATTTGGTTTCTCACAGTACCTGATGTTGCTTAAACGGTCGCCCATCTAAGTATTGAACAGGCTCATTGCTGCTTAACTTCGGTGATCTAGCGGGAACCAGTGCTTTCAGTATGACTTTACCATAAACTTTACTGTTTTTAAACGCTAGGTTAGTAGATATATTGTCATTTATTCAGCTTAGCTTAGAATGGTACAAGGCTGGAAGTAGGGAGCACACAGAGAAAATCAAATTCACTATCAATGATCAGCTAACCATTATACCCCTTCCAAGGCATTCCTTTATTGGTTGTTTTGGTTGCTTTTGTTTTACGGCATATCAAGCCTTATCGGGTCATTTAATGCTGAATCAAGTCTTTTTGATAAAAAAAAGAACTCAGGTTGACTTACAGTACCTGTTGTTGCTTAAGTGGTCACCCAATTAAGTATTGAACAAGCTCATTACTGCTTAAATTGTAATAAACTTGATTGGTTTGGAAGTTGTTTTATTTTACGGCATATCAACCCTTGTTGGGTCATTTAATGCTGAATCAAGTCTTTTTGATATTCGGTTTCTGAAAGTACCTGCTTTTGCTTAAATTGTCACCCATCTAAGTATGAAACAGGCTCATCGCCGCTTAACTTCAGTGATCTAGCGTTAACCAGTGCTTTCAACATGACTTGAACGTAAACTTAATGTTAAATGAACTGAGCAAGGAAAGCAAATCTTATGAAAAATATGGGTTAACCTTCCGTAACAGAGCCTGGAAGTGGGTACTAGTAGGGGCCCAAATTATTAGAACATAAAAATAATCAAAGAGGGCAGACGCGAGGCCACCGATATAGTAGTTCTAGTTGGTCTTGGCAGACGTCCTTACTGGGAGAACAGAACCAGACAGCAGCAGTGACTGTTGACAACATGGACTATACTCCAGCTTTGGGTGAACTAAGATAGCAGCAGGCCCAACAACGAAAGAGCGTACAACCAGAATTCTTTACCCCCCCCCACAAGAACTCTACAAAAAGATAAGTGTGTTCAGGAATTGTTACTTTTATATGTATGTGACTTGAGACCGCTAAAGCAATAGGTTTTTAGCAATCTTTTGCACCGTTAAACCCCTTTTTAAAATATACAAACCTTGTCTTGTCTTTTAGTCCTTTCTTAGTGGTATTTGGGACTGCAATTTTCCTGGTAATCTTGACATCGGAGATTAAACTAGTACAGCAGTAAAATAAGTGTTCTGTTAGACTACATTACTAACCATTAGGAGTGGTAGTACCTGTTAGTCCAATCTATGGATTAAATAGAAAAATGTGTGTAATGACAAACGATAACACTGATAGACTTTGGAAAGCTTTATTCTACTTAGAATAATTGGTACACTTATCGAGACCTTATATAGTCTAGTATTCACTAGAGAGTTCTCCAAAGGGGAGGTAATCATAATGTAGGGAAGGTAACTCTCAATTACTTATTACAATGTGTTTATTAAAAAAATTGAGTAAGATCATCGGCGTTTAACTTCGGTGATCTAGCGGTTACCGGTGCTTTCAACATGACTGTAAACTTGAATGAACTGAGCGAGAAAAGCAAATCTTGACGCATTTTCAGTTTCAACTTTTGACAAATGCGCCAAGATCCGCTCTTCTTACACAGAAATAATTTTCTTGTTGTCTTTTAATAAACAAGGAACTTCTGTCTTATTACACCGTCCCGGATGTATCGAGAAAAAAATGGTGGCCGCAATTTTGATGAGAGCATTTTGGACGCTTCTTACGAGACGAACAACAGGTTTAAGGGGCGCATTTACAGAGTAAAATTCACTGTATAATGCGTCCGTTAACCCGTTATTCGTTCCGATGATTCTTTTGTCCGTCGGTCTGTGTGTGGGGTGGGAGGGGGTCGTGTCACACCGGTTGAGTATTCAGGAACGATCGCTCTTTATCGTTTATGCATCAAAGAAAGAAAGAAAAAATTAAAGAAGAAAAAAATAATAAAGAAAACAAGAAAGAAGAAAAAAGAAAGTAAATATAGAAAAAAAGAAAAGAAAAAGAAAAAAAGAAACAAAGAAAAATAAAAAAAAAATGAATGAAAGAAAGAAAAAGAAAGGAAAAAAAATGAAAGAAAAAAAAAGAACAAAAAAAGTAAATATTAAAAGAAAAAGGAAAAATAAAGAAAAAAGAAAAATGAAAGAAAAAGGTAAAAGGAAAAATAAAAAAATAAAAATGAAAGAAAAAGGTAAAAAAATAAAAAAAAAATGAAAGAACTAAAAAGAGTAATGAAAAAAGTAAAAATAAAGAAAAAAGAATGAGTAAAAAAGAAAGAAAAAAGAAAAAAAAAAATGAGAAGAAAAAAGAAAGAAAAATCTCCCCTGAAATTGAACCATGAACAGATACTCCGAATGTTCCGAAATTGCAATCGGGATTGATGTTAGTTTTCTGTTAAAAAAAAAAAAAGAAAATTAAAAAAAAAAATACCCCCCCCCCATGTCTTAAATTTGTATCTAGTGGGAACTTGACTTATGAATTTAATTAGTTTCACTCATAACTCAATTTCCGTGTATATGAAATCAATCTTGAAATAAACTGAAATGCCATTAATCCGTTCCAAGACTCCAAGTTTAACTCATTCAACTCGTAACCCAATTTCCTCGCATATCAAATAAATATTCCTCATTAAATATTTTGTTATATTATTTATTTTTTAATTGTTTTCGACTAGTTACGACCTTAGGTCATCGTCAGGAAAAAATATCGTGAAGTAATTGTTTTTAGATAGTATTTGACAAGCCACAAAGATTATTTTTTAGATGAATGTACTGTTGAATGTGACAAGTCCATTTGTTTAGTGAAAATCATCTTCTGGTTAAATTCGATTGGATTGTTTTCTTCTTTCCTCATGGTGATTTTTTAATATATATATATTTAAAAAAAATGGACTCTCGTCGATTTTCGACGCATGAGGGTTCACACACACAATGAACATCCACACAGTGATTTGTTTATAGTGTTGAAGGCTTGTGTTGGACCATCCACACTTTTTGGCACAGTCGATAGGAAAGAATTAGTGCATCAAGGGTTGCCACAAACCCAATTAACGACCAACCTCAAGAATTTTGAATTCAGTGTTATCCCTCTCCTAGACTGGTTACCTACCCAAGGGTAAAGGGCCCAGTCCGCGCTACTATTTAACCCATATATATATATATATATATATATATATAATATATATATTCAAACAACGTAGACCTACCGACAGAGGGAACACCACGAGCCTACAGATGACTGGAGTTCTAGCAATACCAGCTATAAAGACACCAAAAGCAACATAAAACAGGCAGTCTAGATTTTCTTAATTAAGGAAGGTCATGTTTCCGAAATATTGAATGAAATAGAATGAAACTAAAAAATGTAACATCCAACGGAGTTTGTTATTTATTTCACATTTCATGCTTCACACAAAATCCCCCCAAATATATAATATAGACACACACACATTGATTTAATTAATATTTTATCTCTATTTGTTTTCTGTTGGTTTATCCACCTGTTCTTTTATATTTTTCACATTTTGTCAGATTTTTCTAATATGTTGTTTCTTCATATATATATATATATATATATATATATATATATATATATATAATATGTTTGTGTGTGTTTGTGTGTGTGTAGTAATATCTCTTCAACGGAAAAAGACGTCAATGCACGCATAGGAAAGGCATGGGCTGCTTGAAACAAATTATCAGTCATATGGAAATCAGATCTGGCTGACAAATCAAAGCGAAAATTCTTCCAAGCCGTAGTAGTTTCAGTGTTACTGTACGACTGCACAACCTGGACTCTAACAAAGCGCCTAGAGAATAAGCTAGACGGGACTTGCACGAAAATGCTGGATCTTCCAGTAGTAATGAGTGATAAGGACGGATGGCGAGAGATTGTCATGGATATCCGTGCTGACAGCACGACAGGAAGATGATGATGATGATATATATATATATATATATATATATATATATATATATATATAATATTTTATATTTTTGCTTGAAGGCAATTACAATGCGAATATCGCATAAATTCGATAATTATAGAAGATAACAATGACAAGTGAATTTCGCAAAGAATTACTCGGTGTGTAGAATATTCTTTGCGAAATTCACTTATTATTACCTTCTATAATTATCGAATTTATGCGATATTCGCATTGTAATTGCCTTCAAGCAAAAATATAAGATATTAATATATATACTTTATTCAGCAATGCTTCTAAAAAATAAATAAATCAATAAACAAAACATAAAAAAAACTTATATATATATATATATATATATATATATATATATATATTATAATATATGAATTAGAAAAACAAAGAATAATTTATTTTGATATTAACGTTGACGTTTAAACGTTTCGGTTTATGTTAAACCTTCATCGGAAAATATAGCATTGCAGACGCTTTTTACCAGACGAACAACAGGTTTAGGGGCGCATTTACAGAGTAAAATTCACTGCATAATGTGTCCGTAGACCCGGTATTCGTTCCGATGTTTTTCTTCTCGAACGGTTGATGGTGGGAATCCGTTTTTGTTTGAGTCATACTTCACTTCTTAAGTATTACAAGTTTTCTTGTGGTTACAGTACACTTCTTGCAAGGGATTGAGAATATATTCGGAACTTTTGCTCACAAAAAATAACAACTTACTTTACAAAGTTATCTGATAGACTTGCATATATATATATATATATATATATATATATATATGTAGGTTAAGAGAAAGGAAATGAATCCGACGGTATAAGTATACATAAAAGGATATGAAAACACACAATATGCTGTTAAAATGAAAAAAATTTATATCATATTCATAGCTAATATTGAACAATATTTCGATTTATGAAAATCATCTTCAGAGCTTGTTTTTTACTCCGGACTCATCGAGAGAGGAGCTGAAAATCATTTGAATTCAAAACGAAAACATTGATGTTCCAAAAAGGTCATGCGGTCGTTTCATCATAAGCACATCCGCCACGCGTGAATTCAAATTATTTTCAGCTCCTCTCTCGATGAGTCCGGAGTAAAAACAAGCTCTGAAGATGATTTTTATAAATCGAAATATTGTTCAATATTAGCTATGAATATGATATAAAATATTTTCATTTTAACAGCATTGTGTGTTTTCGTATCCTTTTATCTATACTTATATATATATATATATATATATATATATATATATATATACGAGGTTTAGTAAAAAAGTAATGCCTTTTTGTTTAGGACAGGTATAATTACCAACACAGGAACATGTATCATACATAAAAAGGAAGCTGGTCCTCTGTGGATCACATCCCTACTTCTCCACATAAACACCGTTTCTCTCAATAGCAATGTTCTACCATCGAATAAGAGCATGTATTCCTGCCATGTAAAATTCTGTTGATTGTTCTTTGAGCCACTTCTTCACTACAGATTTCACTTCCTCGTCACTTGAATAATGTTTACCTTTCAAACTTTCTTTTATGGGGCAGAAGAGATGATAGTCTGAAGGCGCTAAATCTAGTCAGTATGGAGAATGCTGTAAAGTTGTCCACCTGAATGAGGCGATTTACTCCCTTGTCCTGATGCTTGTGTGTGGTCGAGGATTGTCATGCAGAAGGAGGGCATTGTCGATTGGCAAGTTGGATCTTACTCGTCGGATTGATGCTCTGAGCCTCGTTAGGGTCTCAATGTAGACCTTAGTTTTTAAAAAAAAAAACAAAGAAAAACTTAACATGAAATAAAGAAAATTGCATTACTTTTTGACTCACCCTCGTATATGTATGTATATATTCCCAACATGTATGTATTCCGAACACGTATGTATTCCCAACATGTATGTATTCCGAACACGTATGTATTCCCAACATGTATATATTCCAAACATGGAAACTTTTAATGCTCATACTGCTCTAAAGTATACCGAACAGCTGGTAGTCTCAAATGTCACATGAAAGTTCACAGTGATACGAACACCGCAATGATGAATCTGCACATTAAACTTTGACCTACAACACTTTGGAAATTGTGAAGGTACTCTCCAGAAGATGGATCACTGGTCACCTAGGCAACAAGTATTTTTTCTTTCTTTTTTTGGATTACCAATAAGAGACCTAAAAATTTAAAATCGTGACCAGAATTGTAACACTCTGCTTAGAAACTGACCTTGTGTCACATCCTGCCCATGGCAGAGGGTTTGGTCAAATACATACAATGAATTTAATCTTAATTCAAAAAGTCAATTATTTACTACTTATCTAGGCAAATATGAATGAAGAAGTAACACTCTGCTTAAAAACTGACCTTGTGTCACATCCTGCCCATGGCAGAGGGTTTGGTCAAATACATACAATGAATATAATCTTAATTCAAAAAGTCGATTATTTACTACTTATCTAGGCAAATATGGATGATGAAGTAACACTTTGCTTAATCAACGCCGGTCGTAATGAGTGCCAAATATGCTGTACGATATGCAAGTCGCTGGCATAACAGGAAAACCATCAACGGGCTCACGGATGGTCAATGAATGAAGGAGTGGCATTTATCTGACAAGACATCGCAATCAGCAGGTATGTATGTATCTGTGTACGGATTAAACCTGAACAAAAGAAACGTGTTGTAAGAAAGGGTGAATTTGAATACGTCAACATTCAAAATAAAGAAATTCTCATATGTAGTTGTTGGAATATAAGGTGTGCTACAATACACCACTTAAATTTATAGACTAGGCGAGGTCACGTAGTTTAGACCCCAGCTAACCAACAGCCCTAATGCGTTGCTGGTTGACTACTTAATCACTGATACTGAGAGACGACCATTTGCAATCATTGACGAAGGACTTGCAATACTGAGGAGCACCAAGGAACAGCCAAAGGATTCTTTACCAAGGATTTCCGCTGGATAAGTGCTCTTACTTGGAGCCTAAAGGATAGCCCATAATATCGTAACAGTAATTTATGTGGAAAGTGTCTCTCTCTAAAGAACTGGTCTGAGAATTTCATTTGCGTTTTCTTCTAAAAAAGTGCCAAATAATTTGTATTACTTGTAAATAAAATACAATTAAAAAATAGAACAATAATTCTTTATATCATCAAATAAGTTGTATTGAAGTGCCTAAAGATTTTAATAAAAATAGCAAAGTTATTGATAATTTAAAAAAATAAAAGCAGTCCATGTGTTATTTTGTATAGTAAAATTTGTACTATATAAAGTAGGTTTTATCACAGGATTCATTTAATCATAAGCCACACTGAAAACAGGAATAATTCTCTTTAAGAGAAAATTGTTTCCTATTCTTATTGAGAAGACACAACGATCCAGTGTCAATGGTTACTAACCCTCTTGTATGTATCTTGTGTAACAAATTCTTCAGAAGTCTCAGTGGACTGAAGAGTCATCATCGTGCTCATAGTCTTCTTCTTCTTCTTCTTCTTCTTCTTCTTCAAATGAAAAATAGAAAAAAGCCCCCCCCCCAAGAAAAACTACAAAAAAAAAAAAAAAAAACAACCACAAGAAAAAAAAAAAACCAAAAACCAAAAAAAAACCAAAACAAAACAAAAACAAAGCCAAACAGGAAATGGTCTTGCTCATGCGCGAGTTGACATCCCACAATGTGGGTTGTGGGTTCAAGATCCGTTCTAAACATCGGATGTTGTTTGATTTAGATGCTGCATGAACAAAATCTAAAAATGGATTTAAAAAAAATTAATCATTAGTAAATCTAATAAAATAAAAGTAAAAAAATCGACGGGGCTGCCTAAAGTCGGTATCAGCAACACAGCGAGGCAGTCTATTCCCTTTTCACTAGCGCTAGACCAAGGATTTTGTTTTTTGGGGGATCTGAGGTAGAGCACCATACATACAATCGGCTCCTCACTTTACCGCACAGATACCTGTTCTACTCATACGCTGAGTTGGCGAGAGCTGGTATCGAACACGGAACCTCGTGGTTCCTAGTCCGAGGCTCTACCGACTGAGATAAACCGGCCCTAAATACACAATTTTTGTACATCCAATACTTAAAGTGGGCAACCAACGACTTTCGAAGAACTAGAAGAACGAATACGACAATCTATTTCTGCCATTCCACAAGAGTTCCTAGGAAGTTCAGTTGATGCGATTCCTGAGCAGCTTGAGAGGCTGGAGGCGTATGCTGGTGCTCATATAGAATTTTAAATAAAACTTCGTGTTATATGTGTTCTTCTCATAATTATGTTTTGTAAAAAAAAATAATGATTCAGAAATAAGTTATAAGATTTTTCAACTAGAGAAAGAAATTGCTTCACAATCACCCTCCACAGAAAGCGATGTTAATGCACAAATCGGAAAGGCATGGTCGGCTATAAACAGATTATCAGTCATATCGAAATCCGATCTCACTGACAAATTAAAACGACAATTCTTCCAAGCTGTGGTTGTATCAGTACTGATGTATGGCTGCACCATTCGGACCCGAACGAGGCGCCTGTAGAATAAGCTAGATGGCAGCGGCACAAGAATGCTGCGTGCGATCTTGAACAAGTCGTGGAAACAACACCTCTCAAGGAAGCAGCTGTACGGCCACTTGCCCCCTATCTCAGAAACCGTCCGAGTGAGATGAACAAGACATGCTGGATACTGCTGGAGAAGCAAGGACGAAATCATAAGCGACATTCTCCTGTAAAAACCAGCACATGGGCATGCTAATGTGGGTCGCCCTGCAAGGACCTACATTGACCAGTCTGCGCGGATACTGGATGCTGCACAGAGGACTTCCCGAGGACAATGAATAATAGGGAAGGTTGGCGTGAGAGTGTCATGGATATCCATGCTAATTGCACGACATGATGATGATGATGATGATGATTTCAATATTGTTTTTATTTCTGTTTGAAAATCCTATCAGGCTGAAAGTGTATATATCTTTTCTTATTTTGTTTTTGATCCATGGGGTCCTTTTCAGAACTATGCATCTGTCATCTCAGTATAAAACTTTTTTTCTCTTATTATAATGGAGATTGAGTGTTTGTCTATCTTACTATATTACTACTCAAGTCAGAATTCCCTTAGTTATTTACGTCACATTCTACATGATTTTATTTTATTTAAACCTTAATTATTAATAAAATTGTTTCACATTATCAATACTGTCGGTCTTATATTCATTCTTGTAACATGTAATTGTATTTATATATACAAGAACAAAAGCAGTTTATAGTGTTAACGGGAAGGCTAATTTGCATATTCTTATTAAACATTCGATTTTAATAAATATGTGCTTAGTACTATTGATTTCTA
>CM042158.1:46744173-46779173 GCA_023376005.1 Doryteuthis pealeii
GAAAGTAACTAAAAAGAGAAGAAAAGAGAAAAGTAAGGGAAAAAAGAAGGAAAAAGTAGAAGAGAGAGAGAGTAGAGGACAAGAAGTTAAAAAGAAGGAAGATGACGAGAAAACTTAAAAAAAACAAAAAAATAAAGAAGAGAGAGAGAGAGAAGAGAGAGTGAGAAATAAAGAGAGAAGAAGATAAGAGAGGAGATTAAAGATAAAGATAAAGAGAAAAAAGAGAGAGAGAGAGAGGAAAGAGAGAGCAATGTTCAGAAAGAATAACAAAGAAATTAAGTGTCCTTATTTTGGTCTCTTGACCTGAGATAAAAAAAAAACTTTCAAGTCGTAGAATTGAAATCATCGTTGTCACAAACTAGACTGATATATAAGTACAAGATGTATAATAGCTGATCGATCACACTAAACTGATTGCTGATTACCTTTATCCGACCGAATGAACTTCTCTGTCAAGGTTGACAACAATGTCTGTTGCAACCTTTACATTTATTACTACCTACACAGCGAATTAATTATGAAAGTGGTTTTCTCAAAACTCATTACTTTATTCCCGTCCACATCCGTAGTTTGGCATTACCCTTCCAGCTGGAAATTTAGCTCTGCCGCCCTCGGTGGCGGCAAGCTCTCCATAGCGGACTGTTCATTGTCTGAAGTCCCCTGGCGCAACATTATGAAGCCAAGAGGGCCCAGAAGAAACGGCGGCAACAAAGCACCGGCACATCAACATCATCAGACAGCTTTCATATGCGACATCTGTGGTCGAGAATGTTTTTCGAACATTGGACTTCACAGTCACGGGAGACGCTGCAACTTCAGGGGCAAAAAACTATAGTCTTCCGAGACTGAAGTGCCAATAAATAAAACAATAAATTAGGTCATATAACGCTTTAAAATCCCATCAGGTGGCAGTTTTTAAATTTAGACACTACCAATTGCTGATAGATACCCGAAACGGAAAAGCGTGTTTAGCCCACAGAGAGAACGATTTCGAAGCAGACACACAAAGAAGGACCAATCTATTGATTGTCAAACATACCCCCCCCCTGTTTTGTTTTTTTACTTTAAATTTTAATTTTTTTTAAAACAATTAACGCTAAACGAAAACTGTTTTTAGCGACTCTTTTCTCCTCTATTTAATTATTTTTTTTTTTTTTGGTAAACAAGAAATAATAAATAATAAACAACTTAAAAACAGAATATATAAGAAAATAAATATGGAGAAAATAATTTTATTAATCATTATACAAATATAATAAATTTGTTTAAACTTTTGTATCCCGGGAACGACGGGAGGCTCTTGCTAGTGTACGTTATATATATATACAAAGGTGTGTCAAAAATGTATCGAGATTTTTTAAATTTTTTGACACACCTTGTATTCTGAAAAAATGACGTTCTATTCATTTTTTTTTCAGAATACAAGGTGTGTCAAAATAAGTAAAAGTTTAAAGCTGTATTTACCAACTATATTATATTCTTCGAGACTACATTGCTGATGATCGTGGTCTACCAGCGGTGAACTTTGTCTGGACACTGAAACTTTGCTTAAATCTCCTAAGTTTCTATCTCACAGACAGCACCTCCCATTACAGTGTGAACCGTAGAGTCAAATACGCCCTCTTAACTTTCTTTCCAGGCTGTCGGCTGGGACTTTAGAATACACTGACTGCACCTTTGTAATGACCCCTCTCCTCCATGGGGGACACTGTTGCCGTGGGTGCGACCCGTGAGCTTAAGGTGGGAACAAGGTGGCTGAGCAGTCCATGACATGCAACTCTCCACTTTAGCCCTTACTTAGGAGGAAAAAAACCTTCAATCGGCTGGTCGCATCAAGCCCTAGCACTTATATGATTGTCCCAACCTATTGCCTTAGTAGCAAGCTCGAACTTTTAAAAAATCATATATGTGCTAGAAATGCGGTGGCTGTGGGTCTTAATGTCCTGGGTATGACGTTAAACTCTTCTGATGCTGAAATTCCAATTCTGGAGTTCTGGAGAATGTGAAGTACCTCTTCATTACTATACTCCCAGGTCCACTCTGACCCGAGTAGTAGTACCTGTTAGGGTCCCATCTATGGGTTCAATAGAAAAAATTGAGTTAAAAAAATTTGAGTTTGTAGAAAGAAAATTGAGGGATGACATGTCGTAAACCTCCAACCAACCACACCAACCAACCAACAACCAACCTAACTTCCTTTCAATATCTTCACCCGAACTGACAGAGAGTGTTGCGTAGAGTCAGATAAGTAATAATCTAAAGTGACAGATCCGAAAATAAATGACATCTGGAAGAAGTCCCCATCCCAATTCCATATATAGGTTGGTATTTACCCAACCCATTCGCCTCGGGTAGGATATAAACAAGATCGGGGAGTTCAGCGGATCCAACACGATATTATATTCATGATGGTCTGCAGACTAGCTTGCATAACCATTCACCAAGATGGGACGCCTATTTTACCAACCCGTTTGCTACGAGTAGGATGTGACATAGGACGCAAATATGGGACAATTCATAATAGATAATGATAGATATCAATAAATTTATATAGATATGAATAGGCTGCGGTAGAATATATGAAAATATTGGAGAGATAGATAAAAAATAACAAGGTGAGTCAAAAGTTTTGCAATATTTTGGTAACATGAGGCACAATTCGACAGCTTCGGATGTTTTGCTGAGGTTGTTGAAGTGGACAAACTATACTGGACTGTGGGATGCCGATCTCGCCTGATACTCTCCGAGTGCAACTCGTGAGACACAAATCGGCAGCGAATGCTTTTGCCGAGGTCATAAATGTGACGAACCACAACTGAACTGTGAGATACCGAGCTCACTCTGATACTCTCCGAATGCACCTCATGAAGCACAACTTGGCAGCTCCGGTGCTTTTGATGAGGTTTTGAAGGTGACAAACTATACAGGACTGTGGGATGCCGATCTCGCCTGTACTCTCCGAGTGCAACTCGACGGATTGATCTCTATCACTTGAAGCACGGCTTCGGAATTTACGGTTTTAGATCTGTTCCCTTGCTGATCGTTGAGGTTTTTGCACCCGAGCAAAACTTCTCGAACCATCTGGTTACTGTATTATATTTTGATTGTTTCCCGGCGTTATAATATTACTACCACCCCGCACGAGCAGGATGTGACACAAGGTCAATTTATAAGCGGTGTTCAACAGTTTGAATCAGAGTTTTCTTCTCCTAGACAGGTTGCCTAACCAATGTTAAAGAGCCCAGCTGCCCTCTACTTATCCATAGCTGGAGGGAGAGTAGGATTCATACCTTTCCAAGGGTATTAGCGCTAAGTGAAATGCAATACACGTCCAGGATTTGAACTCGGGCGACGATCCATTTCCCATGACTTTAACCATTACACCACGCACTTCCGCGGCGTTTACCCAGCTCAATTCGTAAAGCGTGAGTTCGCGAATTATCACGTTGCACGGTCATCCGTGAGGCCTTCAATCACACACTCACAGTGGAGAATGCACAATGTGTCAGCAGCACCAACTGGCACGATACTGCCACCACAGTGAGTACCATGTCACGCTTGAACCGCTTTGTCACGTGATACATGTCGTCGCATCAACACGTACCGACTTGCAAAATCCTTTTGACTCACGGAGATATATCAAATATGAAAAATATGAATAAGAGTAGAAAGATAATAACAGGTTTAATATTGATATGAAAATCTGGGATGATAGATAGATAAAAATAATATCAATTTGTTAAAATAAGATTTTATGGGACACCGTTCGTGAGAATCAATTCCACTGATTAAAAACTGATATAAAATAGGATGGGTATAGATAGAATGAGAAATACTATGAAAAAATACGATTTTGTATAACAAAACATAAACATTTATGATCACTCGGTGAGCATCAAATCCCTGATTTAAATATATGTATTGAAATACTGGGATGGAATTAGATAGATAAAAAATACTGATTGTAAAAAAGACTTTTTGTATAACAAACAGATTACATTTATGGGACACTCAGTAGATCAAACTTCACTGAATAAAGACTGATAGAAACTATGGATGTATAGATAATAAGAATAATACTGATTGTAGTAAAAAAAGACTTTTTGTAAACTAAACAGACTAATTTATGGACACTCGGTGTAGAATCAAATTTCACTGATTAAACTATTATGGAAAATACATCGATGATAGATAAGATTAAAATAATATCGATGGTTATATAAAAAAGACTTGTTTTGTATAACAAACAGATACTTTATGTTGGACACTCGGTGAGAATCAAATTCCTGCTAGATAAAATATATGAAAATATTGGAATGGATGACTAGATAAAAGTAATACAAGATTGTAAAAAAATTTTTTTCAAATAGTCAGTATAGAATATCCAGTTATTGGGTCCTGCAATTGATCCGTATTATTCTCAAACTAATTAAACTTAGTATTCCAATCTAATCTATCAGTAAACAGAAAAAGAGAACATAACTTGTAAATTATCTATAATTGTACTCCTTAACTAACCCTAACCCTAACTACCCAACTCCTAATACCGTTCTCCTATTTCATAGTATATGCAATAAATAAATAATTTATCAGTCAAGAGTGTCCCTTTGTTATGTTTAGACTTAATGGAATAAACCAAACTTATATATATCTACCCAAACCCCTCACAAGCAGGATGCAAACAACCTTCATTTTTTAAACGGAATATCAGTTTGAATTGAAGTTTACCTTCCCTAGAAACGCGTTGCAAAGAAATAAAGATGCCAACTCTGCCCTACTATTACCTATGAGCTAAGAAAAATACTGTGAATATCATACCTTTCCTAAGGATATAGCGTGATGCGAAATGCACATTATATCACCCATTGCAAAATTCTGATATACTAGTATTTCTAAATTTATTAATCATGGTGTTAATCCATTACTTTAGTAAAATATAAACATTTGTGGTTTCTTATTATAAGCACAATCTGATTGAATCTGAATGACATCTCTTTTCTAGTGTTAAGTCGACACTCACATATAAACTTCTTATATAATATATATATTATTATATATTTTTATTATAATATTTATATTACACAAAGCCGAGCAGGATGCAACACAAAGTCAATTTCTACGCGGGTGTACATTTTTCTTTGTCCTTACCAAGCTAAAAAGTCTGTCCTACTATTCACCATAATGTAGGAGAATAGTTGGATTCATACCTTCCCCAGGGTATTACCGCCATGTGAAATGTAAACAGCCTGGTTCAGATTTGAACTCTGGTCGACGAGTCCATTACCTGCGACGATAAACATTCACCACCTTGCCTCTTTTTACAACACCTCCGCACGAGCAGATGTGACACAAGGTCAATTATTATGTGGAGCTTTAACAGGTTTGAATTCAGAGTTTGTTTTTTTCACGTACCAAAATATTACAAAACCTTTGACTTACCTATTACATATACAAGTGTGTCAAAAAAGTATCGAGCTTTTTTTGCTTTTGACACACCAAAATTTTGTAGTGATAGAGAAGTGTTTATTTACCCCCCCTTCCACACGGAGATTGGACACAATGAAGCTGGTTTGAATTCAGAGTTCCTTTCTCCTAACTGGTTTGCCAAACAAGGCTAAAGAACCTAGTCTACTCTACTATTTACCCATTACTGGGGGGAGGGAGGAGGGAACAAACGTATCCATGCCTTTTGTAAGGGCATTACACGAAAGGAAAATAAACAACCTCGTCCAGGAATCGACTCGGCGCTGATTACATTCGTAACAACGTTAACCGTTCCGCAAGGGCACCTCGTTTCCTCTGCACGTGCAGAGTGTGACACAAGTATCATTTCTAAGTAGAGTAAGCTTGTTAATTCAAGTTTTCCTTCCCTAGATTGGTTGCCATATCAAGGCTAGAACCCAGTCTCTCTTACTATTTTACCAAAAAGTAAAGTTGCAAAGTGGCCTATTGTCGTAATTCTTCTTTTTTATAGTTTTGTTTGTTGTTTTGTATTATATATATTACCAACCCCTCGCACGAGCAGGATGTGACACACGGTAAATTTCCTAAGCGGAGTTTAACAGGTTTGAATTCAGAGTTTCCTTCTCCTCACTGTGTGCCCAATCAAAGCTATAGAACTCAGTCTGCGTTACTTATTTACCCGGGATATTCACTAAAAAGAAAGTAAATTTATTTGACGACAGACAGCAGCACAGACACACACACACACACAGAGCACACACAACACAGAGAGAGAAGAGAGAGAAGAGAGAGAGAGAGAGAGAGAGAATTTTCAAGGAAGAATACAACAGAATGGACAGAACCAAGCAGCAACTAAACAGCTCTGGACCTCAGAATTCTTCTGACGAAGAATCTTTATTTCGAAATATAAGAATAAATCAAAGGTAAAAAACAATATCATAGTTACCTTCATTTCTCTTTACTCTTGCATTGTAATAGCCTTCAAAACAACCACCAAACCATATAAACTCAATGCTTCAAGCAAATCATAAAACTCTTTTAAATTTATTTATTTTTCAAATATCTAAAGCGTATGAAGGAAACACAATAAAGGTCTAAGTAAACTTCAAAAGATTATTTCATAAGTAAATCCCCCCCCCCCAAACACACAGAAAATCTAATCAAGTCTTCTCGAGACGACTTGATATGTTTCGTGGCACGTGCTCTCTCGATAACGTAGACAAAAATTACTCACCTGATGACTTCACTCAATTCTAAATTAATCTCTGATCATGAAATGATATATGCCTATTTACTAAGCTGATCGTAGTCTGGCACAAAGGTCACCCAAAATTGAGCTCTCACTGCGGATCTAACTCGTTTCAGAATACAAGGTGTGTCATAAAAGTATCGAGGTTGAAGCTTTATTTACAAGACAGAAATGAACAATGAATGGAACGTTATTTTTTTTTCAGAATACAAGTGTCATAAAAGTGCCGAGCTTGAAGCGTTTTTACCAAGACAGAAAGAAAATGAATGGAACGTTATTTTTCAGAATACCAGGTGTGCCAGAAAGTAGGCAAAATCTCGATATATTTTTGACACACCTTGTATATCATTTTAATACGAATTTTCGGTCCGTTTAATGTTGAATGCTGTGGATCAAATAGTGTGATAACACAATTTAAGTCTTAATTCAAACTTAATTATGAAGATTAGTTGGTTTGGTTTGTTTACGGCATATCAACCTCAGTGGGTCATTTAATGCCGATAAAGTTTGAAATAAATTCATTCTTAATGGATACTCAATATTTTATAAATACATTTTCTATTTAACCCATAGATGGGACCCAACAGGTACTACCACACCAGGTCAGAGTGGAAAAGGGAGCAATGGTGATGAAGGGGTGCTTCACATTCCCCGACCTCCAGAAATGGAACCTCACCATCAGATAGAGTTTAACTTCATTCCCAGGACATGAAGAACTCTGTCATGCCTTCTAGCACCCAAATTATAAAAAGGTTGGGGCTGCCATAAGGCACATAGGGTTGGGAAAATCATATGCTGCTAGGGCTTGACGTGACCAGCCGATTGATCGGAGGTGCCTTTCCGACGACCGCCTAGCCTAAGAAAGGCCAAAGTAGAGTATTGCAAGTCATGGACTACTGAACCAACTGGGTTCTATCCTTAGTTCTATCCTTAAGTATCCGGTCGCCACCCACAGCCAACAGGTGGACCCATTGGGGGGGGGGTCTTACCCTCTGCAGAGGTGCAGTCGGTCTGAAGATTAAAGAAAGTATGAAACAGAGAGTTTTCATGCTGTAATTTGTATCATTTTTGTCGCACCCACGACCATTTACCCCCCACCAATACCAAACGAATAAACATTATGAAACTAACAACAATTCTTATCAGAATTACTTTAATTTTATATGTACTTTGCCTTTGTTATCAGAGTCGGGACATTCCCGAGAATGCAGTTTCAACCACACACTTCATGAGATCCAAAGGTAAAAATGATTTTATTATAACATACATATACAAGTGTGTCAAAAATCAAGATTTTTTACTTTGACACACATTTATTCTGAAAAAAAAAAAGAAAGTACATTATTCTTCATTTAGTATTTACCACGTATCCCACGTGTACGTTAGCACAAGCCTTATATGTGGAACCACCAACATCGAAGCTCTGGTGCGGGTGCAAAAATTGTTGACCGTCGCATTCCCCTCAAGAGGGCGCCTCAGCACTGGCAATAAACCAGCCCTGCCCTTTAAATCGAGGGGCATATTGCAGGTAAACCCCTAGGATCAACGTATTAATTTAGCACGGTCCAGGCCGAAACACTAGACCCTCCCGAGGACGGATACTTGGTATAAGCTTTAAATTTACTTTTTGACACACTTGTATTTAAAAAATATGATCGACATTATTTTTTTTTAGAATGCATGTGTGTCAGAAAGTACAAAAAATCTCGATACTTTTTGACAACCTTGTATGTATGTAGTATGTATGTCTGGATTAAACTACAAAAATAAAACAATAACGACAAAGTAAATATATATATATATATATATAATATATATATACATACATAATATATATATATATATATATTAAATATTATATATATATATGAAGATAGGAGGTTGGAGTAAAATCCGACAGTATGAGTAAGTAAAAGGAAAAGTGGACAAAAAATAATGACTCAAACAAGTAGAAGTAGGAGAGAAATATTTCGTTCTTCTTTACGCGAAAAACTTCATCAGTCTAACTTTATTCAAAACAAAGTACGTACATTTGTTTTGAATAAAGTTACACTGATGAAGTTCTTCAGTAAAGAAGAACGAAATATTTCTTTCCTCCTTCTACTTGTTTGATTATTATATTTTGTCCACTTTTCCTTTTACCTTACCTCATATATATATATATAATATATATATATATATATTATATATATAATAATACATTTTAATATCACCGATTCCTGATTTTGTGAAAAAAATAATGAAATTTGATTTTTATTCGAAGATGTTTAAAAATTAAAATATACATAGAAATAGCATTGAAATTCTACTTAAAAATGTCAGTATTTGTTAATCTCTAAAGTAAACATAAATCAATACACCATATTTTGCCTACCTCTACACAGGCGACGCTGAGTAGTCGCTTCTATTATATATAAATCCTACAGATATATAGATAATAGCCCTGTCGTGAGGCTTAGAATAGGCTGACTGTATTGGTTGCAGAGGATGAACCCGCCTAAAAATGGTGTCCTGGTATGACACTAACTGCATCTAGGGTGATTGTTTGTTGTTATTGATTTTAACGGCATAACAAAGAGACTACCATTGACTGATAAAATTATGTATTTATTATTGATCTACTAGGAAAAGAAATGGGTTAGGTTTAGGTTAGTTGGGGAAAATAAAAAATAATTTATCATCAAGTGGTTCCCTTTTGTTTATGTTAGATTTATAGGAAATAACCGGGATTTTATGGGACATCCAGCAAATAAACTCACTATTCAGTAGTAACGGATCTGTAAGACTAGCTTGCCACTTTGTTTTTGTTCTGTTTGTTTGTTTCAGTTTTTCTTCCTCTACCCAGGTGACGCCGGTATGTCGGTCTAGTGACAATAAGGGTACTCAAAATTTCCGAATCTTACCCTAACCCCGTCTTCTTTTTTCCTAGTAGATCAATAAATAAAATATAAATGAAAAAAAAAATCATACTGTTAATCATTTAAATTTTATTTTTAATTATCTTCATGAATATATATCAATATCTAATATTCTTTTTGCTCAAAACCAAGCCCTGGTAATACTTAATTGTTATTATATATTTACTTGTCGTTAATTGTTTTTATTTCGAAGTTTAGTCCGGACATACATATACAAACAACTGCCCTTTATATATGTATAGATAGATAGATTATTCACAGGTCCAATCTGACACGGATGTAGAACCTGTAAAAGTCCCATCTATGGGTAAATAGATCTGTTTACAAATTATTCGTATTCAATAAAATACTTATTAAGAATAGTTGCTTGAAGCTATAATTGTTTATTAAGGGTTCTTATTAGTTAATGAAACCATATAACGTAAATCATTTTGGCGTCTGAGATGGAGCGCCACACCTACTATCAGCTCCTCACTTTACAGCACACATCCCTGTGTTATTCATACGCGGAGTTGCGAAGGCCGAATCGAACCCTGTGGTTGCTAGTCGAACACTCTACCGACTGAGCTAAAAAGACCCTATAATTGTGCAAACAAATGATTAATTTCAAAATAGAACTAATTACTTGAAACTATGTAAATTATTTGTATTAGATTGGAATACTTTAAACCATACAACTGTGTGCGAGTTATTTGTATGCGAATACTTGATATATATATATATATATATATTATATAATATATATATATATATATATTTATATACCAACCCACTGCACGATCAGGATACGACACAAGGTCAATTTCTTAAGTGGGTTTAACAGGTTTGAATTCCCTAGACTGGTTACTTATCCCAGATTATAGAGCCCAGTCTTCCCTACTGTTCACCTATCTTGGAGGAGAATGTTGGATGCATACATTTCCAAAGAGCTATGTTAAATGCAAACAGACTCGTCCAGGATTGAACTCGGGTCGACGAGTCCATTTCTACAACTGTAACCATTACACCACGCACCTCCATGCTTGATATCATATATAACTGTGTGAGAAAAAACTCTTAAGAAACAACTATAGAAAAATATAGTATAGATAACCCAAGACGGGTTAGCATGCCGTTAAAATCAATCAACAAATCGGTTATAGATTGATGCGTTTTGTGCAGTTAGTTTACGTTACGAGAACGTCGATTTTCACTGACTGTTTCCATAATTTGGACCATATTACCTTTAGGCACCCTTTTTGATCTCGATTTAGAAAGGACATGTTTTCATTTACACCGTCAATTGAACAGACGATGTGTGTTGTGTGTGTGTGTGTGTATATATACATACATATATATATGTGTTATATATATAAGTAAACCAATGCTCAATATCATTAATAGAGCATATTAATTATGTTAAAGTAGCGTGAACATGAAGTCGACACCTGTTGCTGACAGTTCTCGCCTATGTATCTTCAGATTTGTCTGAAGATCGCATAGCGATAAAATGTCAGCGACAGCCCGTTGACGTCTATGTCCACGCTACCTTAACATATATAAAAGCTCTATCAATGATATTGAATACTATCTATAAATATAAACATATATATAATATATATATATATATATATGTATATATATATACATACACACACACACACACACACACACATATATATATATATAATATATATATGTGTGTGTGTGTGTGTTAAACAATATGTAACAATGGATTAAATAGAAAATATGGGTTTGGAAAAAATATTTAAAAAATATTGTGTACCCATGAAGAAAGAATAAGGCAAAATGTCTTCGGCATAAAATAACCCAACAGGGGTTTGACATTCCGTAAAAACCCAACCAACCAACCAACCAACCAACCATGAATAATAGAAGCGTTTGATATCGAATGAGTGATCGGATTAGCTCGTAAAAACAATGGGTCAATCTTTCTATAAAAAAATGAAGTAATCGTTTGAAAACTTAATCAGCTTCTACTAAATAATATATCTCTCTGCACATGCAGTGTGCTTTTAATTCGGTCTACGCATCATCCTGTCTCAGAAATGAAAAAACAAAAAAAAAAAAAACAAAGACAAAAAAAACAAAAAAAAACAAACCTTTTTTC
Organism: Doryteuthis pealeii; assembly: GCA_023376005.1. NCBI lineage: Eukaryota > Metazoa > Mollusca > Cephalopoda > Myopsida > Loliginidae > Doryteuthis > Doryteuthis pealeii. The sequence continues at coordinate 46,755,914 of CM042158.1, forward strand.
TATCGTGATTTCAGAGAGACGAGAAAATATGAAGCCAGTATTAATTATCTCCCTTGTTGCTTACGAGTGTCGAGCTTAAAATTTTTTCTGTTTTGTCTTTAACTTTTTCTCTTGTTTTTATTTCATTGTCTTATCACGTCATTTGTGATGAACGCTGAGCATGCGCATTTGACAAAAGAACAAAGGTCTATAAAAGACACGTCGATAAGGGCGAACGAGGAAGACCGAAACATAAGTCGAACTTTCGGTGTTTCTCGCCAAACCAACTGTTAACAAGGTCATTCCAATCGAAAGAGAAAAAAAAAAATTCACTTTTTTAAGGCAATGATTACAAAGCAAAAATCATTTTCATCCGGCAGAAAATTCACTTTTTAAGGCAATGATTACAAAGCAAAAATCATTTTCATCCGTCACTCCTTTCAGTTTTTTAATCTTTCCAACTGATATATCCGAGTTAAGGGATATATTATGAAGTTGGTATTTGGTATATTATCGCAGTAGTAGATGGTACGTCGAATAGCATACGTCTTCCGAGAGTCGTGTTGTAGTCTGGCGAGTAAGTTTAGGCTGGTAGGCTTAGGCTTAGGCGCTTGTACCACCACAGTGTCGAATATTTATACATGACACTGTCCAATCAGATTATAGTGAGGGGATACCAAGGTATTTACATATTCATTACATCACCAACAAACAAACAAACAACAACAAACAAACAAAAAACAGATCTTATTATAATGGAGATTGTGTGTTTCTCTGTCTGTAACCGAAACTATAATACTATTCAAGTCAAAATTCCCTTTATTATTTACGTCACATTCTCCATGATTTTATTTTTATTCAAACCTCAATTATTAATAAAATTGTCTTACACTATTGATACTGTTGACCATTTCTACGTACCAGATATTTACCACGTATCCCACGTGTACGAGTTAGACGCAAGGCCCTATTAATGTGAGACCACTCACGAACCGAAGCTCATTGGAGGCGGGTACAAAAATACGTTGATCCTGTCGGCATTCCCCCTCAAGGTGGGCGCCTCAGGCTCCGGGCAATAAACCCAGCCCTGACCCTTTAAATCGAGGGGGCAGGTGTTGCCTGGAGGGATGGTCCCCTGGGATTAACGTTGTTAACTTTTACGGTCCAGGGTCGAAACCAGTTTTAAGAAGAAGGCTAATTTGCATGTTGATAATAAAAATTTGATTTTAATAAATATATGCTTAATATTATTGATTTCTAATTGTTTGGTTTTATCTTAATGAATATGAGCAAAAATTTCGGGAATAAATCGTGAAAGAAATCCATTAACAAGAAGAAATAACTGTGATTTTATCATTTACTTCCAGTTTTAGCTAAATAGTTAAATTAGGAAGATTTAGCAATGAAAGACGGGAGTGATGGAAAATGATGAAAGAGTTAGTTTCAAAGTTTTTCTATTTTTCGATTATACCCCCTCTATTTCAAATCCCTATATCTGTATTCTTATTTAATTTCATTAGTCTTTCTAATTTAATTTCATTATATTAAAACTTAAATACTTTTGCCCGGAAGGTGTATATTTTTGCTAGTATTGATAATTTTGAAAAGAGCTAAGTAAATCTGTGGTCTGCCCAGTGACTGAGATAGTTGTATATTTCTAACACTAGAAATTGATACGGAAGCCAGAGTAAACAGAAAGGATTTTATAATGTGGGGGATAAAAAAAAACAAGCTCCCATGAGCCTTCACCGGAAGAACCCTCCGCGCATGTGCGAGAAAAATGACCCACTTCTTAAACCCAAGAAATCTCTCGGTCATTCGAGTTTAGGCCCTAACTGTGTCTAGGTGCTCCTGGTGGCCAGTGAGATATTCCCTTGTCACAGGCGGCTGTGACCGGTGAATAAAGCCTAAGTCATAAAACCACCTTCTGTGTTTGTCTCTTTCCTTTCGTTCCTTGAATTCCTTCCTTTTCAGCGCGACCACCAAATGAGATGGGGTTAAAAGTAAAACTCTAAGAACACGCAGCAAGAATATCCAGGTACCTTTAAACCTTAACACATCCAAACCTCTTGTAACCCCATCTATCTATCTATCCCATTTTGTTCCTATCTATCTATCAATCTATGTCTCTGTCTCTGTCTGTCTGTTTCTCTCTCATATATATATATATATATATATATATTATATATATATATATATATTTATTTGTTGAATTTTTTAAATATAATTGTTTTCCATAGGGAACTACCCAGGTTTCAGGCTATTTTGCCATCATCAGGTTGATAATAATGGCAAAATAGCCTGAAACCTGGGTAGTTGCCTATGGAAAACAATTATATTTTAAAAATTCAACAAATAAATAAATAAAGGTCCTACAAATTTGTGGTTGAGCACTGTGATTTCTTTGTTTCATCTCAATTTAATATATATAATATATATATATATATATATATATATATGTGTGTGTGTGTGTGTGTGTGTGTGTGTGTGTGTATGTCTGTGTCTGAGTGCCTCTGTGTGTTTGTGTCAGTTCCTATCTATCTATTTATATATGTAGGCATTTATTACGGTCAAGTTATGCTGAATGCACTGGTTCCCACTAAATCACTGAAGTTAAGCAGCGACGGCCGGTTCAATAGATAACTGGGTGACCAATTGAGCAAAAACAGGTACTGTATACAAACTTAATCCTTTGTTTATCAAAATGACTTAATTTGGCATTAAACGACTTGAAAAGGGTTGATATACCATAAAACAATCAGTCATGTAAACATTAAAAAAAGAGAGACTTATACTTATTCCATATTCTGGTTTGGTCGTTGGCGCTACTAATGTAGCTTGTAGTGGGCAGGAATAATCTGGTGGAGCCTATCTCTCTCCAGGTATAAAATTGGTTTGAATTCAGAGTTTTCCTCTTCTTAGAGCCCAGTCTGCCCTGATATTTATCCATAGCAGGAGGAATCGTTCAGGATTAGAATCCAAGTCTATTTTGTGTCTTGAGCAGGACTAACATGGTCGAGCCTATACCTCTACAACTGGTTTGAATTAAGAGGTTTTTCTCCTCTTAGACCAGTTGCCATACTAAAGTTAAAGAGCCCAGTCTGCCCTACTATTTACCCATAACTGGTGGGAAGAATGATGTGACATAAGACCAATTTTAAGTAGATTATAGCTGGGTTTTCTTCCCCTAGATTGGTCGCCTATCCAAGGCTAAAGAACCCATTGTGCCCAATTATTTATCCATGGGTGGGGGTAGAATAGATAAGAACATGTCTTTCCCAAGTGCATTAGCGTGGATTGAAATCCAAACTGCTTTGTCTAGGATTTGAACTCGGGTCACCGATTCCATTTCTACGACGATGATAACCGTTACAGAAGCGCCTCCATGTAAGTATATATAGGCTTATTGTTATTCCTCTTTTATATATATATATATATATATATATATATATATATATGTTGTTCTGGTTCCAACGGGAGAAAATTCAATATTTTATAAAAAAAGAAGGTCCGCAAAATGTATTTTGTTCTCAGAAAAAAAATTTTAATTCTCAGAAAAATTTTTTAATTCAATTTTAGTAAAACAAAAAGAATTAAAATTTTTTTTCTGAGAACAAAATACATTTTGCGGACCTTCTTTTTTTATAATATATATATATAATATATATATATATATATATATAATAATATTATGGATTTGGACTCATAACTTAAAGTTTCATGGTTATGCAATCATCAGATGAGTCAAATGGTTGAGATCTTAAAAACCAGTAGTAAAATGCTTGAGATTTAAAAAAAAATGGTTGAGATCTTAAAAACCAGTAGTTTTTTTAGCGTTTATATAAACGTGAAGCGTATATATATATATATATATATATTATATATATATATATATATATATATATATATATATATATGTTTACTTCTCGTAAGTTCGTGTAGAGGTCACTTAAGAGGAATATAAATACCTACTCCTTAACAAAACGAAGAAATCTGCTAAGTCCGTTTGGTGTGGTGGTAAGACGCTTGACAAGTCAGCTTGACAATCAGGTTTCGAATCGCACACGGGGCGGTCTTTGTATCTATAGCTCTGCTGATGAGGCCTAATAGGCCGAAATGTACATACAGAGATTGATTTTTCTCGATTTGTTTAGCCTTAAAATTTAATAGGTAATCCCGCCTAATTAATTAATTATTAATTAATTAACTTTCATAAATTAGGTTCGACTTCATTTAAACACATATTCTCCCAAATATATATATATATATAATATATACGAGGGGCATCAATTAATCTGTATATACGTACTTATATTGTTCTGTATATAATTAATCTATTAATTATTTTGCATTGAACTCGCTTAGGGATTTGAAATGATCCTTGTATAAATCTATAGGTGTACATCTACATAGACATGCATTGTAGATATACGGAGGAGGGATGATCTGAAATGGAATCATACCCAACTTACCAGTCGATTGGATACTTATATTATATATACTAGCAAATATATGCACCCTCCGGGTGCAAGTATTTAAGTTTTAATGTAATAAAATATTATGTTAACTTAGAAAGGCTAATGAAACTAAATAAGATGCCGATAAAAAGATTTTAAACAGAGGGGGGACAACTAAAACTTGCTTTTTCTTCACTCCCGTATTTCATAGCTAAATTTTTCTAATTTAACTATTTTGTTAAAATAGGAAGTAAACAATAAAATTACAGTTATTTCTTCTTGCTAATGGATTTCTTTTAAGATTTATCCCGAGATTTTTACTCATATTCATTAAGAAAAAAACAAACAATTTGAAATCAATAATATTAAGCATTTATTTATTAAAATCAATTTTTTTATATCAATATGCAAATTAACCTTCCCATTCACACTGCAAACCGCCATTTTTTGTATATATAAATACACTTGCATGTTATTAGTATATAGATATGGTCAACAATGTTAATAATGTAAAACAATTTTATTAATTATTGAGGTTTAGATATGAATAAAATCATGGAGAATGTGATGTAAATGACAAAGGGAATTGTGACTCGATTGGTAATATAGTTTCGGTTACAGACAGAAAAACACACAATCTCCATTATAATAAGATATATATTTATTGATGCCTCTCATATATATATATATATATATATATATGAGAGGCATCAATAAATCTATATTGCTCTTCTTAGTGTATTGACCACTTTTATATCTGTTAGCTTAATTTTACTCTTTTTTTTTTTTTTTTTTCTTTTTGTTGATCATTTTTGTGCAGTTTGATTTTGGTCGGATGATTCGGCCTTTTTCTTTTTGCATTATATATATATATATATATATATATATATATATATATATATATATATATACATGGTTGAATTAATTTGTGTCCGGAGGAAACTTCGAAAATAAAACAATTAACGACAAAGTAAATAGATATACGCATTGAATATCACCAGGGCTCGGTTTTAGAGCAAAAATAATGAATATTTGATTTATTTTTTCGAATACATCTAAAAATTAAACAGCCGTATAATTTAACCTTAAAATTATACTGCTATTTTCTCAAGGCAGTAGTTTTTGTAGAAAGAAAATCATGAATTCTGAAATCAAAAGTCATAATATTATTATTCGAAACTTTTTTTTTCAATATATATATATATATATATATATATATATATATATATATATATATATATGAACGGCATATCATAGTTATATTTTTATCAGATCAATGCACTTAGAATACTATTAGAGAATTGAGCAATTTCCACTTCAATTTGCCATTGAATATTCTTAAAGGAACGTGTTCGTGCTGAATATCATTTTTTAATACTCGATTCTCGATTCACCAAAAAAAAAAAAAGAAGAAAAATAGAGATAACAAAAGTATGTAAAAATTATAATAATCTTGATTTAACTCCCTCTCACTTTTTTTTCTTTCTTTACTTCTTTTCATTATGTTCAATTGAGACAGATTAGTGCTATCACTTCCGCGTGCTCACACCCTCTCTATATATTTCCCCTACTTTCTTTCTTTCTGATATTTTTTCTGTGTGGCATGTTCTTTTTCTTCCCATTCACTCGTTGTAATAAAAATAAAATCGTCATTATTTAGCTGATGTGACGACACTCATAAGAAATAAGAATTCGGCAGATAAGCAACACCAGATAATCAGGATTTATATTTTTGCTTTTCATCTTGAACGATTTAGACGGTTTCATCTTTAACCAGAGAATGTTGCAAGATGGTAACGGTCGGACTTTTAAGGGACACGAGTATTAATATATAGATACTAATAATTTTTAAACATCTATATGACCCATAGATAGGATCATAACAAGTACTACCAATCCGAGTGAGTGAACATGGGAGTAATGGCAACGAAAGAGTACTCTACACTCTCCAGAGTTCCAGATCTGGAGCCTCACCATCAGATGCAGTTTACTGTCATATCCAGGACATAACTTTTGGTGGGGGCGGAGAGTATTACCCCTCTACAGGGGATACAGTCAACTTATTATAAGTCTTGATGGCAGGGCGGTAACGACATTTTCAGATAAAATTAGAAATTTTTAACGATCTAATGTTACATAATGGATAGGCACAGCCTGTCATTTATGTAAGGAAGTGTAGTGTAGATTTTAGAATTAAGGTAATATAGTCGAAAATCCCAGTAAAGTTCATAGAAAATGGAAAATTCACGTAAAGTTAAAAAAGGCTAGCAGTCAAAAGAAAATACGAGTTGACTGAATGTTACATAATGAATAAGCATATCCTATCATTTTTGTAAGGAAGTGCAGTGTAGATTTTAAAATAAATAGTAACATTGTTTTAAATTCACAGGGTTGCTTCTTAAAAAATTGAACATTTGTCTCCTGGGTGTAATGCCTTGTGCATTGTTATACGTTTCCTTGTTCTTTTGTCCATCTGTCCGAGCTCCGTTCTTGTCCATTTTAAGAATGGCCCAGTGCATCTTACAAGGGGACAGACCAGGTGTTTATGCCTTTGATGCTGCAGAGTTTAGTTTCTAGAAGTTTTATCGTACTCCTGAGTTATTCTTTTTTTACCCTTTCTTTCATCTCTCCTTGTTTGATGGTGTCCGCTTCCAGTACTCCTATTTATACTTTTCCTTTTCTCCCAGTGTCCATATTTCTTCCTTATTCGGTAGTTCTATTCTTTCCCTTATTTCTTTTTTCCCTTTTTTTAATAACTATCATTGCAGACTTGCCGACGCCGAATTCCATAAATAGTAACATAGTTTTAAATTCACAGGGTTTCTTCTTGAAAAATTAGAAATTCTTCCGAGCAGTTTTTTTTTTTTGATTAACTAAAAGTGTCTTTGAGGTTTTCTTCTTACTAAATCGAAGATTTTTTTACATGAATTTCCCTCGGTAAATCTAAAGCGGAAGTTGAGACCGAACATAGTAAAGTAAGTAAAGTCGTCGGGGCGGCCTAAAGTCGGTATCAGCCAGTCAGCGAGGGAGTCTATCCCCTTTTCACTAGCGCTAGACCAAGGAGATTGTTTTTAGCATCTGAGGTGGAGTGCAACACCTACCATCAGCTCCTTACTTTACCGCACAGATCCCTGTGCTACTAATACGCTGAGTTGGCGAGGACCGGAATTGAACTAGGAACCATGTGGTTTCTAGCCGAACGCTCTACCGACTGAGCTTACCCGGCCCGAACATAGTAGTCCAGGTTAAAAGCCCGGTAACTATAATTCAAAGACGAACCTGTTTTAGATCTTATTTTTCCAATGCAAGTATCATTGGGGAACAATAAAAGTTTTAGTAAACGGGTCAAAACCTGGCCCGTTTACCAAAACTTATAATTCCTTTAAATACCTGAAACCGTGAAATTGTGTACACATTATTAGTATTTTATATGAATACTTGAAACGGTTATTTCCTATAACTCCAACATAAACAAAGGACAACCACTCTTAATTGATAAGTTATTTATTTATTTTCCCATGAAACTAACCCTAACCCTAACTCTAACCCCGTCTTCTTTTTTCCTAGTAGATCAATAAATAGATAAATCAGTCAAGAGTGGTTCCTCTTTGTTTATGTTGGAGTTATAGGAAATAACTCTTAGACTGGTTGCCTAACCAAGATTAAAGAGCTCAGCCTGCCCTACTATTTACCCATAGCTGGAGGGAGAGTAGAATTCATACCTTTCCCAAGGGTATTAGCGCTCAGTGAAATTCAATTACCACGTCCAGGATTTGAACTCGGGGCGACGAGTACTAAATATGAATATAATTTGTAGGAACCATATAATAGTTTGCAACATAAAAAACTGATTATGCATTAGATAACCCAATAAGGGTTGACATGCCGCAAAACCAACCAATCACCCAAATCTATTTGGGTCGATACACTTCATTATTATTTCAATGCTAATTAATTAATAAAATGATATCTCCTTATTGTTGTTTTTATCTGTGGCTCGATACACCTTTTCATTATTCGTGTTATCTTATGACAAGTTTTACTTTATCTTATTGTATTTTTTATCACAAAAATCTGGGTCGACACACTCTCCGACCGAAAGGAACAGAGGTGGTAAAAAAAAAAAAAAAAAAAAACGGGTAAGGGGAGGGGGACCAAAATGTGGTATGATGGTTAGCAAGTTAGCCTCGCAGATCCATTAGTATTATTATGTATATTTCGAATTTTAGACATCTTCGTAAATATAAATCAAATCTTCAACCTTTTTGCACAAACAGCAAGAACATACCAACATTCCTTTATATATGTATAAATAGATTGATAGATTGATGGAAAATGGTCAAACTCTTATTGTTTCAAACATCTTTTTTATCTAAATTAACTAGCAAATATATGCACCCTCCGGATGCGAATATTTAAGTTTTAATGTAATAAAATATCATATTAAATTAGAAAGACTAATGAAACTAAATTAGAATACAGGTAAAAAGATTTGAAACAGAGGGAAGTATAATAAAAAAATTGAACAACTGATAATTACTTTTCCATCACTCCCATATTTCATTGCTAAATTTTCCTAATTCAACTATTTAGTTAAAATAAGAATAGAATTACAGTTATTTCCTCTTGTTAATTGATTTCTTTTAAGATTTATACTCGATATTTTTGCTCATATTCATTAAGATAAAACCAAACAATTAGAAATAAATAATACTAAGCACATATTTATTAAAATCAAATTTTTAATATCAATATGCAAATTAGCCTTCCCTTTCTCAATGTAAACCGCTATTTTGTTGTATATATAAATACAATTGCATGTTATTAGTATGTTGATATGGTCAACAGTGGCTTCGGCCTCTGGACCATTGATATAATTAACGGCGTCGATCCTAGGGGGCCATCCCCCCAGGCAACACCTGCCCCCTTGATTTAAAGGGGCAGGGCTGGGTTTATTGCCCAGCGCCTGAGGCGCCCCCGTGAGGGCGAATGCCGACGGGATCGACGCAATTTTTCACCCGCCACCCATGAGCTTCTGTTTGTGGGTGGTCCCACGTTAATAGGGCCTTGTGCCTGACCCGTACAAGTGGGGTACGTGGAAAATATCATGTAGATATGGTCAACAGTATTAATCATGTAAAACAATTTTACTAATAATTGAAGTTAAAATGAATATAAAATCATGGAGAATGTAACGTAAATATCATTGTGAATTGTGACTTGAGTAGTGACATAGCTTTGGTTAAAGACAGAAAAACGCACGATCTCCATTATTTTAGGATATTAATTACGTCTTCGCTTCACTTTATTTTTTTAGAAAAATGTTAATAGGAACGCTATATTTTCGGATAACGCGGAAAATTTGTATAGAAATAGAACAACAAACAAAAAAAGAAAAAAAACAATAACAAATGAATAAAAAAAACAAGTATTATTTTTTGTATTATTCGGACTATTGTCCTAATTTTCATTGTTATCTGTACAACGTTTCGGACGATGTGCCCTCCGGCCTTCTTCAGGTATTTCTTGTCGGACTCGGAGACCTTCTTTTCGAACTAGGGAACCATCTTTTCAAACGCGTGAACCTTCTTGTCGTAATTGGGAACCTTCTTGTCGTAATCGGGAGCCATCACGGAACTTTGAATCTAATTTCTCATTCGCTAACCATAGCTGGGGTACAGGTATTAAGCTGTGTTCATTATTATTCTATGTTACTACTTCCCCCGACCAGGATTGAACCTGCAGTCTAGAGATAACTGTCACTTAGAACTGTCTTAACCTAACTCCTTTATCCACTAGGCTATGTGTCTGGAGAGTACATCGACCGAAATATTGTACAGATTACAATGAAGATGAGGACAATAGTCCGAATGATACAAAAAATAATACTAATTATCAAGCCTCATCTAAAAAATTAAGAGAAACGTTTATAGAACAAAAATGCCTTTTATTAGAAGAAATTTACTTTTTATGACTAATTATATAGCTTAATGGCTTTTTTAGAACAAAAATACCTTTTATTCGAAGAAATTTACTTTTTTACGACGATTTTTATAACATAATGGATTTTGTAGAGCAAAAATGCCTTTTATTAGAAGAAATAGTAAAAAACAAAACAAAAAAAAAAACAATATTTAAAATGTATATATAATTGAAACTTACTGTGAGATGAAATATGTATAACGGTTTTCATTCCTATTTCAGAAATCACTTGGGGGTCTGCTTTATTAGTTCCAATTTCTCGTGTCTTTTCCGAGTTATATCTCCAACAACCGAATCATTCATGACAATTGAAAAGAAAAAAATGAAAAAATAATGATATGTAATGATGATATCTCTGATCATTTCCACTTGAAGGTTGAAGAAATGTGTCTAACCAGATGAAATCGACATTGGACTTTTATAGACTTTTAAAAATGTTCTATTTCTAATTAACATCCGGGTGTTTATGAGTGGTGTGAGGGGCGGGGGTAGCGTTCAAATCATTGCAGTCAAAACATGAAATCACGTTATAATAATTGATATTTTTTGTCCTTCGTCATCAGTCAGATTGACAAAAAAATTTCTTATCAACTAAAAATCCTCCTCTTCTCCGAATTTCATTTTCTATGTTATCTCAAATTTATTGTCAGATATTTATTTATTTATAATTCTTACGAATTACAAATTTAATCTATCATATGACCAGTTTTTTTTTTGTTTTTTTTTTTAAATTTTGGGAATATACTAGGGATACCCAAAATGAGACTAAATTGCATTTTTGACAAAATGACTTTAGCCCCCATAGGGAAAATAATTTACCAAAAATCAGGGAATTATCGGATTTTAATGAAATTTTCAGTGTTTATGTATCAATGAATGATCTTTATAATGCATTACTTTTATTTCAAAACTTTCTCATTTTTTCAGGTCACTTATTTTTTACCCCCCCCCCCTTATGTTGTGGACGTAACTTTTTTTTTCAAGTTGGTCTTTCTGTTTTCTAATTACAGTAAATAAAGAGATAAAAGACCGAAATTATGAATAGAAACAAAAAAAAAAAAATTTTACGGTGGCTTTTCTATGAGAAAATAAGTACCGAAAATCGAAAAATAAAATGTAAAAAAAATAATAAATAATTAATTTTTTGGAAATTTCTTTTTTTACTCATTTCGATAATTATTTAATTGGCTATTATTTTATAAAAGAAAAAATTATACATCGATATGTTTCTGCTTAAAAAGGGGGGGGTACATTTTCAATCGAGTTTTTCTTCAAAAAGTATACTTTGATGTAATAAAATAAGTTTTGCATTAAATTGATATTTATTTTTAGAATCTAAAAATATAACATTTTAAACTTAACATCAGGCTTTTCATATTTTAAATGAATTTTATATATTAATTTTTCATAGCAAAAATACTAAATTAAAGTTTTGAAATAAAATAACTAATGCATTATAAAATTCATTAATTGATAAATCAATACTGAACATTTCATTAAAATCGGATAATTACCTGATTTTTGGAAAAAAAATTTTTTCCATCCCAAATGTTATTTTAAAATAGTAAACAAGCACCTAAAACCATTGAAAAAGAGGCAGAATGGCGGATCGCATCGAAATTGACCAAAACAAATTGTTTTAAATCTATTAAAACTAAACTGCATATGTAATGATATTTTTCTTTTTTTAATGATCGTCATTATGTTACTACTTATCATTTTGGAAAAAATTTTGATCTTAAATAATAGATTTAATTAATTTTAATTAGCTTTTAAAAAGCTAGCAGCCGACAAATTTGGGTATCTCTAGAATATACAGGTCAGTCCCCATGAGACACTTCTAAATTTAAGCGGAATTTCATCACATATATACATTTACCAATCCGTCCGCACGGACAGGATGCGACACAAGATCGATTTCTTAAGCGGAGTTTAACAGGTTTGAATTCAGAGATTTTCTTTCTCCAAACTGGTTACTGAGCCAAGGTTAAAGAGCCCAGTGTACCCTACTATTTACCCATAGCTGGAGGGGGAGTATTTGGATTCATACCTTTCCCAAGGTTATTAGCGCAATGTGACATGCAAACATCTTCGTCCAGGATTTGAACTCGGGTCGACAAATCCATTTCCCACGATTCTAACCATGATCCCATATAGTTCAGACAGGCTGACTTAATACCAACTTTTCAGGTGACACCCCTCCCCGCTATAAACAAATGGAATCTTCTCTATTCTAAATAAAAAGTAAACATTTCTCTTTCAAAATTCAGTTACGTAATCATTAAATATATTTATCCTCACCCCTCGGGCGGTCCAGTGTGCTTCGGCCACTGGATCAGCGTCGATCCCAGGGGACTTTCCCCCCAGGCAATACCTTCTCCCTTGGGGGTAGGGCTGGATTTATTGCCCAGCGCCTGAGGCGTCTCCTTGAGGGAGAATACCGAAGGGATCGACGCAATTTTTGTTCTTTCCCACCCATGAGCTTCGGCTTGTGGGTGGGTCCACGTTAAAACGAGGCCTTGTGCCCAGCCCATACAAGTGGGATATGAGGCAAATACCCTTACCAGCCCCTCGGGGTGGTCCAAGGGGCTACACCCTCCAGGCAACACATGCCCCCTTTATTTAAAGGGACAGGACTGGGTTTATTGCCCAGTGCCTGAGGCACCCCCTTAAGTGAGATGCAGACGGGATCAACGCATTTTTTGCACCTACCATCCCATGAGCTTCGGCTCGTGAGTGGGCCCACATACAAATGTCCTTGTGTCACACCCGCATACGTGGGATGAGTGATAAATACCTACTTTCCGGTCCTAGAGCCCTGTGTCCAGTGACTTCGGCCATTCGGTTTACAGGATTAAGGCAGTGTTTATTTCCCAGTGCTTGAGGCGCCTCAAAAGAGGAATATCGAAGGGATTCACGCTATTTTTAAAAACCAGCCACGCATGAGCCTCGGTATGTACGTGGTTCCCCACTATAATAATCTTTGTGTTCGACTGACATGGTTGTATGTCAGTAGATACTTACGTAAACATTGAAATATATTTCTAATTGGTTGGCCACTTAAGCAACAGCAGGTACTGTAAATCAACCCGAGTCCTTTGCTTATCAAAATAACTTGATTCAGCATTAAATGACTCGGAAAGTGTTGATATGCCGTAAAACCAAACAACAAACCAATAATACTGTTGGCCTTATCTACTAGAACACAGAAGTTAAGCAGCGAGGAGTCTGTTTAATACCTAATTGGGTGACCACTTAAGAAACATCAGGTACTGTAAGTCTACCCGAGTCCTTTGCTTATCAAAATAACTTGATTCAGCATTAAATGACCGGAAAAACATAACAACCAACCATCCAGCCATGTATTTTTTAAAAATCCTATATTTCAATAATGCAGGAAGCGCATGGTGTAATGGTTAAATTCATGGGAAATGGACTCGTCGCCCCGAGTTCAAATCCTGGACGCGGTAATTGCATTTCACTTAGCGCTAATACCCTTGGGAAAGATCTGAATCCTACTCTCCCTCCAACTATGGGTAAATAGTAGGGCAGACTGGGTTCTTTAACCTTGGTTAGGCAACCGGTCTAGGAGAAGGAAAACTCTGAATTCAAACCAGTTAAACTCAGCTTAAGAAATTGACCTTGTGTCGCATCCTGCTCGTGCGGAGGGGTTGGTAAATATATATATTTCAATGATGGCTAATTTATTTTTGAAAGATTTCAATGATGTTTTTAAAATTTTTCTGTAGACATCGATCTATACATATATGAAGGACAGTTGATGTGCATATATAAACTACGAAAATAAAACAATTAATGAACAACTAAATATATATACACTCTCACTATCACCAGAACCTGCGTTATGAGCAAAAATAATGAAGATTTTATTTATATACGTGAAAATAATTAAAAAAACAAAATTCAAATGATAACAGCATGGGATTTTTTTTTTGCATTTAATATTTTAAATGGTAGACATTATTTTTTTCTTTTCAGGGTGTCTGGATCAACACAAGGTCTTTTTTGCGTGGAGATTTTAATGGTGCATCCTGCGAGGATCCAACTAGAGATTCACTGATAATGGATTAGCGTGATTAACTTTTTAACCCCCCTCTACCCAGGCGACGCCGGGTAGCCGTTTCTAGTCAAAACATACAGTAAAATGAAGTTGACGGAGTGATCTTTTGTCGGTATCAGCCGGACAGCAAGGGGGTCTATTAAGTAAATCAATTAGAAGAAAATAACTTGTCACCTAGTATATATATATATATATATATATATATATATATATATATATATATATATATAAGACATGCTAAGTCACTATGAAATCAACAAGCTACGAAGTGGACAAGAACGAATTTTGTTTCAGATAAGTGACTGTTTTAATATTTCTTTCTTTATAGAAAAGGCTAATATATCGAATTTTATGCCGAGCAATTTGCATTTTATCTTTGACTCTAACACTATTTACTCACAGCTTAACTCCAGTGTCACTGAAGATATTAACTCCTGTTTATATCTTTTTACCCCATTATTTACTGCTAATAGTCCTAACTCCAGCGTCTTTGAAAAACATGAATTTGAATTTGCTTACCGAGTTTGATTCTTGATAATCTAAAAGGGTACCTGTGGACTTATACTAAGTTAAAACTTAGTTTTTTTTTCCTCGGTGTGGTGGAACCGTAGATCTCATTAGATCATCCACCTGCGCTGCCCAAAGTCTCCCAGTCATCTTGCCTCGGCTTGTCACTGATACTTGACTTTGAGGAAGGAGAGCATGCGGTGCGTGTCGCACAAGCGCACAGCATGTAAAACAAAAAAACATGTGCAGATATTTCTACAAGTCCCAGAGTGATGGAGGAATGATGAGGTGTGTAGGACTGACGGGATGGAAGCATGCAGATGTGAATATACATACGGCGTAATTCGTGACCTACTTAACGTCACCGCCTTGCTGATTGAACAGTAACGTGCCTCGGCGAGGTTGTGGGTGAATGAGCAGCCCCTTGGTTAACACTGTTCACCCAGTCATTTGGGAAGTGTCTAGTAAAGATGACCTAAACAAATGCCGGTTCACCTATCAAGCTGGCCAAACTAAGTACTAGCATCGTGACAGGGAAGTATCTCAATAAGGGGCAGACATCGATGCTCTTGCGGAAATCAGTTTCAGCTATAAGGACCAATTGACAGAAGGGGTGGGCTGGATACACATCCCCATGGAAAGACAGGCCATTGATAGCTATAAGAAGTTTGAGGTAAGGTGACTCGAGCCCTCCATTCTGAAGCGACACATGACGGACGCCACGGAAACATTTCCTACATTGAAGTCTGACCTGTGTGGCAGCGCCTGTATGTCGAGGATTTCATATGTGTGACAGGGTACATAAAAACGAGCTGGATCCGTGGGCCATCTGCGTGCTCACAACTGCTCACATCTGGACTACTTGTAGAAATGGCCTTATTCTGTCAAGAAGCTGCAATCACCATATATATATATATATATATATATATATATATATATATATAAATTTTTGGGATGAAACAAAGAAATCACAGTGCTCAACCACAAATTTGTAGGAGCTTTATTTATTTATTTGTTGAATTTTTTAAAATATAATTGTTTTCCATAAGCAACTACCCAGGTTTCAGGTTATTTCACCATCATCAGGTTGCTAATAGTTCTTCTGGTGTTTATGCGAAGACATTTCTTGCTGTTACATTTTTGGACCGCAAATTACGTCGGTTGATTATTGTGGACGCTCTTTATGCTTTCGATTATATTTTTGAATTTTTGAATTTCTGCATTTTTTTAATTCTCATAAAGTTATCTCCCTTTAATCCTTTGAAAATTTGTTTTTATTTGGAATTATTTTAATCAACTTCTTATGTCATCTAATAAAGATGTTTTTGAAAAAGCAGCCCCTTATTATAATAAAGCCTTAAAAGATAGCGGATTCAAAGAAAAATATATATTATATAGATAACACCCCCATACAAAATAATTCAAAGAACAGAAAAAGAAAGATAATTTGGCTTACCCCCCCCCTTTCTAAAACAGTTAAAACACATGTTGGTAAAAAATTCCTAGACTTAATAGATAAACACTTCCCACCTCAAAACAGATATAATAAAATATTTAACAGAAATACTATAAAAACTAGCAATTCATGTGGACCTTCTATGAAGTCCCTAATTACTACAAAAAAACTAAGCCAAATACAAACCCTACATGTTCATGCAGAATTAAGGAAGAATGTCCCCTGAGCCAAAAATGTAATATTGAATCGGTTATATATGAAGCGGAAGTCACAACCACCTGTGATAATCATCCTAAAACCAATGCTACATATATAGGGATGACACAGGGAAAATTCAAACAAAGATACTATTCGCATGTAGAATCATTCCGAAAAAAAAAAGAAAAGAAAAAAGTGACATCTTTAGCAACTAAAATATGGGAGCTGAAAGAAAAAAATATTCCATAGAAGATAGAGTGGAGGATATTAGATCATCCTAAATGCTACAAGAACGGCTCAAGAAATTGTAATCTATGTGTGACAGAAAAATTTAGGATACTGAAAAATTTAATTTCGAATAATAATTACAACAATGATAATAAAAGTCTAAATAAAAAATCTGAGATTTTTAAGACATGTCCACATAAAAAAAAAATTCTTCCTAAATGCGTGGATAAGCGAAACCCAACATCCACCTTGAAAAATGAATTTACAGATTTTTACAAGACTTTACCATCAGAAAACTTGAATATAAACAGACTTTTTCAAATGTGATTTTAGATATATAATTCAATAAAAGAATGGATTTTCGATAAAGGAAACTCACCATCCACCCTGAAAAATTAAATTGCGAAATTTGCAGGACTTTACCATCAGAAAATTTGAAAAGACATACATCTTTTAATATATGAAGTTGATTAAAATAATTCCAAATAAGAACAAATTTTCAAAGGATTAAAGGGTGATAACTTTATGAGCATTTTATTTAAAAACTGCAGAAATTGAAAAAATGCCTCGAGTACAGCTTCGGCGACACCTGATTGTGCTGGTATATATATATATATATATATATATATATATGCGGCTCACTTGGTTTCATGGCCTCATTTGTGATATTGAGATTGTCCCTATCATGCGATATCTCCAGATCACTTTAGGGTAGCCATTCCGGACATACACACTGAAAAGGACATTCACGGGTGATTATTTTGTTGAAAACACACAGAATTACTTCCTCGGCAATGGAGCTTGACCCCCCGAGGCGACGATTACCACCGACTGAGTAAATACAAACTTCGAACCTGACTATCTGAGTTAAGTTGACTTTAGCACAAGTGTGAAATACGGGGTAGCGTTGAAATACGGGGTAGCGTTGATCATCCCAATTAGAAAATGTCTGATATTTATGAAACTGAGTAAATTTGATTGGTTTGTTGGATTTTACAGCATGTCAACCCTTGATGGGTTATTTCATGCCGAAGACGTTTGGTTTTATTCATTCTTGATGGGTAGTCAGTTTTTTCTTCAAACTGAATTTTTTTTAAACACATTTTTTTAAACTCATATTTTTCTATTTAACCTATAGATGGGACCCTAACAGGTACTACCACTCCGGGTCAGAGTAGGCCTTGGAGTAATGGTGGTGATGTTGTACTCCACATTCGCCAGAATTGGAACTTCACCATCAGATAGAGTTTAACGTCATACACAGAACAATAAACCCTCGGCCACCGCCTTCTAGCACATATATGATAAAAAGGCTTGCCAGAAGGGTAATAGTGTTTGAACAATCATATACATGGTAGGGCTTGACGTGACTAGAGGAGAGGGCTTCTATGACCGCTTATCTAAGGGCCGAAGTGGAGTGTTACATGTCATGGACTGCTCAGCTACCAGGGTTCCATTCTTAAGCATCATGGGTCGCCACCCATGGCCAACAGGTAGCCCCTTTTGTGGGGGAAGGGGGCTGAGAGACCGGAAATGACCACTCGGAAGACCTCCATGATGATGGGAAGATGAAATCCTTAAGCAACTCATACCAACATGGAGAAGAAGAGCAAAATCCAAGAACGAAACGGAAGCGCATTGTTGCCAACGGTGTGAAAAACAGACAATCTGGCTGCGATATATATATATATATATATATATATATATATATATATATATATATATATATATATATATATGTGTGTGTGTGTGTGTGTGTGTGTGTGTGTTGAAAAATAAATAAAGGAAAGAAAATGTTGAATGGAAAAATGGTGAATGTTTCGACCGAGAGATTGTCCTTGTACAATATCAAATATCTTGCTCTAATGACGACCGCTTTTCTGTATACTGAAATTTTTTATATTTTTTTCTATTATTATTATTTCATTTTATTTTGTATTTAAAATAATAATAAATAGAATACAATGTGTACAAGGACAATCTCTCGGGCGAAACACATTGCCACTCCAATAAATAATTTTTATCCATTCAACATTTTCTTTCCTTTATTTTTCAAAATATTGTCGGATTCACTTCCATTTTTCAACTTACATACACACACATTATATATATATATATATATATATATATATATATATATAGGTTAGAAAAATCCGTTTTACGGAGCTTCTAAATTATTTATTTATTTTTCCATTAAACTAACCCAAAACCCTAAACCCCAACCCTAACCCTAAACCCCCCAAGTTAAAATTAACAGTTTTATTACAAAATTTGTGTTCTGTTTTTTCTGGGACACCCTAATTTACTAAACAAAAGTTCATAATTACCCGCAGATGAATATGAATGTAATTGAATACATATACAAAAAATATATATTTATTTATTATTACTGTTAGGTTCATACCTAACGAAAATAGAGTTACCTCCCTTGTTTACCGACAGTTTCTCGCCTATGTGATAGTAACCAGACGCCATTGACTCAATGTCCACGCTACCTTAACTTATATATAAATGCACTATCAATG
Source organism: Doryteuthis pealeii (assembly GCA_023376005.1). NCBI lineage: Eukaryota > Metazoa > Mollusca > Cephalopoda > Myopsida > Loliginidae > Doryteuthis > Doryteuthis pealeii. The sequence continues at coordinate 46,775,327 of CM042158.1, forward strand.
ATATTGAGCACTGTTTACTTATAAATATGGCATCCATATTATCAATATAATACTGATAATATATACACGTGTGTGTATGTGTGTGTGTGTGTGTGATAACTTTGGGCTGATTATGACATAGGCGTGAAACTGATAGTCAGGAAGTGCCATTGACTCAGTATCTACGCTATCCTAACTTAGATACACATGCTCTATCACTGGGTTCTCTTTCTTTAAAAATACTAGCAAATATATACACCCTCCGCGTGCAAGTATTTCAGTTTTAATGTAATGAAATATATTAAATTAGAAAGACTAATGAAACTAAATAAGAATACAGATAAAAGGATTTGAAACAGAGGGGGTATAATTGAAAAATAGAACAATTTCGGAACTCTTCCATCATTTTCCATCACTCCCGTCTTTCGTTGCTAAATTTTACTAATTTAACTATTTAGTTAAAATAGGAAGTAAAGAATAGAATTACACTTATTTCTTCTTATTAATGGATTTCTTGTAAAATTTATCCGAGATTTTTACTCATATTTATTAAGATAAAACCAAACAATTAGAAATTAATGATATCTAGCACATTTATTAAAATCAAATTTTTAATATCAATATGCAAATTATCCTTCCTGTTCAAACTGTAAACCGCTATTTTGTTGTATATATAAATACAATTGTATGTAATTAATATGTAGAAAAAGGTCAACACTATTAATAATGTAAAAAAATTTTTTATTAATAATTGAGGTTTAAATAAAAATCAAATCATGGAGAATGTGATGTAAATAACTAAGGGAACTGTGATTTGAGTAGTGATAAAGTTTCGGTTACAAACAGACATTCTCTATTATAGTAAGATAACAAATTACACGTGAAAACTCAATAAGTACAGAGAGAGAGAGAGAGAGAGAGAGAGAGAGAGAGAGAGAGAGAGAGAGAGAACCGTGAAGTAGTGGCTAACGTGCTGATATGCGATATCAAAGTTAGTGAGTTCGAACTCCAGTCGCGCTATTACATTCACTTTCGGGATAATACCCATGGGAAAGGTATGAACTCCCTGAACAATATTTTTATTGTTTTGGATCTTAAAAATTTATTCTTAAGTGTTTGTGACTACTTTGTCCAAAAATGTTGCTTGTTAGTATGGAACAAGAAGAGGATTGGGGAGTCCCCGTAGCGTAGTGGTTAACATGCTGGTCTGTGACCTCGTAGTAAGCGAGTTCGAATTCCAGTCGTGCTAGTTATGTTCATATTCGGAATAATATATTTGAGAAAGGTATGAACCCGCTTATCCTCCAGATATGGTTCGAATATTCTCAGTACTGTTCTTCTACAATGTTGGCTTTGGCATTAAATAACCCACGAGGGTTGATATGCCATTAAACAAAAAAAAAACCCCCAAAAAACGAAAAAAAAGTGTTTTCACGCTGACTAAAAGTTCATTTCCGTAAATTCATGAAGAACACTTTGTCCTTGTAAACGATGTGCTACAATGACTGATTGCAACGCCTTAAAAGATGAGTAAAATTCAAATACACTTCTAAGATTTCTCTAACAGTGTGCAAAAGATGCCAGTGGAAACTTTCCCATCAACCAAAGATTTTTTTTCTTTTATCATTTCACTAATTTCATTCCATTATTTTTTTTATCCCCACACAAAAGATCGATACATTCTTTAACCACTGAAGCAATCATTCTTTATTTATTTTTTGTTTTTCCTCTATTTCTTTCGGTCGGGGAGTGAATCGACCCAGATTGTTGTGATAAAATGCAATAAGATAAAGTTGAAAACCAAAACCAATCCAAACCAATAAGTTTTTATTTTTTAATTTTTTACGGCATATCAACCCCTTTCAGGTCATTTAATGCCGAAACAAGTCATTGTGATACAAATTTCTATATTTCAAGTTCTTAATATCTTTAAATTCGTATAAATAATTTTCATTAAATTCATTTGGTTTGGTTATTAAGGACTTGAAATAAAACCTTTTATCAAAATGACTTGTTTCGCCATTAAATGACCCGAAAAGGGTTGATATGCCGTAAACCAAACAAAACCAAACTAAACCAGGATATATTATGAATAATAACGCTAGAACTTTGACAAGAGAAAATAATTTTGAACTCTCTTTTTAGAGGAAAATGTATATGTTATATACCAAAAAAGTAGGAAGCGCGTGGTGTAATGGTTAAAGTCATGGGAAATGGACTCGTCGCCCCGAGTTCAAATCCTGGACGTGGTAATTGTATTTCACTTAGCGCTAATACTCTTGGGAAAGGTATGAATCCTACTCTCCCTCCAGCTATGGGTAAATAGCAGGGCAGACTGGGTTCTTTAACCATGGCTAGGTAACCAGTCTAGGAGAAGGAAAACTCTGAACTCAATCAAACCTGTTGATCTCCGCTTAAGAAATTGACCTTGTGTCGTATTCTGCTCGTGCCCTAAGTGTTAACCATATCTACATGCTAACCTGCATTTATATATACAGCAAAATAGCGGTTTACAGTGTGATTTGCGCTTAATGAATATAAGCAAAAATCTCTTCAATGAATCTTAAATGTAACAAGAAAAGATAACTGTCATTTTATTCTTTACTTCCTCTTTTAACTAAATACTTAAATTAGCTCAGTTGTTCTAAGTTAGTTTCTAATTTAATACGATATTTCATTACATTAAAACTTAAATACTTATATATTTGCTAGTATATACAAAAAAAAATAGAGTATTTCTTGCTGGTTGCAGACTTCTTTTTATAACTTATATAACTTTTTTTTCTTCTTCTGTATAACAATAAAATCAATCATAAATAAATAAAATAAAATGAATTATCTGTTAAGATTTGATTTCTAAAATGATTTGAGTGATTTTGTCACAAAGAAATAAACAAAGTTCATTAAATCTCATTAGTGCAATGAAAATATCTGCATTATTCGATAGAACTGATAGGTCTCTTCTTCTTATCAGGGACTTTTAACTTGTTCACTCTAACGAAGCAGATATGTACGCAAGTTCACGTTTTATCTCGTTTTATCTCGTTTTTATCACGTTGCAGGGAAAATGTTTCATCCTAAGTCCGCTGTTTCAAGTGAACCAAATAAAACGAAATGTGTAACCACAAAAACACGCACAAACACGTACGAACATGCATACACACACAAACACATATCTTCTTATAATGGAGATTCGGTGTCGGTGTCTGTGTCTGTAACTGAAACTACGTTGCTGCTTACGTCACAATACCCCCAGGAACTGTGCTACTTTATCAATGAGTATCTTATTTATACACAAAATCATAAATACATTGAATAGAATAAATCTTGTTTATTACAAAGGTCTCTATAAAAATCTGAGTTATATTTACTTCAAAACACCCCGTGTTATTAGTGCGTTCACAGTCTTGCAATGTGTCTTATATATCACTAAGAAATAAAAGTTTATATTATGGGGCTAATTTGCATACCGGTCTTTAATAAAACCGGGTTTAATAAATAATTACTCGGTGTTTTTGATCTCTAATGTTATTATTTTATTCTCCGACCTATTAAAACCAAATCCTATGAATTGTTTTATGTAGAAGTCAGTTAGAATATAATTAAAATGTGTGTGGTAATTTTCACCTTTAGTTGGCTAAATTCCTAGCAAATAAGGCAATTAGAGTAACCTACCTTGACTTTCACTTTGAAACAACCCGGTAGCCATTTTGAAAGTCTCCGTGCGAAATATACAAATCTTGGAAACTTTTTCGAAAACAATACAACTGCATGCTTTAACACAAAAATATCATAAAATGTGTTCTTAATAACAATTAAGTTCATTTCAGATAATGCGCACGCACAATTCTATGTTAGGAATTTAGCC
>CM042158.1:46784173-46811868 GCA_023376005.1 Doryteuthis pealeii
AACTATTGAAGACATGGAGTGACGTCATCGTGATCTGCGACATGGAATGACGTCATCGTGATCTGCGACAGAATTCTAAAAGGAAACGAAAAAGGAAAAGGAAATATAAAATAAAAAAAAAGGTTTACGAACTCAAATGATGGCTTGAATTTTTGAGATCAACCACTGTCGGCCATTAATTTTTTTGTTTGTAAAGTCGTCGGGGTGGCCTATAGTCAGTATCAGTCAACTAGCGCTAGACCAAGGAGATTGTTTTTTGCGTCTGATGTGGAGCACCACACCTAGCATCATCTCCTTACTTTACCGCACAGATCCTTGAGCTACTCATACGTTGAGTTGGCGAGGGCCGGTATCGAAACCGGAACCTTGTGGTTCCTTCTTTTGCAATTATTCCAATAACTTTTAATCTCACCTTTCCAGGCCGTGTGGGGATTAAAATAAAATCTTATTATAATAGACATTAGGTAACTGTCTGTCTGTAACCTAAACTACGTCACCACCAAGGCCACGATTCCCTTAGTTATTTACGTTATATTCTCAATGGTTATATATTAAATAATCATTATTTGATCTTAATTAGCATCTTATCTATTAACTATGTCTCTATGAAGGTCTGAGATAGATTTACCTCAAACCAGCTCATGTTATTAATGCGTTTAAAATCCTGAATGTATATTATATATAAGAATATAAAGTTAATTAAAATCCTGAATGTATATTATATATAAAAATATAAAGTTAATTAAAATCCTGAATGTATATTATATATAAGAATATAAAGTTAATTAAAATCCTGAATGTATAAATATAAGAATATAAATTAAAATCCTGAATGTATATTATATATAAGAATATAAAGTTTTATGTGGTATATGGTGTGGATAATTTGCATACTGGTTTTAACAATATTGATTTCAATTAATATTTACTTGGTGTTATTGATTTCTAATTTCATTGTTTTGTTCTTAGACAAGTTAAATCAATCCTATGTATAATTTCATATAGAAAATCAATTAAAATAAAACAATTTTACTCTTTTTATATGTGTTCTTGTTTATTTTCATGAGTCGTTTTAATTTAATATATACAGTTGTTTACTAACCTTAGCTTAGGTGTGACACAAGGCCAGAAGTACGGGGCTCCCATTATGAAGTGCCCTAATTTGGTATATATATATACATTCAGTAAAACTGAAATATTTGCACCTGATGATGCATATTTTTTGTTAGATAAAATTTAAAAAAATAATCTCACAGGAGCCCTCAGGAAGAATCCTCTGGGCATGCACAGAAAAGGCCCCTTTCTACCACCAAGAAGACCCCTCGGCAATTCGAACGCAGACCTTAACTGGGGACCTAGGCTTTTGACTAGCTCAGGAGAAAATCTTCTCTCCAAGAAATAGCTATAAACTTAGGAATAAAGTCTAAACCTTGAAAATATATTGTTGTGGGGTTTTAAGGGGTCAAATAAGAACAAAACGACGGGTAACAAATGTAGGAAAATGTATTAACAAAAGAGTAGACAATTACAGTACAGAGAAGTGGGAAATACGTCCGACAAATAGAGTTACGAGCTGACTCGCATTGGCTTCCGTCAAACCATAATTGTTCCTGTTACTTATAGTAACCGTCGGCGCATTCCACTATAGTCTATAGGGTATATCACCTATAACACACCCCTCCTAATATTTCACTCCACAGGAGTCTTAATATTTTTTTCTCTTTGGATTTATGTTGATAAACTCCGTCGCTCTTCGTTTTCTTGAAGAATGGCGTTGTTGAGGGACTGCTTGTGGAGTAGGTAAGCTAAATGTGTCATATATGACATCCATTACCTCCTCTTGTTCCGGGGGACCGCTGTTAACATCCTCCGTCAAGCGTTTTCTTAATTGGTTTAGGTGTCTCTTATGGGAAAACTTGGGACCTTCGACAATATACACCATATTGCCGATCCTCTTTTGTATTTTTCCCAACTCCAAGAAAGTCTTGTTGTTTCGGAACATCTGGAAGTATACTTTCTCACCAGGGATGTACCGCTTCTTTGGCACCGTCGTAGATCTTCCTGGTTTTGTCTGTCTCGGGAGCAATTTGTCGAAGACAGACCTTATCTTACGAGCAAACATTACCTCGGCCGGAGATAATGACGAAGGTGTACTTTCGTTCGGCGTAATCCTGTACACCTGCAGAAACTGCTGAAGCGCTTTTTCGGTAGGTGTACCTTTAGCCTTCTTCAGGGTTCTCTTTAGCGTGTTCACAAAGCGTTCAGCTTTACCGTTGGACCACGGATGGGACGGAGGGATGGTTATGTGGTCGATTTGAAACGTATCACAGAATTCTTTGAAGTCTCCGGACGTGAACTGTGTGCCGTTATCCGACACTAAACAGTCAACAACTCCAAAGCGAGCGAACAGTTCGTGCAGCGCGCTTATGGTCATTTCAGTAGTCGGGCTTTTGCATCGAAATACTTCCGGCCATTTCGAGAAACTATCAACTACTATTAAATAATGATAACCATCCAGTGGTCCCGCAAAGTCGACGTGAATACGTGCCCATGGGCGGTCTGTTTTAGGCCAAAGACTAAATTTTATTGGGTGAGCCTTAGCTGCTAAAGCACAGCCCATGCATTCTTTCACCATGCATTCAATATCCTTGTCCATGTTTTTTCAATATACGTAGCTCCGCATTAGACTTCTCATTCTAGTAATGCCAGGATGACCCATATGAAAATCCTTCAGGATCCTTTTTTGTAGCGTAGCTGGGATGACCACTCGTTCGCTGTATAGCAGTACTTCATCGCATATATAGAAGGCATCTGGACTTTGTTGGTCTTTTTGTGCTAGCTTTTCCTTCATCTGTATTATGAGCTCATCGTTCACTGCCTCCCGTTTTATCTCGTCAAGAGTTACTGGGAGTTCCCTTATCGTGTTGCACAGTGAAGTTTTTAAATCCCTTTCAGTTCGAAGGGAAGCAATCACAGTGTCTTCCAGGGGTTCACTCTGGGTATCAATCTAGAGAGTCCATCTGCGTGACAGAGTTTCTTAGATGGGAGAAATTCCATGTTGAAATTATAATTTAGAAGGATCGTCCCCCATCTTTGCAGTCTATTCGCCGTGTGTGTAGGCAGACCCTTTTTTGAGCCGAAGATGGTAAGTAATGGCTTATGGTCTGTCTGTTATCTGAAGCGTCGACCGTGACTGTAACGGTGGAACTTGGTTACTGCAAATATTATCCCGAGTGACTCCTTTTCAATTTGGGAATAATTTCTCTCCGCTGGAAGAAGAGTTCTTGATGCTTGGGCTATGGATTTATGTGACCCGTCCGGCATTTTGTGTAAAATGCATGCTCCGATGCCATACGAGCTGGCGTCGCTGGCAACAATAATCTCTATGTCTGGGCTGAAGTGTGTGAGAAACAAGTCCGACGTCAAAATTTCTTTGATTTTTTTCGAGTGTTCTATGGTATTCGGGAGTCCATTCCCAGGCCTTGTCCTTTTTTAAAAGTTCATTTAGCGGGGCACGTAAATCATGCATATTAGGAATAAAAGTTTGGTAGTAATTAGCAAGTCCTAAAAAACTTTGTAGTGACGAAACATTTTGGGGAGCCGGCATTTCTCTGATAGCTATAGACCGTTTTGGATCTGGCCTTCTACCCTCTTTGTCCATTATGTGCCCGAGGTATTTTATTTTCTCCATGAAGAAGTCGCACTTAGATTCTTTTAGTTTGAACCCGTAGTCCTGATTCTTTTTGAAAACTTGGTGGACATGTTGTTTGTGCTGCTCTATGTCTTGACTTTTTATTAAAATGTCGTCCAAGTCGGCGATTGTAAAATCGAGTCCACCCAGCATCGTATCCATTACTTGTTGAAATATTGCTGGGGCGACCTTGATCCCAAATGCCAACCGTTCAAACTTATATAATCCCCGATGGGTATTAATACAAAGCAGTTTGGAGCTTTCTTCTTCGACTTTAACTACAGTGTATGAATTAACTTTTTTGTGAATAGGGTTACGGTTTAGGGGTTTATGGTTGTTTTTAATTATGTATGTAAAAAATAAAACCTCAAAATTACTATACATTTGATTAACCATTGAAATTAACAATCGAATCCAACGGTAGACATTAGTCTCAGTTGTTTGTGTTAGTATTGCAATGTATAATTTCCATTAAACTTGGTTTTAAAAAAATTATTTTTCAACATTAATTGTATAGTAATTTGGGTTTTTGTTGTTTTTTAAGCAATACGTAATTAAAAACAATCTTAATCCCCTAAACCCCTAAACCGTAACCCAATGCGCAAAAAGGTTCATTCATACACTGTAGTTAAACAGTCTTGAATCACCAAATAAGTTTCGTTTTAATTTTGACGACGATTTGCTAGTTTAACGTATATTATTACTATTATATATTGATATTTTTTTAAAACAAAAAGAATACAAGTTAAAATATATACGACCACCCTGTACAGTAGTCTGACACATTCTTAGTTTTTATTTCATTTAAAGTTACTGCCTAGGTACTTACATTATCTGTAAAACTTTCGTTGTACAGGGGGGTCAGAAAGTCGTGTCAACCCATACATATTGTTTTAATATTAAAGTCTTGTAATTATTTTCATATCTAAAGAGAAAATCTTTCAAATTTAATGTAAGGGTGACAATATTTTCTGATCACCCTGTGTATTTAGCCATTATAATATACCCTAAGAGGAAGAGAGAAATTATAAATTCTGTAAAAATTGAAAATAGGAATACACGTGTTCTTCGATTTAAATAGAACTCGTGCCAGAATCATTAAATTTTAAAGTGGTCTCTAGTTTTTAAGGTTTGGGAAAATATAAGATAACTACCGTATTTGACGACATATAGGACGCACTTTTCCAAAATCTTGTCAAAAGAAATTGCCCTGCGTATTATACATTGTAGGTGATGTTATTAATTTTATTATTTCCTGCTATTGAGATGTCTTGTGTATGCTTATTGCTTGCCTGTACTGCCAAGTTGCTTTTATAGCAGTTATATTTCTGCTTGTGTAATGCACAGCTAGACTGTTTTCAACAATATATGCTTAAATACACTAAAAACATTTTCCCTGAATTTGCTGGAATGAGGGTGCGTCTTATATGCCCGTACGTCTTATATGCCGTCAAATACGGTATTTCAAAACATTCTGGGTTTTTATTGGTTTACATATGGTTATCCTCATCTATAAAGTGATATGCTGCACCACCTGGACCCTAATAAGACCCCTAGAAAATAAGCTACATGATAGCTGCACAAGAATGCTGAGCGCGATTCTAAACAAATCGTAGAAACACCCCACAAGAAAACAGCTGTACGGCCACTTACCCCCCCCCCCCATCACAAAACATCCGAGCGAGACGAATAAGACATGTCGAACGCTGGAGAAGCAAGGACGAACTCCTAAGCGACATTCTGTGGAAACCAGCACAGGAAAGACCGACATTAACCAGCTCTGCGCGGATACTGGATGCTAAGCAGAGGACCAATGAATCATTGGGGCAGTTGGCGAGAGATTATGGATATCCGTTCTGCTAGCACATAAAATTCTGTTAAAATTGCAAGTCGTCAAAATTAAAACGGAAAAATTTGGCTTGGGCATAGATTCTAATGAATTTAATCAATTTTTTAATGTTTTTTTGTTTTTTTTACTTAAATTTTAACAGTTAGTTGTGTTTAAGAGGAAAAATAGAGAAAATAAAACGGATGAATGATAAGACTAGTCAGAATTAGTAAACATGTACAAACAAAAAACGCACTTTCTATTTCAATATTACAGGCGACGCGTGCTTTTCTTAAGTATGGATGACCAAAAGTGTAATCCGTGTTTTTTTTATGTTAAATTCTCGGAAAATATTTATCTCCCTTAAAAAATTAGTTCTCTTGCGGCCCTCTGTAGGAAAATAATGTCCTGTTGAAAAACTGTTAAAAACATAACTAACGGTTAAAATTTAAGTAAAAAATAAATCGTGTCCTTAGTAATAATTAAATTCATTAAGAATTTTTTCCGTTTTAATTTTGACGATTTGCAATTTTAACCAAATTATCATACTTCTTTATAAAAGAAAGTACATGTTAACCCTAACCCAACAAAAACAGTTCATAATGAAAAATCTAAAACCAGGGAATAAAAAACAGAATAGATGGAAGCTGCAGAAGAATGCTGCGTGCAGTCTTAAACAAATCGTGGACACAACACTCCACGAGAAAAAAGCTGTACGGCCACCTGCCCCATATCACCCAAACTATCCGAGTAAGTTCAAGACACGCAGGGCACTGCTGAAGAAGCAAGCACGAACTCCTAAGCGACATCCTCCCGTGGAAGCTAGCATATTCCATGGGCACTAGGGTAGGTCGATTTTCAACTTTTTTTTGAATATCAAAATGTAACAAATAAAAAGTTGGGTATTGATATGATAAGTACTGACACCAAAAAGTAGGTTTCTAGCTTGAACCAATTTTTGAGCATTTAGTTTTAAAGATCGTCTGATATGAAGCCCTCTGAGATCTTTGTTTTTGATACATTTACATACGAAATTGCTTTAAAATCTTATAATTTCAATCCTGAAAAATTTGTACATTTATCTTATTCAAATAAAATGAATAGAATATATCGAAAGTAACATTTAAAGTGAAATTATAACCCCCCCACTGATCTCAAATAAGCAGCATTTTACCTCATTAATTGAGATACGTCATTAATAACATAGATATATAACGTTATTTTTTCTGTTATCAATGGAACAAAAGCAAATAAGTATGAACTCTGCTAAAAACAAATGAAGGGATGATGATTTTAACATAAGCGTCCTTTAAATATCTACTGGTTACTAATTATGAGTCTTTTATGTTTCTATTTTATATAATCATTGTAATGCATAAAGTTATAAAATACATGATAAAGATACATGAATGTTCTGGGGATAATAGTAACTTTTATCATGCCATCGTATTAAACTGCTCTATATAAGAGCACTTTGAAGCAAAGGAAGGCCTCATTTCATGGCATAAAACTTTTGTAATGATATGTCTATGCCTTGCTTCAATTCCATAAACCGATTGGGAAGCTGAAGTTGTTAATTTTACTGCCCTTTCAACACTTAATGAGTGTGAAGGCAAATCGGGCAAAAATTCTTCTGTGAATCCAGGCTCACAAATTCCATTTTGAGACAGGGCGATCAACTGTGACCAATGTGTAGCATCACAATTTATTTTTGGTATCTTTTTAGCCTCTTTATGGTTGGCTTCCCTCTCCTGAAAAAAATGAAAAATCAACCATGTCTTAATTTTTAGGTTTCATCATGAAATTAGGATATTACTTTAAATTGAATCTATAAATCGATGAAATCATTTTAATCAATCTTATTTAAATTACTTACCGAATGGCTAAAATTCTTTTTATAGCTTCGCCCCTCACTTCCAGTTCATCTGATTTAAACATTGAATACAACATATTTTCTGGTAGGAGACCAAAAGCATTACGCTGAATATTTTTGAATGCAATCTCCTGAATTTCAGGTGGTAGCTCTTTGATTCTTTGCAGCATATTGAAAATATACAGTTGCTGGTTATGAAATTTATTGTCTCATAATTTCAAACCAGCTAACTTGCATAAACTTCAACAATAAACTGGACTAGGCTGTGTAGTTTTAATATGTTTTCAGGGTAAATTCCACGAGTCCACAAACACATTAGTCTGGTAGCTAACGTTAACCATTTTACCTGATTTAATGGTTCAATTTTCCATGCAGAATATCTAGGGTTGACTTTCCCTCATGAAATCCCTACTGCATATTCTAGAAGAAATATCTGATCATTACTCAGATCATCTGTCTATTCGATGCTAGAAGTTTCTACTGTATCTCATATATATATATATATATATATATATATATATATATATATATATATAACAGTAAGTAAACAAACGATGTGTTTATTTGATATGGGATTTTTAGCCGACAATTTGTGGAGAATATGTGCTTAATTGAAGTCATACCTAATTTTGAAAATTAATTAGTTAATAATTAATGAATTTAGGCGGGCATACATGTTCAAATGAAAGGCTAAACAAATCGAGAAAATGTCAATCCCTGAATATATATATATATACACAACCAAAGCCTTGTAGCGTGAAACTCAAAGTTTCTACTGTATTTCCCTATATATATATATATATATATATATATATATATATATATGAGCCTTGTAGCGTAAAACTCTAGAGGACTATCGGTTCAAATTTGATCTGGGGTAAATTATGATATTCATTTGTACACAATCTCCCAATTGGACCAATAAATGATGTTCGACTTATTGTGCTGCCCTCAATGTGCTTAAAAACCGCTCTGAATGGAAGCTCATTTTGATGTAGAGAGCAACCAATGATGTGCACTTTTCTTTTTAGTTGTTTCTCTAGAATAGTTTAAATTCTAGAGAAACAACTAAAAAGCCCAGCTTCACAGCCAGTATTTGTATGGGTGTTATCCAGTAAAACAGCTTTTAGGGTATCAGCACTGTCATACTCCTCCAAAACACTAAAAACCTCCTCTGCTAGAACAACACCAGTTGCTCCAGTAGTTGGGATAACTCTATGTGTGAGGTACTTTCCACTTTACCACAACCCATCTCTTTTGTAAATGTCAAATGGTGTTCTGTTCCCTTCGTTTTCTTAAATTGTTTCTTTCCATCTACCTCCACAATCTCTTTGTATAAGAGAGTATTTTTATCCTGTCTTCCATCAACACCAATATAAATATTTTTTTCTGTTTTATCAATGTGTTTTTGATGGGCATTTTTTTTGTTCTTTCTTTGCACGGTCTATTTTAGATTTATCTAAAATTATGTTTTTGATATCAACACTCTGGTTGAAGGCCCATATCCTGTAAATCTAAAAGAAAAGCATTTGCAAGACTTGCTCCTAAGTTCGATGAAACATCATCCCTGATCAACTCAGTAGCATACCGAGGAGTTTTTAAAAAGGCTGTAAACACTTGTGGGATATCTGCCAGGCTCACAATCTTCATCTATTTCTTCACTATTTAATGAATGGGAAAGAATAATATCCTGATCATAAGATGTAGAGGCAATAGGAGAGGAATCAATTTGTTTTTGTCGTTTTCCTTCTACCCTTGGGTCCTATTTTGGCCCTCTGGTCTTTAGATACTGTTTTTCCATTGGTACCTGAAATATTAGATGTAATTTTTGTTGAATAAATACATCTAACCAACTGAAATCTCAAAATATTATATCACATAGAAAGAAAATGGTACTTTTCTAACTTATTTACATAAAATATCATTATAGAAATTCAATTGAATTAAAATGTTTATGATATTGGGATGATATTTGAATTCATTAAAAAATAAAGAAAAGAAAAATAGAAAAATAACTTTACCTTATCTTTGAGAGGACAAATACAGATTATGTGCCTAGTCTGACAATTCTTTTTTTCGTTTCACGTTTTTGTCTTCACAACTTAAAATTGGCAATTGACAGGAACAAGAAATGTCAAACAATGCATCCAGTTTGTTTTTAACCATAATTTTCTTTTGCGCTGAAGAAACAGATTTTCTATTTATCTGATGCGCCTTTTCGAAACGTGTCCTTTTTAGTTTAATTATAATAGACCTTTCGCTTAACAGAGGCAAACGGGGATTAACCGCATTCCAAATATCAATTATATTTTTTGCCATTAATTTTGAAATATCGAAGTTTGTTAAATTTGAACAACTATTTTTAAGAAAATTACTATATTGGATTACTTGTCTAAAAGTTGGCGGCTCTGTCTTATTTAATGGAGAAGGTGGACCTCCAAAATTTGTAGAAGAAGCATTACGAGTTCGTTTTCCAACCATTTTTTTAAAAACTATCTGAAAAAAATGTATTTATTGTTATAAGAAATGTATTTGTTGGGTACTCTTCGCGGAGAACCGTCCCAGCCTTCTGCCTCAAAAACCGCTAGCCGGTGGCTGCTGAAAAAAAAACACCAGGAAAATGGGAAAATTTGTAATAAAACTGTTAATTTTAACTAGGGGGTTAGAGTTAAGGTTGGGGTTGGGTTTCTGGGAAAAACGTCCTAAGTTGGTTGTTTTTTTTCGTTTTTTTTTGCAAGTGACACCGCTTCGGCTACGGATTTCAATCGTAGCTGTGTGTTTTTTTTCAGCAGCCACCGGCTAGTGGTTTTGGGGGCAGGAGGCCGGAACGGTTCTCCACGAAGAGTACCATTTGTTGTTATAAGAAATTGAATAAATTAAATTATAAATTCAAGAGTGAAATTTAAAGAAATGGAAAATATAGGAAAAGATAAAATATGTATTTACTTACCATATAAATAAAGGCAAATCGCTTGGTAGCAAGCAAAAAAAAACTTGCGAATGAAAAATAATGTCCTTAAAAAAATTTATCACAGGGAATATAGAGCTACTTATTTCTTTTTTCTAATAATTAAGTTTGTTAAAATAAAAAAGGAAAAGATTTAATTATTTTTCTGTTTTAAAACAGCTCAAATGAAATTCAAATGTAAAAAACAAAACATGTTGTTACGGTAGTTTCCGGTGAAGACTGAAAAATAACCTCTTAAAACGAGTTTGAATTTGGTAAATATTTATACTTTCTTAAATTAAATATTTTTCCATCGTTTTCTTTTTTATTTACTTTTATTTAATCTACCAAGAATTGCATGATTTTGAATGAAATAAAATCTTTTATTAAGCCTATTTCTTAATTTGACCAACTTATTTTTCGGTTAACACTGAGCGAATTTTAAAACATTCGATTTTGTTTGTATTTAAATGCGTTTGCTCAAACATTGGTAAAGTTTTATCGAAAAATATTTTGTACAATTATTCGTTATGTTAATTAGCAACTTTCTCCGTTTGAACCTAGTGTTGGTATAAATAAAAATCGACCTACCCTAATGGGTACGCCAGTGTGGGCCGACCAGCAAAGATGTACTGTCTCGGCTTGTAAGTTGCGATTCTGCGGTAAGAGTTACGTCCCTTAGACCAATTGTGTTATTTTCGTAAATAGAGTACTATTTACCTTTCGACCGCTCACTTCCGGTTATCATGATTTAGCGCTAAATTCAATTCTCTTCTAACCTCGCCATGGCACCCAATAGACGTGTTGCCGACTTCTCCCTCTCAGAAGTTTATACGGGCACCCAGTAAGGAAGATTTCTTTATCTTCTCTCCCTAACATTACATAGCTAATTTGTTAATGGCTATTTCTACTATTTTATTTATCCTGTTGTCCGACCGTGAATTTCTAAGTATTCCATGTGAGCCCCTAGCTTATTTATCTAAGTATTTCCACGTAGACCTTGTCATTTTGTTTACTACTATTATTCCCCCACTTACCGTTACTTTCTCTTAGAAAGTTACCTTAGTAGTCTCTGGCTCATAGCATTATTCCGAAAAATACGGGCTATCCTTCCTTGCTGCTTCACACCTAGATATGTCTGTTCGACTCCAGCCATCAGTCGGACACTTTCCTCAGACACTTGTCTCAGAAACACCTCGCAACACTTTCCTACTCTCAGTAAGAATTATTGTCTCCTCTCACTCATGTTGAAATGGTATTATTCCGTGTGATACTTGCCACCTTGGAGTTTGAATTTCTGTCATAACTCCCTGTTCACTGCTCGTTGCTTCCTCCTCCTCCCCTCCCCTCTCTGGTCCCTAGCTCTTCCTATTTCCTGGGTCCCTGTGCTGCCACTACTATTAATGATGTTACCGTCTCTGTCTGATCTGCCCATTTACCTTGTGTCCCTTATCTGTTCCCTGTAATTTCTTATAATTACCTTGCCTTTTGTACCTTGATTTGCCTTGTCTGTCATTTGTTTATTTTTTCTTTCCAGCTTTTTACCTCTTTCCTGCTGAATAAATTCATTATAACTACACCCAAAGGTTATTTGTGTTTCCTGGCAGGAGGGGTTAAACTACACTGCGATGAAATTGTGTCTCGACCCCTGGCTCAGACATAATCTCAAGAGGCGTGATACGTACATTGACCAGCTCTGTACGGATACTGGGCGAGGCGTAGAGGACCTCCCAAGAACAATGAGTGATAGGGACGGTTGGAGAGAGAGTGTCATGGATATCCGCGCTGATAGCGCGACAGGACTTACATACGGTTACTCGAAAAACACATATATCTGTAAGTCGGTCATTTTCATAGTTTTTCTTCCCATATCTCGAACAAGGTACCGGGAGTTGTTTTCCTCTCACACTCGACCAACAAAACCCTCTTCCTCCCAAACATGACGAGATGTCAGCATGTTTGTCCAGAGAATTTTTTGTGATTGGAATAGGTGAAAAAATCTGGGGGATGGTGACTAAAAAAATAAAAGGCCATCTAGTTCGTTGGAGACGTGATTTCTAGGTACATAACAGGTGGTACTTTTTTAGTACGCTGACACGTAAACCGACGTAGGTCAACGGACCAACATAAGCGTACCAAAAAGTACAACTGGTGCATAAGCATTCATGAAAAAAAAATGAAGGAAATTTGTGGGGATTAAAAAATTCGAAAATAAAATAGAACAAACTCCCATGGGGCCTTTCCCCGGAAAACCCCTCTGCGCATGTCCGACAAAAAAGACCGACTCCCTATTCCCAAAAGGATACCTCGGCTATTTGAATCTAGGTCGCAACTGAGTTTAGTCGCTCCTACTAGCCAGGGGACATATCCCCTTACTACAAGCGACGATGACCCGCTCAATAAAGCCTAAGTCAAAAAGCCACCTTCTGCCTTTGTCTCTTTTCATTCTCGTTCTTTCAATGCCTTTTCAGCGCGCCCACCAAAAAGAGATGGGGTTAAAAGAAAACCCGAGGAACACGCACTAAAATATTCGGATACCTACATTTAACCTTAAAACACCCAAAACCACTCATAACCCCATAAATTACAAACTTACTCTTACCTGGATAGCGAATGTAAATATTACATCTTTTCTTTTGGTACATTACCACGGACATTTCTTTAGAGGGATATTCTGGATAAGTATTCAAAAATTAAATTACTGAAAAAGAATGAACTTTTACTAAACTTTACATACCGTCTAGAGTTCTTCAACAGGTTTTGAGCGGACATCATAAATCTATTAAAAATGGAGATTAGGTCTCTTTGAAACAGAAATTACACTGCTTGCGTCACATTACCCAAAATCATAATAGAACAAATACACTCAAAATTTGAGCATGCAACCTCAGATGGTCCTCATTGTTTAAAAATGAGTTTAAATAAATACCTGGTATTATTATATTTATATATAGTTTTTTTTAATGTGTTTAATATTAACAGAACTAATTTTCCATTTCAAATTGTTCAATTTTTTTTTTTTTTTACTCCTTTAATAAATTTTATGGTTTTATTTATTTATGGTAAAAACTGACATTGAATTTTTATCTCATCCCCTCAGAGAATAACTTTCAAACATTTTTACAACGCCCGGGGGGTGGGGGTTCTCCTTTTGCTAGTATATGTAAGATAAAGTCTGGGGGTTATATTTTTTTTAAGTTACCCAAGAAAGACTAAAGTCTCACAGAGCACAATTAAAAAAAAAAATCAACGTAAATAAACCTAAATTCATACCTGGTCGTCCCATATTTACTCAGCGATATTGTATCAACCACGTGCGTACAAAGCAAAGTCGATTAACTTCTCTCGTAATTTTACACTTGTCTAGATGTAGGGATGTTCAAAATACGGACTTTGGAAATGTGCGCATAATTGTTAAAAATATTTTAAAACGTAAAAAAAAAAAAAAAAAAAAAAAAAAAATTAACTTTTTAATGTTTTATTTTACGTTTAATATAAAGAACAATTTCAAGTTATAAAAAAGAAAAAACAAATTTTTTTTACATAGAACCTAAATTTTTGCATTTAAAAGTAAATTCGTATAAAATCCCGCCATTCTTAATCTTTGTTGACAAAATTATCGCATCTTGACGTGTTCACTATTTCTTTGTATGGAGGATCATACGTATATGTTTTCAAATAAATAAAATAATAAATTTCTTCAAACACTGTTTGTTTGAGTTCTACAAAGTATAATTATACTAGCGTCACGGATTTGAACCTATTATCGCTGAAGCCAAAATAATAACAATACCCAAAACCCAGATTTTTTTTATATCCCTTAGCGCCCCCCCCCCCATTAAATGACGAGAATTTGTAATTCAAACATTATTTTCAATTAAAAAAAAAAAAAACAAATATGTTATGTCATTATTTTTAGCTAGATATTTTTTATACAATATTTTCTTTGATCAATAATTTAAAAAGTATTTATTTTACATTTTATAAATTTTGAAAAATCCCTGAAAAAAGAAAATATACAAGTAGACAATAGGAACATTTAATATAAAATTCTTTAGAAAATAACCTAACAATTTAGAAAAAAAAAGATACATATTTTTTCTTATTTACGAGATTTAAGTTTCAATGTTAAAGATGCCCTAGTACCAAAATCGAATTAGTTGCGATTTAGTTTTTTTACATATGTTCCGTCGTTAAATTATCTTTCCAAAAATGTAAAAATCATTTATATCCCCCCACCCCCCAAAAAGATCTTTGTACGGGGTATCAATGCGCGAAAGAAAAACTAACGAAAAAAATTATTAGCCTTTTCAATTTAGTAAGCATTTATTTACAATAAAAGTTCGTCTTTTATTACTTCATAAACCGAAAGTTTATTAAAATCGGATTGTTAGTTTTTTTTATATGATTTTTAGAAGAATTTCCTGTGATCACCCTTTTTTGTTTGTTTGTTTATTTTGTTTTACGGCATATCAACCTCAGTGGGTCATTTAATGCCGATAAAGTTTTGAAATAAATCAATTCTTAATGGATAATACAATCTTTTTATAAATACATTTTTCTATTTAACCCATAGATGGGACCCTAACAGGTACTACCACTCCGGGTCAGAGTGGACCAGGGAGCAATGGTGATGAAGGGGTGCTCCACATTCCCCAAGCCTCCAAAACTGGAACCTCACCATCAGATAGAGTTTAACGTCATTCCCAGGACATGTAGACCCGCAGCCACCGCCTTCTAGCACCCATATGATAAAAAGGGGTTGGGGCTTGCCATAAGGGCAATAGGGTTGGGAAAATCATATAGGTGCTAGGGCTTGACGTGACCAGCCGATTGATCGGAGGGGGCCTCTCCGACCGCCCGTCTAGCCCAAGATAGGCCAAAGTGGAGTATTGCAAGTCATGAACTGCTCAGACTATGCAAAGTTAAGAATTTCTTCTGAATAAAAAAACACGTACTCCCAGATTTTTCAGTTTTTTTAAAGGAATGCTCCCCTCAAATTAGCAATAAGTACGCTCTTTTAATTTACTCTTTTCTTTTCTCTATTTTTCTCTGAATTCTTGAATGATCTTTTACAAATAGATTACATGGGGTATTTTTCAATAAATGCTACGGTGAATTTAAAAAAAAAAATTTTTTTTTTAATTGACAAAAAGTACATTGTTTAAAATTTCATTGAGTCATATTTATTGAATGCCAAAAATAATTTATTGTAAAAGGAAATTAACAATTCAGATGAAAAGTTTATTTTCCTGAAAAAGCAGATCTAAAGAACTATATGACTTGTGACGTCATAAACCTTTCTTGCAAAATCAATTTAACACCTTGCTTGAAATTTTTTTATTTATCAATGAATTAGCTTTTATAATGCATTAGTTATTCAAAAACTTGATTTTTTTTTTTCAAGTCCCTAAGCTCTGACAACCATTATTTTTGGGGTGCCAAATATCGGTGAGGTTATATATAATTGAAACTAATTTTTTTTTTTTTTTAATTGAAAAAGTACATTGTTTAAAATTTCATCGAGTCATATTTATTGAATGCCAAAAATAATTTATTGTAAAAGGAAATTAACAATTCAGATAAGATTTATTTTCCTGAAAAAGCAGATCAAAAGAACTAGGTACCGACTATTATGACGTCATAAACGTATCTTTGCAAAATCAATTTAACCCCCTGGTTAAATTTTTTACCAAAAATCGGAATTATCCGATTTTAATTAAATTGATTTATCAATGAATTAACTTTTATAATGCATTAGTTACTTAATTACATTAGTTTTTTAAAAACAGGAATTTTTTTCCACGTCCCTTAACTCTGACAACCCTTAATTTTGGGGCGCCAAAATCGGTGAGGTTATATACAATTGAAACTAATTTCTGCATGAATAAAGACCAAAGGGGAAAATAGAAAAAATCTAAAGGAA
This sequence comes from Doryteuthis pealeii, assembly GCA_023376005.1. NCBI lineage: Eukaryota > Metazoa > Mollusca > Cephalopoda > Myopsida > Loliginidae > Doryteuthis > Doryteuthis pealeii. Next base: position 46,800,439 of record CM042158.1, read on the forward strand.
AGATTTTGGAAGAAAATATCGAAAATTTGAAAATAAAATGCAAAAAGTTTTTGTAATTTTGTTAATTACTGTATATGAAATCTAATTCTAGATAATCAGTGAAATAATTATACATTGACATTTGTTCTGTTTAAAAAAGGTGGGAGCTAAACTTTTAAACGGAGATTTCTCCATTATTAGATCAGCCTACTAAAGCTTATTAGACATGTCTTTATAATCTGAAGTCACCCTGACGCAACATCACGAAGCTAAGTGGACTAGAAGAAAGCAGTTGCAACAAAGCACTGGCACATCAACATCTTCAGGGACAGCCTTCAAATGCGACATCTGTGGTCGAGAATGTTTTTCAAACATCGGATTTTACAGTCACAGGAGGCGCTGTAACTTCAGGGGCACAAAAACTTTATTATAGTCTTCCGAGACTGAAATGCCAATAATAAAATCTGAAAATAAGAATTTTAAAACTTAAAATTATGAGCATTATATTTTAAACTAAATTTATTCATTAAGTATAAAAGTTCTTGCTGTAGAGGCTCCTATGGATGGCGTTAACGGTAATATTTATTTTAAAGAATTTGTTTACCTTGACTCGTATAAGTCAGTTTGAAACGATTCTGAAATCAAAAAGGAAGTTCATTTCTTTATTTTTGTAGTTCAATCGACTTGTACTATCAAACGTCTTCTCTTAGTTTCAACTCGCCCTGTCGGTGGGGCGTTAGAATGTACCTCTGCAGAGGGGTAAGACTCCCCCAATGGGGCCACCTGTTGGCCGTGGGTGGTGAACCGATGCTCAAGGATAGAACCCAGGTGGATAAGCAGTTCATGACATGCAACACTCCACTTAGACCTTTACTTAGGCTATGTGGTCGGTTGGAGAGGCCCCCTCCAATCAATCGACTAGTCACGTCAAGTCCTAGCAGCTATATGATTGTTCCAACCCTCATGGCAACCCCCAACTTTTATGTACTGGAAGATGGTGGCTGAGGGTTTTCATGTCCTGTGAATGACGTAAAACTCTTTGGTGAGGTTCCAGTTCTGGAGGTGAGGGGAATGTGGAGTACCCCATCATCATTGCTCCCTGGTCCATTCTGACCCTGAGTGGTAGTTCCTGTTAGTCCCATCTATAGGTTGAATAGAAATTTGTTTATATAATTGAGTTTAGAAATTTTCTCAAACGATCGCTACGAATCTTTCAAAACTTTGCGGGCATTAAATGACACACCAAGGTTGATATGCCGTAAAACAAAACAAACCTTCCAAGAATTCTGGTGTCTTTGTTAGTCAAAATTCTTTCAGATGATTGACTACCTCCTTCGTCAATATACGAATCGGTGGTTCCTAGTTTTTATCGCCCTTGATTAAGTTTTTAGAACTGCCGCTATAATTCTTAGTGCAGTTAGTCCAAACCCTAACAGTCGGGAAGTAAGTTTATAGCACACAGCTGGTACCGCCACAGCCTCTTTGTAAGATGTAACTGTAGGTAGGCCGACTTAAGATCCACTATCGTAGTTCCTCCTGCAAACTGTCTCCACTTTCTCATCTTTTCATGTTGCTTCCAGTATGGCTTTAGACATGTTTGTTCAGCACACAAAAGTCCAGTATTTGTTGACCTGTCCTTTCGTCGCTTGGACTACTGCAATCAAAGGTAACACCCATTTCCCTTCACCTCTCCATGGTAGAATACCCTCCGCAATCCACCTTTCTACCTTTCTCTTATTCCACCCTTTCTCGCCCTGTCATCTGGGGCGTTAGAATGCAGCTCTACAGAGGGGTAAGACTCCCCCAAATGGGGCTGGTCACGTCAAGCCCTAGCACCTATATGATTGCCCTTATGGCAAGCCCCAACCCTTTTTATCATATGGGTGCTAGAAGGCGGTGGCTGAGTGTCTACATGTCCTAGGAATGATGTTAAACTCTATCTGATGGTGAGGTTCCAGTTCTGGAGAATGGAGCACCCCTTCATCACCATTTCACCTTGGTCCACTCTGACCCGGAGTGGTAGTACCTGTTAGGGTTAAATAGAAAAACATTTATAAACAAAATTGTATTATGCATTAATGAATTTATTTCAAAACTTTATTGGTATGAAATGACCCACAAAAATCAAACCTATAGTCTCGCTGTCCAATTGTGTCTGAGTTTCAACGTGCCTAAACTGCTCACAATTGTAGCACATAATTTAATTTCTTGGTGGTACTGTCGGAAATTCCATGTGAATTATCCTCCCCTGACACTAGGAGGACACATCGCCAATGGAATATTGGCGAGAATCAAAACCCTACGTCACTTATCAAGGATCTGTTACTGGAGAGAGACGTCAAAAGACACGCTCTCTCACTTAGCTCAAAATCAGGGCCTACTTATAAGGGAACCGTTACTGGAGGAGAGACGTAAAACTAACGTTCTCTCACAGACCAAGCTCTCATTACCAAGCCCCCAAACAGGGTACATTTATCACAGGAACCTTACAACCAGATTCCGTCTAAGGCTTTGCACCAGCATACTACAGAAAAGGCCGGTACGAACGCACACTGACCAAAGGAAAACAACTACCGAGACGAAACGTCCTAACTACATTTCCCATCGACGAATTTTTATGTAATACAAGTGTCTGCATTTTACTTTTGTGTTGTTCCTTCTTTGTCCAACAATTTGCCTTCAACTACGGAGAAATAAAAGCTCCTTCGAATCCGTAAATACTTTTAGTACCTTGCAGTCTGAGTCGGTGTGGTCCCTGTAACACTACTGGATAGCGGATGATAACCCCATTGCATATTCCTGGTTCTTTGCTATGTGCGACTGTGCCCACCTTTCCAGGACCCTGACTTCATGTTCTTATCAATACATTCGCAGTCGGTATAAGGTTTGTGGTTTCCATTTTGTCTACGCTAGGTAATTGTAGCTTCATTGATATGCTCTCCGGGAAGCCAAAAGTCACAAAAGCCAATTTTACCATTTGGTCCAACTCTCTTCCTATGTATCCTGCCAATCCAATCAACCTCTTGATATTGTTGGCATACACGTCTGACTCGCCGCCTTGTCGGCTGGGGCTTTAGAATACACCTCTGCAGAGGGGTAAGACTACCCCAATGGGGCCACATGTTGGCCGTGTGTGGCGACCAGTGATGCTTAAATATAGAACCCAGGTGGCTGAGCAGTCCATGACTTGCAATATTCCACTTTAGGCTTTTCTTGGGCAAGACGGGTGGTTGGAGAGGCCCCCTCCGATCAATCGGGTGGCCACATCAAGCTCTAGCACCGATATGATTTTTCCTAACCCTTTTTTATCATATGGGTGCTAGAAGGCGGTGGCTGAGGGTCTACATGTCCTGGGAATGACGTTAAACTCTATCTGATGGTGAGATTCTAGTTTTAGAGGTTTGGAGAATGTGGAGCGCCCCTTCATCACCATTGCTTCCTGGTCCACTCTGACCCGGAGTGGTAGTACCTGTTAGGGTCCCATCTATGGGTTAAATAGAAAAACATGAGTTGATAAACAAAATTGTATTATGCATTAAGAATTGATTTATTTCACAACTTTGTTGGCATTAAATGACCCACCGTGGTTGATATGCCACAAAACAAAACAAAACAAACCAAACCAAACCACACTACTTAATGGAACAGTGTTGATCCCCGTAGGGAATTCTCCGGGTAGCAGCGGCACGTCTCCAGGGTCTATAAGAGTATCATACGGTGTGACAGTTGCAAACTCTGCATTGGGCTCTGGTCTGCCAAACGCTGTCATCCAAAACGGGCGTTGTCTCACGTTTGTTAACATGCCATTTACACCCTGGTGCACCGAATGTAGATTCAAATACTTCTGCACGAGGTATCTTTCCGGGCACTTGAACCGTTTTAATATTTCTGTCCACTTGAACAAGTTTGAGCCCCTTTATCGTCGAACGCGAGAATACGTTCCACTCCGATCAATTGGCTGGTCATGTCAAGCTCTAGCACCTATATGATTTTCCCAACCCTATTGCCCTTATGGCAAGCTCCAACCCCTTTTTATCATTAAATAACCCACCGAGGTTGATATGCCGTAAAACAAAACGAAACAAAAAATGAATTAACCAAGTTTTCTTGGTATTTTATACCTCTAAAATGGCATATTTTAAAGTTCACTATCTATTCACCTCAGAACTCATTCTATTCAAATAAAGTCCCATTATTATTGTAATCGGAGTCCTTCTGCTCAACTGTAATGAACTAACCATCAGTTTTTGTACTTTGGTTGGGTGTGGTATGGGTAGTGGTGGAAGATCCACTGTGAGCGGTTTAAAGCAGGCAAAGAGTTAAATTGTTATTTTCATTTTAGAGAAAAGCAACACAAATCGTTTTATATTTTAACAATAGATTTTTATTATGAAAAAAAAAAAAAGAAACAAATGAATAAAAGTTTAGGAGCATTTGCAATGTTTTTGAGTTTGGAAAAGACTATGTACAAAAGTCTTATCAACAAATATATTGTTTTAACTTTCATTTTCTTTTTTTTTTTTAATAACTATCAAGAATATGCACCCTCCGGTCGTAAGTATTTAAGTTTTAATGTAATGAAATATATTAAATTAGAAAGACTAACGAAATTAAATAAGACATAAAAAAAATTAGTTATTTTAATATTTTATTTGGTTTCTATAGAAAATCATTCATAGGATTGATTTTAATATGTTGGAGAATAAAACAATATTAGATCAATAACACCAAGTAATTATTTATAAAACCTAGTTTTGTTAAAACCAGTATGCAAATTAACCCCATTGTATATTATGCAAACATTTATTTCTTAGTGATATATAAGACACACTGTAGGATTTTAAACTCACTGATAACATGGAATGTTTTGAGGCAAATCTAACTCGGATTTTCATAGACATCATTGATAATTGATATTTATTCTATGCATTAATGATTTTGACTATAAATTAAATATTCATTGATAAACTTAGACAATTCCTGAGGGTATTGTGACATAAGCAGTCACGTACTTTCAGTTACACACTAAATCTCTTATAATAAGCTATATAAGTTATGTAATTATTTTACCTAAAAATCTTTAGACGTTTAATCGTTTTCTAGAATTTCTGGTTGTATTGTGTAATTTTTTTTCCTCCAAAAAATGACAAGACTTTTGGACCACCCTGTATATAAACGAGTATATATATAGATATAGATATAGATAGTATATATAGATATAGATATAGATAGTATATATAGATGTTACATAATTATTGGATCCCTAATGCTTTTATAAGGTATTTGTTGTACTGGCCGTTCCTACAGTGGAGAATATACACCGGTTCTCACTATAAATAGTGAGACACGGAGTGAAAAGGTTGTACTGTTACCGTTAACGACAAGCTAGTCGTTCCTGTACCATTATTGTAAATACACTTGTCTTATTTTACCCTATCTCGACTTGACTTCTTTTTTACTGTTGGATTAATATCACAACAGATGGCGGCGAGAAATCGAAATGAAGTCACTGCAAAAAATCACCCAAAGTTATTAGCATACAAGGATTCACAAGATCTTCACGGAAAACATCTTCGTCATTGCAACAGATATTGGATTCGCAAGGATTAACAGCAAAGTAATTACTACAAAATTCAAAACTTGCTACCAAAAAAAAAATCGGCAGCTAGAGAACGCGAAAAATTTCTTAATTATTAAGATAATTGAATACACTGACACTACAGTGTCAAAGAAAAAAGAAAAGTTTGACTGCCTGCCCCTGGTTTGTCGAGAAATCGTTTCACGGTAAGACTTTAATTTTTTCTTTCCGACAAGTTCACTGACTCGTTAAGATAATTGTTTGAGCAAAATTCGCTTGACTGTTTATTAAAACGGTCTACCAAAATTGGCCAAGGGAAAGAAAAGGCAGACAAGAAAAAAAAAATATATTCGCGTAAGTCATTTGTGCTTCTAACAAAGAACGTTAAATAAGCAAGTCAGAAAAAAAAAAAAAAAAAAAAAAAAAAGGGTTAAAAAAAAGATTCCGATAAAACTAGTCTTATTATGCTTTATAGCGACGAACTTTATTTTTTTTTTTGCTACGTATAACAACACAAATGAAAATAAAAAATAAAAAGCTGTGCTTTTTTTTCTTTTGTGTTGAACAACTGCTATTGGTCGGACTTGTTTTTTTTTACGTGCAGAAAGAAAAGAAAATAAAAAGACTGCTATTGTCGGACTTGTTTTTTTTTTAGTGCAGAAAAGAAAAGAAAAAAAAAAGAACAACTGCTGTTGGTCGGACTTGTTTTTTTTTACGTGCAGAAGAAAAGAAAAAAAAGAACACTGCTATTGGTCGGACTTGTTTTTTTTTTTATGTGCAGAAAAGAAAAAAAAAAAAAAAGAACAACTGCTGTTGGTGGACTTGTTTTTTTTAACGTGCAGAAAAGAAAAGAAAAAAAAAAGAACAACTGCTATTGGTCGGACTTGTTTTTTTTACGTGCAGCAAAGAAAAGAAAAAAAAAAAAGAAAAATGCTATTGGTCGGACTTGTTTTTTTACGTGCAGAAAAGAAAAGAAAAAAAAAAGAACTGCTATTGGTCGACTTGTTTTTTTTTACGTGCAGAAAAGAAAAGAAAAAAAAAGAACTGCTATTGTCGGACTTGTTTTTTTTTACGTGCAGGAAGAAAGAAAAAAAAAAAGAGAAAATGCTGTTGGGTCGGACTTGTTTTTTTTTTACGTGCAGAAAAGAAAGAAAAAAAAAAAGAACACTGCTATTGGTCGGACATTGTTTTTTTTTACGAGCAGAAAAGAAAGAAAAAAAAAAAGAACTATGCTATTGGTCGGACTTGTTTTTTTTTTACGTGCAGAAAACGAAAAGAAAAAAAAAAAGAACTGCTATTGGTCGGACTGTTTTTTTTAGCGTGAGAAAAGAAAAAGAAAAAAAAAAAGAACTGCTATTGGTCGGACTTGTTTTTTTTAACGTGCAGAAAAGAAAGAAAAAAAAAAGAATGCTATTGGTCGGACTTGTTTTTTTTTATGCGTGGCAGCAAAAAAAAAGAAAAAAAAAGAACAACTCTATTGGTCGGACTTGTTTTTTTTTACGTGCAGACAAAGAAAAGAAAAAAAAAAGAACTGCTATTGGTCGGACTTGTTTTTTTTACGTGCAGAAAAGAAAAGAAAAAAAAAAAAGAACTGCTATTGGTCGGAACTGTTTTTTTTTTTACGTGGCAGAAAATGAAAAGAAAAAAAAAAAGAACTGCCTATTGGTCCGGACTTGTTTTTTTTTACGTGCAGAAAGAAAGAAAAAAAAAGAACACTGTGTTGTCGCATGTTTTTTTTACGTCAAGAAATAGAAAAAGAAAAAAAAAAAAGAACTGCTATTGGTGCGGATTGTTTTTTTACGTGCAGAAAAGAAAAGAAAAAAAAAGAATGCTATTGGTCGGACATTTTTTTTTCTATTGTTTTTTTTTTTTACGTGCAGAAAAGAAAAAAAAAAAAGAAAACAACTGCTGTTGGTCGGACTTTGTTTTTTTTTACTGGCGAAAAGCAGAAAAAAAAGAACAACTGCTATTGGTCGGCACTTGTTTTTTTTTTACGTGCAGAGAAAGAAAGAAAAAAAAAAAAAGAACTGCTATTGGTCCGGACTTGTTTTTGTTTACGTGCAGAAAAGAAAAGAAAAAAAAAAAGACTGCTATTGTCGGAACTTGTTTTTTTTTACGTGCCAGAAAAGAAAAGAAAAAAAGAAAACTGCTGTGTGATTTGTTTTTTTTACGTGCAGAAAAGAAAAGAAAAAAAAAGAACTGCTATTGTCGGACTTGTTTTTTTTACGTGCAGAAAAAGAAAAGACAAAAAAGAACAACTGCTGTTGGTCGATTGTTTTTTTTTTACGTGGCCGAAAGAAAAGAAAAAAAAAAGAACTGCTATTGGTACGGACTTGTTTTTTTAAGTGCAGAAAAGAAAAGAAAAAAAAACAGAACAACTGCTGTTGGTCGATTGTTATTTTTTTACGTGAGAAAAGAAAAAGAAAAAAAAAGAACTGCTATTGGTCGACTTGGTTTTTTTTTTACGTGCAGAAAGAAAAAAAAAAATAAAAAAAAAAAGATTTAAATTAGTTTTGTTTTTCGAACAAAAGAACTGAACTAATTGTATTAGTTGAGCAACTAATTAGCACGTTGAAGCAGGAAAATGATTTTGTACAAGTGTAAAAGAGGTGGTGATGATGGATATGAAGTCAAAGATTCTCTTTTCAATTAGTTAAATTCCAAACGGAACAAAATGTTGCATTAACAAAGACAACAAAATAGAACAACAAGCCGAACTAGAAAGAAAATTCCAAGAAAGACTGCTACAACAGCAGATGACACTTGCAAGAACTTTTGGTAAAAACACAGGAGAACAGAGAAATTTTAGAGGCACACCAGGTTATCCGAAGCAAGGGAATCATAATTGGCAATTTTCGCAACGGCTGTGTGGAACGCTATTGAAAAATTTCAAATATAATCCCAAGACGATGTCACTTTTGAGGCAACTTCTATAGAAGATATGAGGATATTTTTTGTAAACGGGACTGCAGTACATTGGACAGACTCTAAAAAGTTAGATTTTTGCTAAGAAATTAGGGGCTGCCGAGCTACAAAGTTTGTTGAATTTTATCCTTCCAAAAAGACCAGTGGAGTTGAAACTTCCAAGAAACAGTTACTTTACTACAGAACTGTTTTGCGACAAAACTTCTCTTTTTCACAGGAGATAATAAGTGTATGAATGTCACTAGAAGATAGAGGAAGAAGACTACACTAGGTATGCAAGTATAGGTGAATAAGCATTGGACGATTTCAAACTTGAGGAATTAATATCGGATTTAATTTTAAATGTTTAATATTTTCGTGAGGTGCTGGTCTTAAATAAAGACTCTGAAATCAGACGTCGTGTGTTAATAAACTCGAAAGTGTACGATCTTAACACTTCAAAACCTTAGCAGAAGATTGTGAACGGTTTTTTGTTTTGCGTTAAACGGAACAGTCGTGACATAGAGGAAAGCGGAGTGTCGCACATTAAAAGATCGCATCAGAAGAAAAAATTGACTTTCCATGAATAACAGAGAAAAAAAACATTGGTAAAATCCACTGGACAGTTGTTGAGGTGTGGAGAAAAGATTGGTATAATGAGTGTCCCTAAAATTTAAACAATGTGAACACTTGCTACAGAAGGTCATAAGGCATCATGTTGTAAAAGAAAATCTGGTAGAAGACATCTATTTAAACTGAACAAAATTGAACCTGAGGAACAAATATCCGGAAATATGTTAAGGTCAAAATGTTTTAAAAGAAGTAAGACTAAGCTTGATAGTGGGTCTGACATTTCATATAATGTACAGACATGGAGAAGCTTGGGTGGACACTATGATTCAAAACAAAAAACGGTGAGAGTGTCAGTGGTGAAAAATAACTTTCGAGGGGGAATTATTGTACGAATATTTTTTCCAGAATAGACCAAAAAAGCAAATCTTGTCATGCCGAAAATCAAATACACCTCTTTGGAACGATCTGATCGAAAAGTTAGACTATGGGATTGGTTTAAGTCTTTTTTGCCAAAGGTTGAGGATTCAAATGTGGAGGAGAAAATCAAGAGAAATTAAAAAGAAAATTTTTCCAGACGTATTTTCAGGGGTCTTGGAAGGGTGTAGCGAAACGGTTGCATAGTTTTGAAGTCAAAGTGAATGAAGCGCACGGTGTTAGAAAGAAAGAAATGTTTCCATATCTGCTATAGAGCAAATAAACGGTGAATTTAGAAAGACTCGATAAACATGGTGTCATTTCAAAATTGATCACAGTGGAGTGGAGTTACCTACAGTTATGTTAAGAAAGAAAGGAGATTGGTTTGTGTCGCTTCTCCAAGGCTTGAAAATGCATTAAAGGATCACGATTATCTCTACGAGCTGAAAAATTTTTGCAACCCACTGAGGGGAGGAAATATTTTTCTAAAATTGACCTCAGTGATGCTATTTACAAATCTGTCGAGGAGGAGTGTTAAAATGTATGCATAATACCCATAAGGGATTATACAAATTTAACCAACTTCTTTTTGGGGTCAAGGTCCGCCTGCGATTTTTCAAAAATTATGGACATTATGTTAAATGGGATGATTTTGCCAGTAGGATACCTGGACGATGGTGTTAATAAAGCAGCGCTAGCGAAGAGAAAAACAATGCTCATGTTGAACAGGTATTCCAAAGATCCGATATGGGTTTAAATAAAGATTGAAAAGTGCAATTTTTTCATGAGGAATAAATACTTGGGGAAATCTGATCGAAAGGCAAAGGCCGACCCGATAGGACAATGGCAATAAGGAACATGCCTCTAGAAATATGGCGTCCTAAAAAGCCTTTGGGGTTGGGAATTATATAATGTGTTCGTGCCAAAATATGCATAAACTAAGATACTTTAAATGAATTATTGAGGAAGGAAAAAATGGTATAGGACGCAGAGAGGAGAAGCGTTCAGAAAATTAAAATATCATACGTGCGATTTTTCTGGGCAATTATAATCACAAGCGTGATTTGTAGTTGCAGTGAATGCAGCTCCTATGGCTAGAGCGTGCATATTGACAAAATGGTGATTGGAAAATTACCATAGCCAGCATCCTGGAACTTCTAAGCGAAAGAATATCCAAAATTGAAAAGAGGCTTAAGTCATATTGGGTAAGAAATTTTATTGTTTCCTGACGGTAGACTTTCTGTTAAAACAGCAACCCCTTATTAAGATCTTTTGGATTTCAAAAAAGGGATACAAAATAGCGAAAGACTCAAAGATGGGGTATAATTCTTCTGAATTAAATTAATGGTGTTATATACATCTAAGAAATTTTGGGTCATGCAGACGGGTTATAAGATTGATATCTAGCGACAGAACCATTGAGATATGGTGATAGAGCCATTCACCGGAAGCCGAGGTAAAAAATACTTATGTGACGGTAGAGAAAAAAACCTCCCAGGTATAAACAACGTTGATGAAGATTATGAGTAAGGCAGATTGGACGATTTATCATAGCATGATAAGAAAAAATCAACAATACCAAACTGAAATGAAGGGAATTTATTAAATTTTGCGACATACGTCCTGTTAATAGGACAGGGTTGTAATTTCCTATGATTAGAAAAGAATGCTCAAGAAATTCATGTTAGGACATCCAGCATATGAGAATGAAAAAGCCTTAGCGCTCTTTCGTTTAACTGGGCAACATGGATAAGGACATTGAAAGGAAAAGTCAGGAGTGTAAGAGGATGCGCTTAGCTTGAGCTCCTCAACTCATTCAGATGTGGACTAACCGGACCGACTGGTTAGATTCATTAGACTTTTGCGGAACATAGATGTTTTACTATTCATTGTTGTAGACAGCCTATCTAAGTGGCACGAAGTACTGAAGATGCAGACCAATCTGAAGTAATTTATAAACTTCCTATACGAATATTCGATTC
>CM042158.1:46811968-46839468 GCA_023376005.1 Doryteuthis pealeii
ACAGAAGAAAGATGAAAAGAAAAAAAAAAGAACACCTGCTATTGGTCGGACTTGTTTTTTTTTATGTGCAGAAAAGAAAAGAAAAAACAGACACTGCTTGGTCGGACTTGTTTTTTTTACGTGCAGAAAAGAAAAAGAAAAAAAAAAAAGAACAACTGCTATTGGTCGGACTTGTTTTTTTTTACGTGCAGAAAAGAAAAGAAAAAAAAAGAACAACTGCTATTGTCGGACTTGTTTTTTTTTTACGTGCAGAAAAGAAAAAAGAAAAAAAAAAAACTGCTATTGGTCGGACTTGTTTTTTTTTTACGTGCAGAAAAGAAAAGAAAAAAAAAAGAACTGCTATTGGTCGGACTTGTTTTTTTTTACGTGCAGAAAAAGAAAAGAAAAAAAAAAAAAGAACAACTGCTGTTGGTCGGACTTGTTTTTTTTTTACGTGCAGAAAAGAAAAGAAAAAAAAAAGAACAACTGCATTGGTCGGACTTGTTTTTTTTTTACGTGCAGAAAAGAAAGAAAAAAAAAAAAGAACTGCTATTGGTCGGACTTGTTTTTTTTACGTGCAGAAAAGAAAAAAAAAAAAAAAAGAACTGCTATTGTCGGACTTGTTTTTTTTTACGTGCAGAAAAGAAAAGAAAAAAAAAAAAGAACTGCTATTGTCGGACTTGTTTTTTTTACGTGCAGAAAAGAAAAGAAAAAAAAAAGAACTGCTATTGGTCGGACTTGTTTTTTTTTTACGTGCAGAAAAGAAAAGAAAAAAAAAAGAACAACTGCTATTGGTCGGACTTGTTTTTTTTTACGTGCAGAAAAGAAAAGAAAAAAAAAAAAGAACTGCTATTGGTCGGACTTGTTTTTTTTTACGTGCAGAAAGAAAAGAAAAAAAAAAAGAACTGCTATTGGTCGGACTTGTTTTTTTTCGTGCAGAAAAGAAAGAAAAAAAAAAAGAACTGCTATTGGTCGGACTTGTTTTTTTTACGTGCAGAAAAGAAAAAGAAAAAAAAAAGAACAACTGCTGTTGGTCGGATTGTTTTTTTTTACGTGCAGAAAGAAAAGAAAAAAAAAAAGAACTGCTATTGGTCGGACTTGTTTTTTTTTACGTGCAGAAAAGAAAAGAAAAAAAAAAGAACTGCTATTGGTCGGACTTGTTTTTTTTTACGTGCAGAAAAGAAAAGAAAAAAAAAAAAAACTGCTGTTGGTCGGACTTGTTTTTTTTACGTGCAGAAAAGAAAGAAAAAAAAAAAGAACAACTGCTATTGGTCGGACTTGTTTTTTTTTTACGTGCAGAAAAGAAAAGAAAAAAAAAAAGAACTGCTATTTGGTCGGACTTGTTTTTTTTTACGTGCAGAAAAGAAAAGAAAAAAAAAGAACTGCTATTGGTCGGACTTGTTTTTTTACGTGCAGAAAGAAAAGAAAAAAAAAAGAAGAACTGCTGTTGGTCGGATTGTTTTTTTTTACGTGCAGAAAAGAAGAAAAAAAAAAAAACTGCTATTGGTCGGACTTGTTTTTTTTTTACGTGCAGAAAAGAAAAGAAAAAAAAAGAACAACTGCTGTTGGTCGGATTGTTTTTTTTTTACGTGCAGAAAAGAAAGAAAAAAAAAAGACTGCTATTGGTCGGACTTGTTTTTTTTTTTACGTGCAGAAAAGAAAAGAAAAAAAAAAGAACAACTGCTGTGGTCGGATTGTTTTTTTTTACGTGCAGAAAAGAAAAGAAAAAAAAAAAGAACTGCTATTGGTCGGACTTGTTTTTTTTTTACGTGCAGAAAAGAAAAAAAAAAAAAAAAAAAAAAGACTTTTTATTAGTTTCTGTTTTTCGAACAAAAGAACTGGAACTAAATTGTATTAGTTGAGCAAACTAATTAAGCACGTTGAACGGAAAACTGATTTTGTACAAGTGTAAAAGAGGTGGTGATGATGGATACTGAATTCAAAGATTCTCTTTTTCAATTAGTTAAATTCCAAACGGAACAAAATGTTGCATTACAAAGACAACAAATAGAACAACAAGCCGAACTAGAAAGAAAATTCCAAGAAAGACTGCTACAACAGCAGAGACACTTCAAAGAACTTTTGGTAAAAACACAGGAGGAACAGAAGAAATTTTTAGAGGCAACACAGTTATCGAAAGCAAGCGAGAATCATAATGCATTCTCCCAGACGGCTGTGTGGAACGCTATTGAAAATTTCAAATATAATCCAGAAGACGATGTCACTTTTGAGCACTTCTATAGAAGATATGAGGATATTTTTGTAACGGACTGCAGTACATGGACAGACTCTAAAAAAGTTAGATTTTTGCTAAGAAAATTAGGGGCTGCCGAGCATACAAAGTTCGTGAATTTTATCCTTCCAAAAAAGACCAGTGAGTTGAACTTCCAAGAAACAGTTACTTTACTAACAGAACTGTTTTCGACAAAAACTTCTCTTTTTCACAGGAGATATAAGTGTATGAATGTCACTAGAAGAGAGGAAGACGACTACACTACGTATGCAAGTATAGTGAATAAGCATTGCGACGATTTCAAACTTGAGGAATTATCATCGGATAATTTTAAATGTTTAATATTCGTGCAAGGTCTGGTCTTAAATAAAGACTCTGAAATCAGACGTCGTGTGTTAAATAAACTCGAAAGTGTACCGAATCTAACACTTCAAAACCTAGCAGAAGATTGTGAACGTTTTGTTGCGTTAAAACAGGACAGTCGTGACATAGAGGAAAGCGGAGTGTCGCACATTAAAAAGATCCATCAGAAGAAAAAATTGACTTCAATGAATAACCAGAGAAAAAAACATGGTAAAAATCCACTGGGACCGTGTTGGAGGTGTGGAGACAAACATTGGTATAATGAGTGTCCCTACAAATTTAAACAATGTGACCACTGCTACCAGAAGGGTCATAAGGCATCATGTTGTAAAAGAAAATCTGGTAGAAAGACATCTATTAAACTGACAAAAATTGAACCTGAGGAACAAAATATCCGGAAATATGTACAGGTCAAAATGTTTAAAAAGAAAGTAAGACTACAGCTTGATAGTGGGTCTGACATTTCCATCATTAATGTACAGACATGGAAGAAGCTTGGGTGACCCACTATGATCAAATCACAAAAAACGGTGAGAAGTGTCAGTGGTGAAAAAATAACCTTCGAGGGGGAATTATTGACGAATATTTCTTTCCAGAATAAGACCAAAAAAGCCAAAATCTTCGTCATGCGAAAATCAAATAACCTCTTTGGAACTGATCTGATCGAAAAGTTTAGACTATGGGATCTGCCTTTAAGTTCTTTTTGCCAAAAGGTTGAGGATTCAAATGTGGAGGCAGAAAAACTCAAGAGGAAATTAAAAGAAAATTTTCCAGACGTATTTTCAGGGGGTCTTGGAAGGTGTACGAAAGCGGTTGCAAGATTTGAAGTCAAAGTGAATGAACAGCCAGTGTTCAGAAAGAAAAGAAATGTTCCATATGCTGCTATAGAGCAAATAAACGGTGAATTAGAAAGACTCGAAAACATGGGTGTCATTTCAAAAATTGATCACAGTGAGTGGAGTTCACCTACAGTTTATGTTAAGAAAAAGAACAAGGAGATTCGGGTTTGTGCCGACTTCTCCACAGGCTTGAACAATGCATTAAAGGATCACCATTATCCTCTACCGAGCCCTGAACAAATTTTCGCAACACTGAGGGGAGGAAAATATTTTTTCTAAAATTGACCTCAGTGATGCCTATTTACAAATCCCTGTCGAGGAGGAGTGTTCAAAACTGCTATGCATCAATACCCATAAGGGATTATACAAATTTAACCAACTTCTTTTTGGGGTCAAGGTCGCCCCTGCGATTTTTCAACAAATTATGGACATTATGTTAAATGGGATGGATTTTGCAGTAGGATACCTGGACGATGTGTTAATAAACAGCGCTAGCAAAGAACAACACAATGCTCATGTGAACCAAGTATTCAAAAGGATCCAGAATTATGGGTTTAAAATAAAAGATGAAAAGTGCAATTTTTTCATGAGAAGAATAAAATACTTGGGGCAAATCCTCGATGAACAAGGCAGAAGGCCAGACCCAGATAGGACAATGGCAATAAGGAACATGCCTGCTCCAGAAAATATGGCGTCCCTACAAAGCTTTTTGGGGTTGGCGAATTAATATAATGTGTTCGTGCCAAATATGCATAAACTAAGATCACCTTTAAATGAATTATTAAGGAAGGACCAAAAATGGGTATGGACGCAAGAGAGCGAAGAAGCGTTTCAGAAAATTAAAAATATCATAACGTCCGACTTGTTTCTGGCACATTATAATCCCAAGCGTGATATTGTAGTTGCAAGTGATGCCAGCTCCTATGGCATAGGAGCGTGCATATTGCACAAAATGGATGATGGAAAATTAAAACCAATAGCCCATGCATCCCGGACACTTCTACCAGCCGAAAAGAACTACTCTCAAATTGAGAAAGAGGCTCTAAGCATCATATTCGCGGTAAAGAAATTTCATTGTTTCCTGCACGGTAGACAATTTCTGTTACAAACAGACCACAAGCCCTTATTAACGATCTTTGGATCAAAAAAGGGACTACCACAACATACTGCGAATAGACTCCAAAGATGGGGTACCATTCTTCTGAATTACAATTTTAAAATGGTGTATATACCATCTAAAGAATTTGGTCATGCAGACGGGTTATCAAGATTGATATCTAAGCAGACAGAACCATTGGAGGATATGGTGATAGCAGCCATTCAAGCGGAAGCCGAGGTAAAAAATACTTTATGTGACACGGTAAGAGAACTTCCAGTAACGCTTGATGAGATTAAGAGTAAGGCAGATGTGGACAAATTTATCATAAGCACGAAAGAAAAAATCAACAATAACCAACTGAATGAGGGAATTTATTCAATTTGCGACAACGTCCTGTTACATAGCGACAGGGTTGTAATTCCTATGACATTACAGAAAAGAATGCTCAAGGAATTCCATGTAGGACATCCAGGCATATCGAGAATGAAAAGCCTTATGCGCTCTTTCGTTTACTGGCCAAACATGGATAAGGACATTGAAGGAAAAGTCAGGGAGTGTAGAGGATGCGCCTTAGCTATGAAAGCTCCTCCAACTCAATTCAGATCGTGGACTAAACCGGACCGACCTTGGTCTAGAATTCACTTAGACTTTGCGGGACCACTAGATGGTTTCTACTATCTCATTGTTGTAGACAGCCTATCTAAGTGGCCGGAAGTACTAAAATGCAAGAACCCCACATCTGAAGTAATTATAAACTTCCTATACGAACTATTCGCCAGGTTTGGAGTAGTAGACTGCATTGTCACAGACAACGGAACTCAATTCACGTCTACTGAATTTAAACATCTTTGCGAGGATCATCTCATTGAGCATATAACCATCCCGCCATACCATCCAAGAAGCAATGGACAGGCAGAAAGATTCGTGGACACGTTCAAGAGAGCTCTGAAAAAAGCTAGTGGATCACCGACGGATAAGTCAATCCAGCAGTTTCTGCAAGTTTACAGGGTCACTCCGAATGCAAACATCGAAACGTCGAAGACACCTGCTGAGGTTATGTTCGGGCGTAAGGTTAGATCGATTTTCCACAAGTTCTTACCAAGCCAGGATAGGACAAACCGAGAAAAACCGATAACAAAAAAACGGTATAAAGTTGGTGAAAAAGTCTTTTTTAAGATTCACAAAAACAATAGGACTTTCTGGGAGTCTGGCACTGTGGATAAACAAATAGGCAACATGGTCTATATGATTAAGGGACCAGATTTCGTGCACAAACGTCACACTAACCAAATCCGGAAAAGATACTCGAACAGTGAGGTGACCAGATCGTCCGAAGAGGACATCATGGACACAGTGTTTGATACTTTTCAGGTGCCCATACCAGAGACTACTCCTGAGAATAGGAGATCAAAAAGAAAACGGAAATCGACTGAGTTGATTATGGTAAACCCCAAACAAAAACGTTATTAATCCCCAGACGGGATATTTTCAAAGGGGGGTGTTGTACCGGCCGTTCCTACAGTGGAGAATATACACCGGTTCTCACTATAAATAGTGAGACACCGAGTGAAAAGGTTGTACTGTTACCGTTAACGACAAGCTAGTCGTTCCTGTACCATTATTGTAAATACACTTGTCTTATTTTACCCTATCTGGACTTGACTTCTTTTTTACTGTTGGATTAACATCACAACAGTATTGTAGAAATCATAATGGCGATTAGTATAGCTGATGGCCTTGAGAGTGAGTGACAGTGTTTGACCTCGATCTCACCTTGCGTTCTGGGAGAACGTTTGTGAGAACCGGAACCCCATAGAAGGCCCTCTTCCGGTTTAAGGATATAGTCAGTTTAAGTCAGTTAGAACTTAGAAGCCGAGCTAGCAACATGTAAGCCTCATCTGCGCAGATTGTCTGGGTTGGGAATTTGGAATAAAGTAACATCAACGTGAATCGAAGTCTTGTGTTTATTACCTAAAAACTAACAATGACACAGGGCTTCTGATAACGAAACCAGACCCGGAATCCCAAGAAGACCAGACCTTAGAAGATATACCAGACCATGATAGACGATCAGAACCAAAGCCGGCCAGAAGAATAGACGACAGAGTAAGAAGTAAGAAAGGTATATAACGTTATATAGATTTGGTAACGTGAAAAGACCAGTATATAACATAGATATAGATATATAGATAGAATTTGTAAATAATGTCCAGTAATTAGCAACTATACATATCATTAAAAAAATGTATCACAATTATTGACACATTTTTATAAAATTAAATGTACAAGGAAAGAACAAAAGGTTATTTCCTATAACTCCAACATTAAAAAGGGGAACCACTCTGATTGACAAATTATTTATTTTCCCATTAAACTAACCCATCTTCTTTTTTCCTAGTAGATCAATAAATAAATTATTTATCAGTCAGAGTTGTTCCCCTTTGTTTATGTTAGAGTTATAGGAAATAACCGAACAAAAATATCCTTAATTTTTTTATTCACCTCGAGTAACTCAAGAACCAGCACTAAAAGTTCTAAAATTATCTTAACATTTTATCTTAAAAAAATGGGTCACTAGTATAGGACATCCAGCAAGGATCGAACTCACTATTCAGTATTAACAGACCTTTGAGACTTGCTTGCAAACCCTTATACCACAACAGGATATCTATTAGAAAAAGGGTCAATAAGGAGGGGGGGATTCAAAGCTGAAGTTTAGGGATCAAAAGATAAAATTAAAAAATTAGAATAAACTGATCACTTATGCCAAATCACAGCAGATTCTCATTTCCTGATAAATTTCCATATTAATGAGATTAAACCAAGATGATCCTTAAAGAAGGACTGACAACCACATAACTGGGGTCTATGACAGGGGGCGGACATGTAGAGACCTCAATTACTATTAGATAAGAATTAAAATAAGGAATTTGTTAGTAATTTATTAATTAGTAACTATACATATTATTAGTAAACATATCATAATTATTGGTTTATTTCCATAAAATCAAAAGTACAAAGAAAGAATAAAAATAACCTTATTATTTTGCCTTATTTATTTTGCCTGGAAATTAGAAAAAGGGTAAAAAAAAGATAAAAATTATTTTACCCTATGGGTAGGATTTAACACAAAGTCACAAGTATAGAGCACCCAGTGAGGATCAAATTCACTATTCAGTAGTAACAGACCTTTGAGACTTGCTTGCTAACCCTTATACCACACAGATATCTATTAGAAAAAGGGTCAATAAGGAGGGGGGATTCAAAGCTGAAGTTTAGCGATCAAAAGATAAAATTAAAAAATTAGAATAAACTGATCACTTATGCCAAATCACAGCAGATTCTCATTTCCTGATAAATTTCCATATTAATGAGATTAAACCAAGATGATCCTTAAAGAAGGACTGACAACCACATAACTGGGGTCTATGACAGGGGGCGGACATGTAGAGACCTCAATTACTATTAGATAAGAATTAAAATAAGGAATTTGTTAGTAATTTATTAATTAGTAACTATACATATTATTAGTAAACATATCATAATTATTGGTTTATTTCCATAAAATCAAAAGTACAAAGAAAGAATAAAAATAACCTTATTATTTTGCCTTATTTATTTTGCCTGGAAATTAGAAAAAGGGTAAAAAAAAGATAAAAATTATTTTACCCTATGGGTAGGATTTAACACAAAGTCACAAGTATAGAGCACCCAGTGAGGATCAAATTCACTATTCAGTAGTAACAGACCTTTGAGACTTGCTTGCTAACCCTTATACCACGACAGGATATCTATTAGAAAAAGGGTCAATAAGGAGGGGGGGATTCAAAGCTGAAGTTTAGCGATCAAAAGATAAAATTAAAAAATTAGAATAAACTGATCACTTATGCCAAATCACAGCAGATTCTCATTTCCTGATAAATTTCCATATTAATGAGATTAAACCAAGATGATCCTTAAAGAAGGCCTGACAACCACATAACTGGGGTCTATGACAGGGGGCGGACATGTAGAGACCTCAATTACTATTAGATAAGAATTAAAGAAACTTTTTAGTAAGGAATTTGTTAGTAATGTCCATTAATTAGTTAATTAGCAACTATGCATATTATTAGGAAACAGTTAACAATTATTGACTCATTTCCATATAATCAAGTGTACAAAGAAAGAATAAAAATAACTTCTTGTACTATAGGACTACTTCTTGAAAAAAAAAATGAATTATCAATACTGTTTATGTAGTCATGAGAATTGTATAAACCTTTTTATTTTACTTTTTAGATAAAATCTTAGTATAAAAATTTTAATATAATTTCAAAACTTTTAAAAAGTATGAACTAGTTATTAAAAAGAAAAATGTAAATTATTCATAAAAAAGGTAATTTTACAGTCAATGATTTTTGTTATGAAGAACAATAGCATATATATCAGTACACTTTAGATAAATATTACTTCTTAAAAGTTACCTCCCTTAGCAGTCTAATCTTAGAGTTACCTCCCTTAGCGGTCTATTTCTTCAACGGGACAAATTCCGTTTCACTGCCATTTAATGTTGAAAAATTTTTTTTTTAAACCAAGTTTAATTAAAATTATATATTGTAATACTAACACAAACAACTGAGACTAATGTGTCTACCGTTTGATTCAATAATTAATTTCAATGGTTGATTAAATGTATAGTAATTTGTTTTTGTTTTTTTTTTCGGTGGGGGGATAAGTTTTCTAGTAGAAAAGTATTAGATAAATACCATTTTTTAATTTTTTATGTGTTTTAGTCTGCCTGTTGAGACTATTCTCTAAGCTACATACACCCGAGTTAGCTCAGTTGGTAGAGCGTTCAGCTAGAAACCACAAGGTTCCTAGTTCGATACCGGTCCCCGCCAACTCAGCGTATGAGTAGCACAGGGATCTGTGCGGTAAAGTAAGGAGCTGATGGTAGGTGTGGCGCTCCACCTCAGATGCTAAAACAATTTCCTTGGTCTAGCGCTATTGAAAAGGGGATAGACTCCCTCGCTGACTGGCTGATACCGACTTTAGGCCGCCCCGTCGACTTTACTTTTTTTTTACATACACCCAGTGGAGCAAGCAGGCCATGACGGGACAGCAGCTAACTGGCTGGGGGCTGCCCAGCTTAAGGGGGGTGGTAGCTGTCCAGTGAGATGAGATGACCTCTTCCACCGTCAGAAGTGACACCTAGTACTCGTTTCCTTCACCAATAGGATGAGCTTATCACTAGTAACTGTCACTTCCTGTGTTGTGTTGACATATGCCTTGGGGTGTCCTCTCCATTTTGTAGTGGAAAACTATGTAGCCTGGGCAGGATTTTATGGAGGATGAGCTGTTGCCCAAGCAGCAGATCCTCCCTCTCCACACAGCCGTTGTGGTCCAAAGGAAATGTAGGAACCAGTTCAGTTTGGCAAAGGCGGTGCCGCAAGAGTTGAATTATACTATCTATTAATAATGTAGTTTCATTGTCTATTTGTCTGTAACTGAAACTACATCACGAAACCCAAAATCATTTATACATAAAATAAAGAATAATTAATACTAATGAAATAAATAAAAGCCATTCCTTAATTCAGAATTTGAATCTTTTCCATTGTAATAAAGACAATTTAGATAAATAAACTATATATTATTTAAATAAATCAACTATATAAACTATGAAATTGATTTTTAAAAATTGTATTAGTTTAAATGGAAAAAATATTTGCGAAATTTGTAATCAATTTAAAAAATTATTTTTTACTTTTGTCCTTTTTTCAGTAACAAGAAGTTAACTAAAAAGTTTACAAATAAATACCTAATGATTTTCTGTAAAATTTATGTGTAAAATATTGTAAATGATTATTTGATTAATAAGTAGATACACACAACATTTTATTTGAGGGAGACAGGACTAAGTTTTCATTTCAATTTTTTTTTTATTTCATTGATAAATAGGATGATTTTATTTACTTATGATACAAATTCCCTGACATTGAATTTTTAACTGCCCCACCCCACCAGGCAATGTTCCAAAAAGGATTTTTTACACCACCTGGATGGTGTTTTCTTTTTTTTTTTTTTTTTTTTTTTGCTAGTGTTAGTAATTTAATTTTTTAAACCCTTCTCACACAGTAGACCCAAAATTCTAAAGCATTATGAATTAGTCACTTCTGGGGTGGGGTAGGGGAGGTCAATTTGGGATTAGGGAATCTTAAACGGTAATCTGAACATTAGCTACATAAATGAGAGTAACCTCCCCTTGTTTCTTTCACTTTGAGGAAGCCTTATGTTTTGGTTTGCCATTTTCATTTCACTGTAAATCTACACTGAAAATACAAATTTGTTTGAATCAATACAACTGCATGTTTTAACACGAAAATATGATAAAATATAAATTGTGCTTTGCATTATTTGAAATGAACTTAATTGTTATTAAGGCTTCCTCAAAGTGAAAGAAACAAGGGGAGGTTACTCTCATTTATGTAGCTAATGTTCAGATTACCTCTTAAACTTTCAGATTTTCATCAAACTGACCCTGATCACCCTGTGACTTGGATCGTCTCCAATGCAATACTAAATTATGGCTGTATAGCTGACTCAATATTGAAAACTTTTATCTTAGTATGTTTTGTATCATTATAACATACTAACAAGTGACCTGATTCATTAATATCAATACAAAATGGTTTGTGAATATCATCCTTCTCTGTGAGAAGCACAGAACTAGTTTTTGCTGACAAATTACTAATATAGATTTCGTGAAGACGATAATTCACAATAAATAAAAATATGGACATTACTGTGAAATCCTTGATGTTCTTTGATACTAGATTTTGAGACACAGGGAATACACATATATCTCTGTTGGTTATAGGGTTGAGGCAGAATATAGTATCTGGTATTAGACGTTTCTTACTTCCACTGTACAAGATGTAGCCTTCATCACTTCTATAAACTCTAGTCACTTTTGGCAGAGATAAGTAACAAGTTTGTACAACTTCAAGCTCATTATTTTCTACCTTTAAAATGTCACACTTATTTGTATCATATTTACCAAGTATCTTATCCGGACCAAAAGATGAAATAGAATAATAACATTGTGTTGCAGGTAGAATATTTAAAGTACTTAAATTATTATTGTCATAAGTCACAAGCTGGAAAGACTTATTCTCGTAACTAACTATTAATTGGTTATCTTTCCAGATAATTATATCTTCAGGAACATCAGGCAACTTAGCAAATGATAAAAGTCCTCCTTTTAAATTGTACATTTCAAGCTTTTTTGATTGTCTGAACAGGCAATAATTGTATCGTTGGGAAGAATCTTAGCTCGAGATATTCCAGAATCAATTTCAAAAAAAGAGATACACTCAAAAGATGATGGTTCAGATGTGGACTCCCATGCTGAACAACCAGGAGAGTCCACAGCAACAGATTCTTTCTCTTTTGATACGACTGAAGATTCTTGAGTTGTTCCTGGTGGATCTTTAAATTCTTCACTTTTTTCAAGTATATTGCGAGTCTGATCAACGAGAGGCGCCAAAATGTCTTTTGGTTTGGAATCAGCAATAACTTTATCAAAATTTGGAAAGGAATTTCTTCTTCTAGGAAAATTCACCCTTTTCGACTCAGGAAGTATTTTATTATGGAAATGGGAAAGATCAGTTGATGAAATAGATGTCTTCTTAGCTTCCATATAGTCTATAAAAGATTTGTTTATCTTTAATAGGTTTTCCAAATCTTTTTTAAAATACAGTTCAATGGCCTCATATGAGTTGATCTGCCATTCTTTAATCTGAGAGATGAAATTTGATGCCAAATTCTTAACAGAAGTAAGAACGTCTTCTTTTTGCTTTTGTGCCCATTCACGATATTCCTTTAACTCTCTCTCCTGACTAACTATCTTCTTCGCAATTATATCACGTAAATCATTTGGATTTTCAGATGACAAATTCAAAATACAATCATCATGCTCATTGTTTATATCTTCAATCAAAATTTTCTTTTTGCAAGTCAGACAGCATAATTCTATTGATGATATTTTGGGTAGCTCTTCAATGAATTTGGCTTTATCTGTTATTTCGATATTTTTTCGACACCAGGGACAATTTCGTTGGTCATCTAAAATTTTCCACAAACATAACTCACAAAGAGCATGCTTACATGGAAGCTGCCTGTAGTACTCTCTGTTTTCAAAACATATAGAACAGCCATCCATTTCTGTGCTGTCCTGTAAAAAAAAAAAAAAAAAAAAAATGAAAGTTTAATTGTGAATTAAATGCTGAAATCTGTGGTTAGTTCAAAATTAAACTAATTATATATATATATATATATTATATATATATATATATATAATATGAAAGGAAGTTTAGTAAGTATGTGTCGATGTATAAGTCCAAAACAGGAGGTCACTCTGATTCAAAATCTTGTATACACATTAATATCCTTCTAACTAAGTAACACACCAAATTTGGTTATTGATTTTTACTGATTAAGGGATATAATTAATTAATTAAGCTAAAATGACACAATTTGCAAAACTCTCCGTATACCAACTCTTGCTGATGATAAAATATTGTTCTCTGCCTGCTTTTTTTTTAAGTAATATTTTTTATTTAAGTAAATAACAATAATAAGCAAAAGCATCTAATTTAACGATTAATATTAACTCAACAAAAAGCCTTTTAAAAAATAGGTAGTTAAGTTATATAACTACTTATTTGAAGTAACTTAACTTACATTTCATAAGTAAACAAACAGTAAATAAATACATACATATGGTTTATCGCCTATTTATAGTCCAATCTTAAAAATATTTATATGGTTGGAAAGAAAATAAAATAATCTTTCTAAATGAGTTTTTTTATTTATTGAATCATTTTTTTTACTGTGAGTTAAAAATTTTACATATGGCTTCGGAGAGCCACGCTGCCAGCTATTATAGCAATACCAGCATGGTAGTCTATGCTGTTCAGCTCGGAATCTCTTGCCTATTTATAGTCCAATCTTTAAAATATTCATATGGTTAGAAGGAAAAGAAAATAATCTTTCTCAATATATAATTTGTATGAGTTTTTATCCATTGAATTATCTTTTACAGTAAGTTAGAAAAAAATTTATTCTGCTTCGGACAGCAAAAGTATGTTTTAACGAAAAATCAAATCTTATTCATCGCAATCTTTTTATTCCTGTCTTAAAAAATATTCATTTAGTTAGAAATAAAATGAAACGAATAATCATCTTAGAAATATTTATTTGGTAAGAAAGATGTGGTTTTATCAATTGAATTATTCTTTACAATGAAGTAAATAACAATAATAAGCAAAAGCATCTAATTTAACGATTAATAATAACTCAACAAAAAGCCTTTTACAAAAATAGGTAGTTAAGTTATATAACTACTTATTTGAAGTAACTTAACTTACATTTCATAAGTAAACAAACAGTAAATAAATACATACATATGGTTGTCAAAAGTTTATTTATCTTAACATTTTTTATTAGTAACACTCAGCTTAACATTTAAATATGTTATAACAATAATAACAATAACCAAATTTAAAAAATAAAAATATGATGTAGTTGAATAAATTATATGAAGAAGCTTAACTTAACATTTTGTATATAAACAGTGTTTGAAATGTTTGTTTTGTGTTTATTAAACACTAAACAAACATAAAATAAAAATGATTCTAATGTACATAACTTGAATAAGAAAATTTGTTATTTAATTTATTATAATTCTATTAATAAATAAATAGGCAGATTTTTTAAAAATTAAGTCACTACTTCCTTTTTTTTTTCTTTCTTTTTTTTACTAAAAACTGTCAAGATAAATGGTCTTTCGAACTCATGTGGATATTTCTTTTAATCATTTATTAACTTTTTTTTTAAATTTAGAAGTTACTTTAATTCATTCATATTAGTGGTGTCTCGAATATTAACATTTATTTCGACTGTTTGTTCGTTAGACAATTCTTGGCAATTTTTAAAAAAAATTTGTTAAATCATTATCTCTTATTAGTTACCACCAATTTTCCCTGTGAAATTTACCCATCCCCCTATATTTAACACAATGAAACTTGCCTAAAATTAATATTATCTTGAAAAAAAAAACAACTTTTTCCATTCAAAAGAAGAAACATTAAACAAACTCTTGATGATTTAAAAAAAAATTTTTCAGCTTACAGAAATAATGAAAATTATGATTGACAAACAATGTTTTCATTTTTGCACTGTTAAATCAACTGAAATATAACATAGCCAAAAACAACTTACAACAAGAGGATTTTTAAAAAATTCTATGAAAAATCAATTAATGGTCCGATTTTCATGAAAATTTCCTTAACTATTTACCTTTGGATGTAAATATGTCTGAAATATTTTTTCTTAAAATATATTAGAGGAAATATCTTTTTTTTACGAGGTCTACACCCCCCTATTTTATTTTGAGATATTAAAAAAATGAACCACTAATAAAAACGGTAATTTATGAGGAAGTACATCCCGGTCTCCTGCCTCAGAAATTGCTACCCGGTGACTAGTAAAATAACGTCCCTAGCTATGTCGTCTCGGTGTGTTACTTGAAAGAAAACAACCAACTTAGAGCGTTAAATGTATTTTAGAGGTGGGGGCTTCTCTTTTTTGTCGTAATTCTTATTTATTTATCGTAATTTGTTGTAATTCTTGTTCATTTATAGAAATTTGTCGTAATTCTTGTTTATTTATCGTAATTTGTCGTAATTCTTGTTTAGATAGATAAACAAACAAAATAATATAGATAGATATGAACAAATGGAGATGGGTGGATATATATATATAAACAAAGTAAAAAATGAACAAATTGAGATAGATAGATAGATAGATATCCATCTTCATAGCTGGGGACGTTATTTTACTAGTCACCGGGTAGCAATTTCTGAGGCAGGAGACCGGGACGCACTTCCTCATAAATTACCAAAGAATTTTACTTTTTTGTCTATAAAGATAAGAGTCTGAATAACTATATCAAAAAATTTGTATAATACTCAAGGCAGTAGTTTTTGTAGAAAAAATCATGATTTTCTGAAATAAAAAATGCAAAAAATGTCATATTATTATTTGAAACTTTTTTGTTTTGCTTTTTTTAATTGATATGTACTATATTCTATTAAATTGTCAAGAAAAATGTTTTTTTTTAAAATTAATTTTTAAGAGATTTTAAATCTTTTGTGTGCTTGAATAATTTTGTTTTTTTAATGTTTAAAAATCTTTTTTTTTGTGTACAAATAGAATTGTTCACTAATATTTAAATATATAAATTTTAGAATTCATGTGAACTAAAAATTTGTTTGATCCATGATATATTGATATTTTTAAAAGAATTTGTAATTTTTATTTTTGAATTGTAGTGTTTGATTCTTATAATATAGAGAAGAGAAAAACTGACAATATTTGTAATACTTATTGTCTTTTCTTTGCTTCTGTTACACTATAAGTTCAAGTAAAAAATATATTCCAGAGTTATTCTGAAACTTTGACAAAAAATATTTCAAAAATCGTTGAAAACCAGTAATTGGTTATTGAATATGCACAAAAAAATAATTGTCGAATACAGCCACCCATACATTTAAATCTATAGATGTCAAAGAGAGATAATATGTAATTTTTCAGTCCCATTTACGACATAAAAATCATATGTGCTGCATGTAAAACGGACTTTTTCTTTTTTTTTTTTTTTTAAAGTGAGTAATTTTTCCCAATCGGATAATTTGATCTTTAAATTAACTGTTTTTCTTTGTAACAACTCTGTATGATCGTTACATTTTTGCGATATTTTTAAAAAACAAAGTTCACAAATATTTATTTCGTTTATTCAATATAGCTTAAACTGATCACGTGACCGAAATTGGGTATACCTATCTCTTATTTTCTCCCCACTCACTCTTTGGTTTTCCTATTTTTTTTTTTAGTCCAGTCATGGACACGGGTACTTTAGCTAATATATATATATATATATATATATATATATATATATATATATATACTAGCAAATATATGCACCCTTCGGGTGCTAGTATTAAAGTTTCAATGCAATAAAATATCATATTAAATTAGAAAGACTAATGAAATTAAATAAGAATGCAGATAAAGATTTGAAACAGAGGGGGAGTATAATCGAAAAATAGAATAGCTCCTATCTTTCATTACTAAATTTTCCTAATTTAACTATTTAGCTAAAATAGGAAATAAAGAATAGAATTACAGTTATTTATTCTTGTCAATGGATTTCTTTTAAGATTTATCCCCGAGAATTTTGCTTATGTTCATTAAGATAAAACCAAACAATTAGAAATCAATAATACTAAGCAGATATTTATTAAAATCACATTTTTAATATCAATATGCAAATTAGCCTTCCCATTCACACTGTAAACCATTATTTTGTTGTATATATAAATACAATTGCGTGTTATTGATATGTAGGTATGGTCAACAGTATTAATAATATAAACAATTTTATTAATAATTGAAGTTTAAATAAAAATAAAATCATTGAGAATGGGACATAAATAACTACAGGCAATTGTGACTTGAGTAGTAATATAGTTTCGGTTACAGACAGAAAAACACACAATCTCCATTATAATAAGATATATATATTTATATAAGTAAAAAAGTAAAGTCATTGGGGCGGCCTAATGTCGGTATCAGCCAGTCAGCGAGGGAGTCTATCCCCTTTTCAATAGCGCTAGACCAAGGAGATTGTTTTTAGCATCTGAGGTGAAGCATCACACCTACCATCAGCTCCTTACTTTACCACACAGATCCCTGTGCTACTCATACGCTGAGTTGGCGAGGACCGGTATCGAACTAGGAACCTTGTGGTTTCTAGCCGAATGCTCTACCAACTTAGATTATATTTTAAATTATATAATATATTGTATATATATATATATATATATATATATATATATCAATTCAGGCACATTTGGTTTCAGCAAGACGGAGCACCAGCTCAACGGCACAACATAGTCAAAGCCACGTTAAGAGAAGTATTTTGGCAAGCGTGTTCTAGCATAAGGATTCGAAGTTGAGTGGCCACCAAGAAGCCTAAACCTAACCCCATGCGATGTTTTCCTTTTGGGGGTATGTTAAGGATCGGGTATTTAAAACGCCGTCTCCAACATTGGCAATACTACAAGAATGAATAAAAGGTATTTCAGGAATTGAAGGATGATCGAGTAATGATTTGGGGAGCATTTCGTGCTATGGTAAATCAAGGTAATACTTGCCTTGCGAGGTACGGACGTCATGTTGAAGGATACTAAATGTTCAGTTGTATTTCATTTATTAAAGTTCATTCATGGTTTTATTGTTCGAATTTATTTTTGTTGTTTGGAAAGCTGGAAATAAAGAAAAATATCAATAATGTTATTTCAATAATTCCTTGTCACAAAGTGTGTTCCACCCCTGTTCATTTAACTTTCTACTGTGCAGTAGATATTCTGTAGAGCATTTCATGCTATGGTAAATCAAGGTAATACTTGCCTTGCGAGGTACGGACGTCATGTTGAAGGATACTAAATGTTCAGTTGTATTTCATTTATTAAAGTTCATTCATGGTTTTATTGTTCGAATTTATTTTTGTTGTTTGGAAAGCTGGAAATAAAGAAAAATATCAATAATGTTATTTCAATAATTCCTTGTCACAAAGTGTGTTCCACCCATGTTCATTCAACTTTCTACTGTGCAGTAGATATTCTGTAGATATTAACAATTTTATTTTATCTGAATAAAAAACAATATTTTCAATAACATGAAACAAACAGACTCAAAATATCTCAATTTGAACTGGAGGTATAATCTATACAAAAATAGGGGACATTTTTATGGGACACCCTGTATATATATCTTCTATTATTATACTAAAATCCAACTTTGCCATCTAAAGGCTTTTTTTGAATGTATACTAATGATATAAAAACCATCTCAAAATATTATCTAATCATAAATCTAATCATCGTTTGAAAAAAATTACACTTCATTTGATTCTAATTGTCGTAATTTACAATTAAGTCAAAGACCGACCAATCTCTGTCATAAGTATAGTTTATCACCCTCTCTCAATACATGTAGAATAGAGGAGAGAATGAGGAGAGAAAAACATTATTGTGCTTGAAAAAAATTACTTGTAGCTGACTGCTCTCTCTCTATTTATGTATATATATATATATATATATATATATAAAACAGTTTACCAAAAATCAGGGAATTATCGGATTTTTTTAATGAAATTTTCAGTGTTTATTTATCAAGGAATGATTTTTATAATGCATTATTTATTTTATTTTAAAACCTTTTCATTTTTTTCAGGTCACTTAATTTTGACCCCCTCCTTATGTATGGGGCGTAACATTTTTGTGAGTTGGTCATTTTCTGTACTAATTACAGTATAAATAAAGAGATAAAAGACCAAAGTTATGAATAGAAACAACAAAAGATTCTATGGTGGCTTTTCTATGAGAAAATAAGTAGCGAAAATTGAAAAATAAAATGTAAAAAAAAACAATAAATAATTAATTTTTTGGAGATTTCTTTTTTACTCATTTCAATAATTATCTAATTATCTTATAAAGGAAAAAATTATACATCGATATTTTTTCTGCTTAAAAAGGGGGCTAAATTTTCAATCGAGTTTTTCTTCAAAACTTATTACTTTTGGCACCTAAAATAAGGTTTGCATTAGATAGATATTTATTTCTAGAAACTAAAAATATAACATTTTAAACTTAACATCAGGGTTTTCATATTTTAAATGAATTTTATATATTAATTATTCATAGCAAAAATACTAAATTAAAGTTTTGAAATAAAATAATTGACGCGTTATAAAATTCATTAATTGATAAATCAATACTGAAAATTTCATTAAAATCGGATAATTCCCTGATTTTTGCAATCGCGAATGTTATATTAAATTTGTAAAAAAGCCATTTTAAGCCATTTTAAACCAGCGTCTCAGACCGAAAGCAATAGAAATTGACTGAAAAATTATTTTAAATGTTTTTAAAAAAAATTGTAAATGTAATGATATTTTTCTTTTTTTAATGATGGTCATTATGTTACTACTTATCGTTTTAGACAAAAGTTTGACCTTAAATAATCGATTTAATTAATTTTAATTTGTTTTTAAGACAAAAGATCTGTCGCGAGCAGACGAATTATGGGCCAACTGACCTGGTAAATGCTCATAAGGTCATTAATCATCTTAACAACAGCAAGCTTGGGCACCTTTTAGATCTCCAACTTTCTAACACACGTGGATATGCCTACAAAGTCAGAAAACAGTACTGATCACGTGACTTTCAGAAACATTTTTTCACGCTCAGAATTGCGGAGACATGGAATAAACTGCCCGTGTCTGTTGTAGGCTGCCGAAGCACTGAATCTTTCAAAGCCTCCATGCTTCCTGTAGTCCACCGACACTATACCTGATGCCACTCTCCACATACATATGCACACACGCGCACACATACATGCATATTACTACTGTAAACTGTTCATGTTCCTGACACTACATTCACAATAAATTTCATTATCATTATCTTATTATCTTATAAAAGAAAAAATATACATCAATATTTGTTCTGTTCAAAAGGAAGGGATCCTAAATTTTCAATATAGAGTTTCTAAAAAAATTATTAGATAACAATAATAAACTAAAGTTATTAAATAGATATTTGTTTTTAGAATCTAAAAATAGGAAATTTGAAACTTGAAATTAGGTGTTTCATATTATAAATGAATTCTAAATATTAATTTACTATAGCAGAAATACCTAATTAAGTCAGAAAGTTTTGAAATAAAATAACTGATGCATTATAAAATTTATTTATTGATAAATCTACACTGAAAATTTCATTAAAATTGGAAAATTCCCGATTTTATTTTACATTATTGTGATTTTTTAACAAAATAACTTGAGCTCAATGGGTGACCCAGCGGGTCACGTGTTTTCTAGTATATATATATATATATATATAATATATATATATATATATATAGAGAGAGAGAGAGAGAGAGAGAGAAGAAATAGATAGATATGAAGACAATGAGATAGATATGACGAGAATTAGATAGGTAGATATCTATCTTCTATCTATCTATATATATATAAAGGGTTGTTGTGTGTATATGTATGTCCGGAGCAAACTTCAAAAATGAAACAATTAATGACAAAGTAAATATATGTATACATTAAATATCACCAGGGCTTGGTTTTTGAGCAAAAATAATAGTGATTTGATTTATATTTGTGAAGATAATTCAAAAATAATATTTAAATGATAACAGCATGGATTTTTTTTCATTTAATATTTTAGATAGTAGACATTAACATTTCTTTTCAGAATAGCTGGATCAATGCAAGGTCTATTTTGTTTACATAGGGATTTAAATGGAACATCCTACAAGGATTCAACTCACAAATAATAATGGATCTGCGGGACTAACTTTTCAGAGTAGCTGGATCAATGCAAGGTCTATTTTTTTAGATAGCGATTTAAATGGAACATCCCACAAGGATTCAACTCACGAATAATAATGGATCTGCGGGACTAACTTAAAAAAATCCCCCTCTACCCAGGCGACGCCGGATAGCCGCTGCTAGTACAATATAAATACAATTTTGAAATAATCTCTGACTTACCGATATTCCATGTACACATATCATCTTTTGTTATTTTTATTATTTTACTGGATGGTAGTAGGAGAAAATCCCAAATATTAGTTTCCCGCCCTGTCAACTGCACCTCTGCATAAAATCATAGTTGTTGTTTAAGAAAGATGGGTGTGGCAAAAAGATACTTGTACTAGATACCACCAATTTTCCCTGTGAAATCTCCTCCCCCCTATATTTAACACAATGAAACTTACATAAAGGTTAATATTATCTTGAAAATCTTTTGTCCATTCCACAGAAGAAACATTAAAAAAAACTCCTGATGATTTTTTAAAAAAATTACAGCTTACGGAAATAATGAAAATTATGACCGAAAAACAAGGTTTACATTTTTGCACCATTAAATCAATTGAAATTTAAGATAGCAAGTTATGACTACATGTTTTTTTTTTTTTAAATTCTATGAAAAATCAATTAATGGTCCGATTTTCCCGAAAATTTCCATATTTATTTACCTTTTGATAAAAATCTGTCTGAAATAGTTTTTTTCTAAAATATATTAGAGGAAATATTTTTTTACGAGGTCTACACCCTACCCCCATTTTATTTTATGAAATATGAAAAAATGAACCGGCAAAAAACGATTTTTACTTTTTTTTTCTATAAAGATAAGAGTCTGATTAATTATATCAGAAGATTTTTATAAGTCTCAACGCGAGAGTTTTTTTTAGTAAAAGAACCATGAATTCAGAATTCAGCTAAAAAATATCAATAAAGAAACTGACCGTGTTGTATATAAACGGACTGTTTTACTTACTTTTCACGATAACGATGAGTAATTTTTCACCAATCGGATAATTTGATCTTTGAATTAACAGTTTTTCTTTGAAACAACTCTTTATGTTCGTTATTTCTTTTTTGCGAGATTTGAAAAAAAAAAATCAAAAAATATTTACGTTTCTTCCTTCAATATGGCCTAAACTAATCACGTGACGTATTTTGGTGGTACCTAATATTTACATTTTCGTGTAGCTGTTTTTTTGTTTTTTAAAAAAAATATTTTTGCTTTTGCTAGCACCGTAGTATTGAATGTGAATGATTTTAAAAAATAACTACAGTACAAACAGTGGTTACAGCAACAATATAAACACTTGTTATTTGGGAAGTTTTGCTTAATCTAGTACACAGACCTCCTTATAATAATTGCTGTTACTAAATAGTCACCCATCTAAGTAGTGAACGAGCTCATTATTGCTTAACTTCATTTTTCTTTTTGGTATTTACTTAGCTTTTCTTAGTGTAGTACGCAGGCCTTCGGTTGCTAACAGTAACGACTGTTACAAATGGCCACCCATCTAACTACTAAACAGGCTCATTATTACTTAACTTTATTGTTCTTGTTATTGACTGAGCTTTTCTTCGTGTGTTACACTGGCCTTCGTTTGCTTACAGTACCTGTTGTTATTAAGTGGTCACCCATCCAAGTAGTGAACGGGCTCATTATTGCTTAACTTCATTTTTGTTCTTATTATTTACTGGGCCTTTCTTAGTGTGGTTCACATGGCCTCGGTTACTTACAGTACCTAGTTACTAAGTGGTCATCCATCTAAGTACTAAACATGCACATTATGGCTTAACTTCATTTTTCTTGTTATTTACTTAGATTTCTTTGTGTGGTACACACATCTTCGGTTGCTTACAGTAACTGCTGTTATTAAGTGGTCACCCACTTTTGCTAGCACCGTAGTATTGAATGTAAATGATTTTAAAAAATATCTATTTGGCCAATAGATGTGACCATAACAGGTACTATAACTCCGGGTCAGAGTGGTCTTGGGAGTAATGGCAATGAAAGGGTATTTCACATTCCACAGATCTTCAGAACAGAAGCCTCACCATCAGATGCAGTATAGTATTATACCCAGGACACTCTCTTTTTGTGTGTATGGATCTTACCCCTCTGTAGATAGACTATATCCGATAGTTTATCTATAAGTCTAACGACATGGCGGAAGTAAGATTTTAAAGATTTTAAGGGGAAAAAAATCACTTTTTAAATCTTAGATTTAAAAAGTGATTTTTTTTCCTTAAACAATGACAAAATCAACACTATACTATTCTAACGATTGTTTTGAAAGAAATGAAATTATAATAATTTATAATTTACTTACTTTTCTTGATTGAAAATTGACCGGAACAGAAAATTAAAGTATTTATGCACACACAACTTGGACAACTTTAACTTTCACTTTTGTTGTTATACGACTTAATTTCCGTTTCAATCAAGTTTAAAAACTAAAACAAGTTTTAAATTTATTCAATGCGATTTTTAATACAAAACATTTGGGCAGATTTTTGTCATGTCATATAGAAAATACTTTATCTATTTACAAATATCTAATCAGTTAATGCCGATTATTTTCGGTAACTCTCGCATATTTCCGTCTTTTTTTTCTTTCTTTCTATTTTACTTCATTCAGTGGGCAAACCAGGTTTATTCAAGGGAGGTAACTCTTTACAACAAATAATCAAATAATCTTCAGTTTGTCTAGCCCATTTGTAATTTAAATATTTTTTTTTTTTACAAAAATATGCTTTTTCATACGCATCACACATTCTTTTGTAAATTTCATGGTAATCTATACATTAGCTACATAAATGATAGTAACCTCCCCTTGTTTATTCCACTTTCAGGAAGCCATGTGTTTTGGTCGGCCATTTTCATTTCACCGTAACTGCATGTTTTAACACGAAAATATAATAAAATGTGTTCTTAATTGTGCTTGCGCATTATTTGAAACTCACTTTTCCCTAATCTCAATTATCTACCCAGAGCTGAATGGGTGACCCAACGGGTCACGTTTTGTCTCGTATATATATATATATATATATATATATATATATATATATATATGCATTGTGGGTAAATGAGTAGACATAAAAGACACCCGCTTACCCTGCCAGATTGATTTTAACGACATGTCAACCCATCCAGGGTTATTTCATGCCAAGCGGTAAGTTGGGAGGAATAGTCAAATTTATTGTTATGTCTTATTCTCCAAGGATTTTTATTGATTTTGACAGTAGGTTGTTTGTCGCTAAGTGGATTGAAAATCAGTTTAAGGAATAAGACTATAGGGTAAAGTTCAAGTTTGTTATAAGCGATAGTTTGGTAGAAAGTTTTGTTTTTTTAAACAATTATTTTCTATTTAACCCATGGATGGTACTACCACTCCGGGTCAGAGTGAACCTGGGAACAATGGTGATGAATGGATGCTCCACATTCCCCAGATCTACAGAACTGGAACTTCACCATCAGATAGAGTTTAACGTCATTCCCAGGACATGAAGACCCTCAGTCACCACCTTCTAGCACCCATATGATAAAAAGGTTTGGGGTTTGCCATTAGGGCAATAGGGTTGGGGCAATCATGTAGGTGCTAAGGCTTGATGTGACCAGCTGATTGATCAGAGGAGGCCTCTCCGACCGTCCGTCTAGCCGAAATAAGGGCCAAAGTGGAGTGTTGCATGTCATGGACTGTCCACTCACCTATTACTCAGCCAGAGGTGAAGTCATTCAGTGAACAGTCAGTCAGGGAGTGATAAGGAAAGGAATAAAGGAAGAGAAAGGAAAGCAGCTGTAAGATTCAAAGGTTATGACAAGGTCATAACTCGTTGGAACGCAAACAAACTCCAACAAAGGTTGAGAGACAAAACATTTTATATAACAGCACAAGAATTAACAGGGTACATAATACATAGATACATATACAAGAGTAGAGATAATGACACATTCATGAATGGTAAAATACAAGATATTTAGGTATCAAAGAGATACCTAAATGTACATAAAAACGTATTTATAGATATATGACTAAAGGATAGTCATATATCGTATCAGAGACTTACTAGCAGTGAGTGGCCAGTGTTAAGGGCCGAAGCCCCAACGAGAAGGGGGTAGACCTAAGTCTAACCCATAGTGTCTCGTAGGTTGAGCAGCCGGCAAAGAGAGGCAGAGAAGTTCAAATCCGCCGCTTAAATACACCAGGCCCCTAGCGGGAACCAGCGACACTATACGGGCAGACAACTCTCCAGGCAAATACGAAAATAACCCCACACAACAAGAGAAAGAAAAAAAGGGGTGAGGGGGAAATATAGGATAGTCCAAGTTTTTTCTTTTTCTGACTAAAAAGTGACACCTAAGAGAAAGACCGAGGAAATGGTAATAGAAGAATGGTAAAACTTGCAAATCATACTCAAAATTAAAACGGAAAATTTTGGTTTGGGCATAGATTTTAATGCATTTAAGTAGGTAATGAAGGACTATTTGCTCGTAAATTCCTACCATAAAATAAACTGAACCCCCATTTTATGTCCGTGTTTTTATATTAAATGTTTTATTTTTCTTGCACCCGTTATGTTACAATACAAAATATATTTTCTTTATTTATTCTAATATTCATTTCAATATGCATATTCTAAAAGTTTTTATTTTGTGAGAATGTTTAGTTTTAAAGTGGGGGCTCGTTTTACAATTTAGTCATAAATTGGATCCTCCTTTTATGACCGTAATTTTGTTTTTTCGTCGACGATGATTAAAATCTGACGTTTTTATTTTAGAGTTGCAAAGCCAAAAAGAAAAGAAATAACAACAACAAAAAGTAATATTCAACTTTTTACTCGTAAATTCCTACCATAAAATTAGGCTTGGGCATTTTATGGTAGGAATTTACGAGCAAAAAGTTGAAGTGTAAAAACGAACCCCCACTTTAAAACAAAGCATTCTCACAAAATAAAAGCTTTTAGAATATGCACATTGAAATAAAAATAAATATAAAACATTTAATACAAAAACACGGACATAAAATGGGGGTTCAGTTTATTTTATAGTAGGAATTTACGAGCAAATAGTCCTTCATTACCTTTAAGTATTACTAAGGACATGATTTATGTTATTTTTGTGTTAAAACATGCAGTTGTATTGAATTGAACAACTTTGAAGTTTTCTTGTTTATTATTTTCGATTGAATTCAAAATGGCTGTCTTTCTTGTTCAGAAATTTTGAGTAGGATTTGCAAGTTTTACCATATATATATATTGTTGCAATATTCCACCGTATGTGGACCAGACTAGATTAGATATATATAAAACAATTCAAATATTTTCTCAATAGAACACCACAAAGGTAAGAGACCGATTTTATCTTCTCCAATAGCTTATATAATAATTATATTAATTTGCTGCTTCAAAAGAGTCCAATAATAGATGAAGAAAACTTTCCATTAAGGACTTCTCTCTCAAATCTTTTTTAATTTTTTAAAAATTTTTACTTTTTTTACTTTTGGGAGAGGTCCCTTGTAAAGGATTTCTCCATTTATTCCACTTATCTTATTCATTTTTACTTCATTTATTTTGCCATTAATTTCTTAACTAAATAATTTAGAAGCATACGCGAAAACTTATGATATATATATATATCTTATTATAATGGAGATTGTGAGTTTTTCTATCTGTAACCGAAACTATATTACTACTCAAGTCACAATTACCTTAGTTATTTACGTTACATTCTCCATGATTATCATTTTATCTTAAACCTCAATTATTAATAAAATTGTTTTACATTATTAATACTGTTGACCATATCTACATACTGTATTTACCGCGTACCCCACTTGTACGGGTCAGGCACAAAGTCCCTATTAACGTGGGACCACCCACAAGCCGAAGCTCATGGAGTGGCAGGTGAAAAATTGCGTCGATCCCGTCGGCATTCCCCCTCAAGGGGGCGCCTCAGGCACAGGGCAATAAACCCAGTCCTGCCCCTTTAAATCGAGGGGGCAGGTGTTGCCTGGGGGGGATGGCCCCCTGGGATCGACGCTATTAACTTGTAAAGATCCAGGGCCGAAGCCACTGGACCCCCGGTGTTGACCGGATCTACATACTGATAACATTCAATTGTATTTATATACAACAAAATAGAGGTTTACAGTGTGAATGGGAAGGCTAATTTGCATATTGATATTAAAATTTGATTTTAATAAATATGTGTTTGGTATTATTGATTTCTAATTGTTTGGTTTTATCTTATTGAATACGAGCAAAAATCTCTTCAATAAATCTTAAAAGAAATCCATTAACAAGAAGAAATAACTGTAATTTTATTCTTTACTTCCTATTTTAACTAAATAGTTAAATTAGAAAAAAATAGCAATGAAAGACGGAAGTGATGGACGAGTAAGTTTCAGTTGTTCTATGTTTCAAATCTTTTTATCTGCATTCTTATTTAGTTTCATTAGCCTTTCTAATTTGATATAATATTTTATTACATTAAAA
>CM042158.1:46841968-46858078 GCA_023376005.1 Doryteuthis pealeii
GGGGTTGATATTTTAGCTAGAGATTTAGCAATTTTATGAGGGGCAGTTCCAATTCCCGAAATTATGGGTCTTAATGGAATCCCTGGTTTGTGTGTTTT
The DNA here is from genome assembly GCA_023376005.1 of Doryteuthis pealeii. Lineage (NCBI taxonomy): Eukaryota > Metazoa > Mollusca > Cephalopoda > Myopsida > Loliginidae > Doryteuthis > Doryteuthis pealeii. Next base: position 46,842,067 of record CM042158.1, read on the forward strand.
GGGGGATCGTAAATGGTGGGGACGATAGGGTGGTAATCTATCAAAGAGAGTCAAGTTTTATCAGTGTTGCCTATCAGTTTGTTGTATGTTTTGTCCAAAATGATTGTGCTGTTAATAATGGATTGTGGAGAGATTATTTCATAGGTGTTACGATCATTGAGGATATCAAGCATTTTGTCATTATATTGTTTAGAACACATAACGACCACTCCTCCTCCTTTGTCAGAGGGGGTGATGAGTATGTTGTTGTTGGATGATTTTTTTTTATTATATATATATATATATATATATATATATATATATATGGAGAATAAGTGCTTAATTGGAGTCGTACCTAATTTTGAAAATTAATCAATTAATAATGAATTAGGCGGGAATACCTATTAAATGTATGGCTAAACAAATCGAGAAAAATCAATCTCTGTATGTACAAATGTACATACAGAGATTGATTTTTCTCGATTTGTTTAGCCATACATTTAATAGGTATTACCGCCTAATTCATTATTAATTGATTAATTTTCAAAATTAGGTACGACTCCAATTAAGCACTTATTCTCCAAAAAATTATCGGCAAAAAGCCATTCTAAACAAACCTTGTTTACAATATATATATATATATTTATATATATATATATTTATATATATATATATATATACAAGTAGGCTATTTTTGGCATCAAACACCCGTTCGCAGGAGGGTCTCCACCTTAAACTCCACCTAGTATCAAACCTGCCTTAGCGAGGGACAGGGAAAATAACCAAGTAAGGGAAGGATGACGAAATTGATAGAAGTGATTTTTCATGTCAAGGGAAACAACTTTTACAAATGTAAGTTTTATTATCTCCCTTGTATTATAGATAACTCCAGTTATTTATTGTTTGAGTATTTTCTGTTAAACTTATATCTTATTATAATGGGCGTCCGGTGTCTGTCTGTAACCAAAACCACGTCACTGCTTACATCACAATACCCTCAATCATTGTCTGGTTTATTTTCAAAATCATTAATTCATAGAAAAAAACTTATTTATGAATGAGGTCTCTATGAAGATCTAAGTTAGATTTGCCTCAAACAGCCCATGTTATTAGTGCGTTTAAAATCCTGCAATGTGTCTTATATATCACTAAGAAATAAATGTTTATATAATATGTGGTATGGTTAATTTGCATACCGGTTTTAGCAAAACTGGATTTAATAGATAATTACTTGGTGTTATTGATCTCTAATATTATTGTTTTATTCTCCAACGTATTAAAATCAATCCTATGAAACCAATTAAAATATAATCAAAATAAGTGTAATCTTTTTATATGCGTTGTTATATGGTGTAATTTGATATATTTCATTACATTGAAATTTAAATACTTACGCCCGGAGGGTGCATATTCTTACTAGTTTAAAAAATGGAAATACCAAGCGAATAAAAAAAAGACAGCGATACGTAGGTATTTACCTAACCTGTTCACAATAGGTAGGAGGTGACACAAGGTCGCAAATATGGAGCATCCAGCGATGATCAAACTCGCTATTCAATAGTAATGGATCTGCGAAACTAGCTTGCTAATCATTGCACCCGAACTTAAGCAGCGATGAGCCTTTTCAATACTTAATTGGGTGACCACTTAAGCAAAAGCAGGTACTGTAAGCAATCTGATACCATTTTTTTTTAATCAAAAATACTTTATTTGGCATAAAAAGACATGAAAAAGGATTGATATACCGTAAAACAAAACAACCAACTAGACGTGACGCTTTTGTCTATCCAACCAGTTCACAAGGATAAGGATGTGACACAAGGTCTCAAGTATGAGCATCCAGTAAGGATCGAACTCGCTATTTAGTAGTAATGGATTTGTTGGACCAGATTACTAATTATTACACAACAATGTCCATTGATAGTTCTAACAAGAATTTACCCGACCCATTCGCCACGGATAGGATGTGACACAAGGTCTCAAGTATGGAGCATCCAGCTAGGATCGAACTCGCTATTTAGTAGTAATGGATTTGTTGGACCAGATTACTAATTATTACACAACAATGTCCATTGATAGTTCTAACAAGAATTTACCCGACCCATTCGCCACGGATAGGATGTGACACAAGGTCTCAAGTATGGCATCCAGCTAGGATCGAACTCGCTATTTAGTAGTAATGGATTTGTTGGACCAGATTACTAATTATTACACAACAATGTCCATTGATAGTTCTAACAAGAATTTACCCGACCCATTCGCCACGGATAGGATGTGACACAAGGTCTCAAGTATGGAGCATCCAGCTAGATCGAACTCGCTATTTAGTAGTAATGGATTTGTTGGACCAGATTACTAATTATTACACAACAATGTCCATTGATAGTTCTAACAAGAATTTACCCGACCCATTCGCCACGGATAGGATGTGACACAAGGTCTCAAGTATGGAGCATCCAGCTAGGATCGAACTCGCTATTTAGTAGTAATGGATTTGTTGGACCAGATTACTAATTATTACACAACAATGTCCATTGATAGTTCTAACAAGAATTTACCCGACCCATTCGCCACGGATAGGATGTGACACAAGGTCTCAAGTATGGAGCATCCAGCTAGGATCGAACTCGCTATTTAGTAGTAATGGATTTGTTGGACCAGATTACTAATTATTACACAACAATGTCCATTGATAGTTCTAACAAGAATTTACCCGACCCATTCGCCACGGATAGGATGTGACACAAGGTCTCAAGTATGGAGCATCCAGCTAGGATCGAACTCGCTATTTAGTAGTAATGGATTTGTTGGACCAGATTACTAATTATTACACAACAATGTCCATTGATAGTTCTAACAAGAATTTACCCGACCCATTCGCACGGATAGGATGTGACACAAGGTCTCAAGTATGGAGCATCCAGCTAGGATCGAACTCGCTATTTAGTAGTAATGGATTTGTTGGACCAGATTACTAATTATTACACAACAATGTCCATTGATAGTTCTAACAAGAATTTACCCGACCCATTCGCCACGGATAGGATGTGACACAAGGTCTCAAGTATGGAGCATCCAGCTAGGATCGAACTCGCTATTTAGTAGTAATGGATTTGTTGGACCAGATTACTAATTATTACACAACAATGTCCATTGATAGTTCTAACAAGAATTTACCCGACCCATTCGCCACGGATAGGATGTGACACAAGGTCTCAAGTATGGAGCATCCAGCTAGGATCGAACTCGCTATTTAGTAGTAATGGATTTGTTGGACCAGATTACTAATTATTACACAACAATGTCCATTGATAGTTCTAACAAGAATTTACCCGACCCATTCGCCACGGATAGGATGTGACACAAGGTCTCAAGTATGGAGCATCCAGCTAGGATCGAACTCGCTATTTAGTAGTAATGGATTTGTTGGACCAGATTACTAATTATTACACAACAATGTCCATTGATAGTTCTAACAAGAATTTACCCGACCCATTCGCCACGGATAGGATGTGACACAAGGTCTCAAGTATGGAGCATCCAGCTAGGATCGAACTCGCTATTTAGTAGTAATGGATTTGTTGGACCAGATTACTAATTATTACACAACAATGTCCATTGATAGTTCTAACAAGAATTTACCCGACCCATTCGCCACGGATAGGATGTGACACAAGGTCTCAAGTATGGAGCATCCAGCTACTCGCTATTTAGTAGTAATGGATTTGTTGGACCAGATTACTAATTATTACACAACAATGTCCATTGATAGTTCTAACAAGAATTTACCCGACCCATTCGCCACGGATAGGATGTGACACAAGGTCTCAAGTATGGAGCATCCAGCTAGGATCGAACTCGCTATTTAGTAGTAATGGATTTGTTGGACCAGATTACTAATTATTACACAACAATGTCCATTGATAGTTCTAACAAGAATTTACCCGACCCATTCGCCACGGATAGGATGTGACACAAGGTCTCAAGTATGGAGCATCCAGCTAGGATCGAACTCGCTATTTAGTAGTAATGGATTTGTTGGACCAGATTACTAATTATTACACAACAATGTCCATTGATAGTTCTAACAAGAATTTACCCGACCCATTCGCCACGGATAGGATGTGACACAAGGTCTCAAGTATGGAGCATCCAGCTAGGATCGAACTCGCTATTTAGTAGTAATGGATTTGTTGGACCAGATTACTAATTATTACACAACAATGTCCATTGATAGTTCTAACAAGAATTTACCCGACCCATTCGCCACGGATAGGATGTGACACAAGGTCTCAAGTATGGAGCATCCAGCTAGGATCGAACTCGCTATTTAGTAGTAATGGATTTGTTGGACCAGATTACTAATTATTACACAACAATGTCCATTGATAGTTCTAACAAGAATTTACCCGACCCATTCGCCACGGATAGGATGTGACACAAGGTCTCAAGTATGGAGCATCCAGCTAGGATCGAACTCGCTATTTAGTAGTAATGGATTTGTTGGACCAGATTACTAATTATTACACAACAATGTCCATTGATAGTTCTAACAAGAATTTACCCGACCCATTCGCCACGGATAGGATGTGACACAAGGTCTCAAGTATGGAGCATCCAGCTAAGATCGAACTTGCTATTTAGTAGTAATGGATTTGTTGGACCAGATTACTAATTATTACACAACAATGTCCATTGATAGTTCTAACAAGAATTTACCCGACCCATTCGCCACGGATAGGATGTGACACAAGGTCTCAAGTATGGAGCATCCAGCTAGGATCGAACTCGCTATTTAGTAGTAATGGATTTGTTGGACCAGATTACTAATTATTACACAACAATGTCCATTGATAGTTCTAACAAGAATTTACCCGACCCATTCGCCACGGATAGGATGTGACACAAGGTCTCAAGTATGGAGCATCCAGCTAGGATCGAACTCGCTATTTAGTAGTAATGGATTTGTTGGACCAGATTACTAATTATTACACAACAATGTCCATTGATAGTTCTAACAAGAATTTACCCGACCCATTCGCCACGGATAGGATGTGACACAAGGTCTCAAGTATGGAGCATCCAGCTAGGATCGAACTCCGCTTATTTAGTAGTAATGGATTGTTGGACCAGATTACTAATTATTACACACAATGTCCATTGATAGTTCTAACAAGAATTTACCCGACCCATTCGCCACGGATAGATGTGACACAAGGTCTCAAGTATGGAGCATCCAGCTAAGGATCGAACTCGCTATTTAGTAGTAATGGATTTGTTGGACCAGATTCTAATTATTACACAACAATGTCCATTGATAGTTCTAAAACAAGAATTTACCACCGACCCATTCGCCACGGATAGGATGTGACACAAGGTCTCAAGTATGGAGCATCCAGCTAGATCGAACTGCTATTTAGTAGTAATGGATTTGTTGGACCAGATTACTAATTATTAACACAACAATGTCCATTGATAGTTCTAACAAGAATTTAACCCGACCCATTCGCCACGGATAGGATGTGACACAAGGTCTCAAAGTATGGAGCATCCCAGCTAGATCGAACTCGCTATTTAGTAGTAATGGATTTGTTGGACCAGATTACTAATTATTACACAACAATGTCCATTGATAGTTCTAAACAAGAATTTACCCGACCCATTCGCCACGGATAGGATGTGCACAAGGTCTCAAGTATGGAGCATCCAGCTAGGATCGAACTCGCTATTTAGTAGTAATGGATTTGTTGGACCAGATTACTAATTATTACACAAACAATGTCCATTGATAGTTCTAAAACAAGAATTTACCCGACCCATTCGCCACGGATAGGATGTGAACACAGGTTCAAGTATGGAGCATCCAGCTAGGATCGAACTCGGCTATTAGTAGTAATGGATTTGTTGGACCCAGATTACTAATTATTAACACCACAATGTCCATTGATAGTTCTAACAAGAATTTACCCGACCCATTCGCCACGGATAGGAATGTGACACAGGTCTCAAGTATGGGCATCCAGCTAAAGAATCGAACTGTCTATTTAGTAGTAATGGATTTGTTGGGCCAGATTACTAATTATTACACAACAATGTCATTGATAGTTCTAACAAGAATTTACCCGACCCATTCGCCACGGATAGGATGTGACACAAGGTCTCAAGTATGGAGCATCCAGCTAGGATCGAACTCGCTATTTAGTAGTAATGGATTTGTTGGACCAGATTACTAATTATTAACCAACATGTCCATTGATAGTTCTAACACAAGAATTTACCCGACCCATTCGCCACGGATAGGATGTGAACACAAGTGTCTCAAGTATGGAGCATCAGCTAGGATCGAACTCGCTATTTAGTAGTAATGGATTTGTTGGACCAGATTACTAATTATTACCACAAATGTCCATTGATAGTTCTAAACAAGAATTTACCCGACCCATTCGCCACGGATAGGATGTGACACAAGGTCTCAAGTATGGAGCATCCAGCTAGGATCGAACTCGCTATTTAGTAGTAATGGATTTGTTGGACCAGATTACTAATTATTACACAACAATGTCCATTGATAGTTCTAACAAGAATTTACCCGACCCATTCGCCACGGATAAGGATGTGACACAAGGTCTCAAGTATGGAGCATCCAGCTAGGATCGAACTCGCTATTTAGTAGTAATGGATTTGTTGGACCAGATTACTAATTATTACACAACAATGTCCAGATAGTTCTAAACAAGAATTTACCCGACCCATTCGCCACGGATAGGATGTGACACAAGGTCTCAAGTAGGTAGCATCCAGCTAGGATCGAACTCGCTATTTAGTAGTAAGGATTTGTTGGACCAGATTACTAATTATTACACAACAATGTCCATTGATAGTTCTAAACAAGAATTTACCCGACCCATTCGCCACGGATAGGATGTGACACAAGGTCTCAATATGGAGCATCCAGCTAGGATCGAACTCGCTATTTAGTAGTAATGGATTTGTTGGACCAGATTACTAATTATTACACAACAATGTCCATTGATAGTTCTAACAAGAATTTACCCGACCCATTCGCCACGGATAGGATGTGAACAAGGTCTCAAGTATGTGAGCATCCAGCTAGGATCGAACTCGCTATTTAGTAGTAATGGATTTTTGGACCAGATTACTAATTATTACACAACAATGTCCATTGATAGTTCTAACAAGAATTTACCGACCCATTCGCCACGGATAGGATGTGACACAAAGGTCTCAAGTATGGAGCATCCAGCTAGGATCGAACTCGCTATTTAGTAGTAATGGATTTGTTGGACCAGATTACTAATTATTACACAACAATGTCCATTGATAGTTCTAAACAAGAATTTACCCGACCCATTCGCCACGGATAGGATGTGACACAAGGTCTCAAGTATGGAGCATCCAGCTAGGATCGAACTCGCTATTTAGTAGTAATGGATTTGTTGGACCGAATTACTATTATTACACACAATGTCCATTGATAGTTCTAAAAAGAATTTACCCGACCCATTCGCCACGGATAGGATGTGACACAAGTCTCAAGTATGAGGCATCCAGCTAGGATCGAACTCGCTATTTAGTAGTAATGGATTTGTTGGACCAGATTACTAATTATTACACAACAATGTCCATTGATAGTTCTAACAAGAATTTACCCCGACCCATTCGCCACGGATAGGATGTGACACAAGGTCTCAAGTATGGAGCATCCAGCTAGGATCGAACTCGCTATTTAGTAGTAATGGATTTGTTGGACCAGATTACTAATTATTACACAAACAATGTCCATTGATAGTTCTAACAAGAATTTACCCGACCCATTCGCCACGGATAGGATGTGACACAAGTCTCAAGTATGAGACATCCAGCTAGGATCGAACTCGCTATTTAGTAAGTAATGGATTTGTTGGACCAGATTACTAATTATTACACAACAATGTCCATTGATAGTTCTAACAAGAATTTACCCGACCCATTCGCCACGGATAGGATGTGACACAAGGTCTCAAGTATGGAGCATCCAGCTAGGATCGAACTCGCTATTTAGTAGTAATGGATTTGTTGGACCAAGATTACTAATTATTACACAACAATGTCCATTGATAGTTCTACAAAGAATTTACCCGACCCATTCGCCACGGATAGGATGTGACACAAGGTCTCAAGATGGAGCATCCAGCTAGGATCGAACTCGCTATTTAGTAGTAATGGATTTGTTGGACCAAGATTACTAATTATTACACAACAATGTCCATTGATAGTTCTAACAAGAATTTACCCGACCCATTCGCCACGGATAGGATGTGACACAAGGCTCAAGTATGGAGCATCCAGCTAGGATCGAACTCGCTATTTAGTAGTAATGGATTTGTTGGACCAGATTACTAATTATTACACAACAATGTCCATTGATAGTTCTAAACAGAAATTTACCCGACCCATTCGCCACGGATAGGATGTGACACAAGGTCTCAAGTATGGAGCATCCAGCTAGGATCGAACTCCGCTATTTAGTAGTAATGGATTTGTTGGACCAGATTACTAATTATACACAACAATGTCCATTGATAGTTCTAACAAGAATTTACCCGACCCATTCGCCACGGATAGGATGTGACACAAGGTCTCAATATGGAGCATCCAGCTAGGATCGAACTCGCTATTTAGTAGTAATGGATTTGTTGGAACCAGATTACTAATTATTACACAACAATGTCCATTGATAGTTCTAACAAGAATTTACCCCGACCCATTCGCCACGGATAGGATGTGACACAAGGTCTCAAGTATGGAGCATCCAGCTAGGATCGAACTGCCTATTTAGTAGTAATGGATTGTTGGACCAGATTACTAATTATTAACACAACAATGTCCATTGATAGTTCTAACAAGAATTTACCCGACCCATTCGCACGGATAGGATGTGACACAAGGTCTCAAGTATGGAGCATCCAGCTAGGATCGAACTCGCTATTTAGTAGTAATGGATTTGTTGGACCAGATTACTAATTATTACACACAATGTCCTTTGATAGTTCTAACAAGAATTTACCGACCCATTCGCCACGGATAGGATGTGAACACAGGTCTCAAGTATGGAGCATCCAGCTAGGATCGAACTGCTATTTAGTAGTAATGGATTTGTTGGACCAGATTACTAATTATTACACAACAATGTCCATTGATAGTTCTAAACAGAATTTACCCCGACCCATTCGCCACGGATAGGATGTGACACAAGGTCTCAAGTATGGAGCATCCAGCTAGGATCGAACTCGCTATTTAGTAGTAATGGATTTGTTGGACCAGATTACTAATTATTACCACAATGTCCATTGATAGTTCTAACAAGAATTTACCCGACCCATTCGCCACGGATAGGATGTGACACAAGGTCTCAAGTATGGGAGCATCCAGCTAGGATCGAACTCGCTATTTAGTAGTAATGGATTTGTTGGACCAGATTACTAATTTATTACAACACAATGTCCATTGATAGTTCTAACAAGAATTTACCCGACCCATTCGCCACGGATAGGATGTGACACAAGGTCTCAAGTATGGAGCATCCAGCTAGGATCGAACTGCTATTTAGTAGTAATGGATTTGTTGACCAGATTACTAATTATCACAACAATGTCCATTGATAGTTCTAAACAAGAATTTACCCGACCCATTCGCCCACGGATAGGATGTGACACAAGGTCCTCAAGTATGGAGCATCCAGCTAGGATCGAACTTGCTATTTAGTAGTAATGGATTTGTTGGACCAGATTACTAATTATTACACAACAATGTCCATTGATAGTTCTAACAAGAATTTACCCGACCATTCGCCACGGATAGGATGTGACACAAGGTCTCAAGTATGGAGCATCCAGCTAGGATCGAACTCGCTATTTAGTAGTAATGGATTTGTTGGACCAGATTACTAATTATTACACAACAATGTCCATTGATAGTTCTAACAAGAATTTACCCGACCCATTCGCCACGGATAGGATGTGACACAAGGTCTCAAGTATGGAGCATCCAGCTAGATCGAATCGCTATTTAGTAGTAATGGATTTGTTGGACCAGATTACTAATTATTACACAACAATGTCCATTGATAGTTCTAACAAGAATTTACCCGACCCATTCGCCACGGTAGGATGTGACACAAGGTCTCAAGTATGGAGCATCCAGCTAGGAATCGAACTCGCTATTTAGTAGTAATGGATTTGTTGGACCAGATTACTAATTATTACACAACAATGTCCATTGATAGTTCTAACAAGAATTTACCCGACCCATTCGCCACGGATAGGATGTGACACAAAGGTCTCAAGTAATGGAGCATCCAGCTAGATCGAACTGCTATTTAGTAGTAATGGATTTGTTGGACCAGATTCTAATTATTACACAACAATGTCCATTGATAGTTCTAACAAGAATTTACCCGACCCATTCGCCACGGATAGGATGTGACACAAGGTCTCAAGTATGGAGCATCCAGCTAGGATCGAACTCGCTATTTAGTAGTAATGGATTTGTTGGACCAGATTACTAATTATTACACAACAATGTCCATTGATAGTTTAACAAGAATTTACCCGACCCATTCCGCACGGATAGGATGTGACACAAGGTCTCCAAGTATGGAGCATCCAGCTAGGATCGAACTCGCTATTTAGTAGTAATGGATTTGTTGGACCAGATTACTAAATTATTACACAAACAATGTCCATTGATAGTTCTAACAAGAATTTACCCGACCCATTCGCCACGGATAGGATGTGACACAAGGTCTCAAGTATGGAGCATCCAGCTAGGATCGAACTCGCTATTTTAGTAGTAATGGATTTGTTGGACCAGATTACTAATTATTACCAACAAATGTCCATTGATAGTTCTAACAAAGAATTTACCCGACCCATTCCGCCACGGATAGGATGTGGACACAAGGTCTCAAGTATGGAGCATCCAGCTAAGATCGAACTGCTATTTAGTAGTAATGGATTTGTTGGACCAGATTACTAATTATTACACAACAATGTCCATTGATAGTTCTAACAAGATTTACCCGACCCATTCGCCACGGATAGGATGTGACACAAGGTCTCAAGTATGGAGCATCCAGCTAGGATCGAACTCGCTATTTAAGTAGTAATGGATTTGTTTGGACCAGATTACTAATTATTACACAACAATGTCCATTGATAGTTCTAACAAGAATTTACCCGACCCATTCGCCACGGATAGGATGTGACACAAGGTCTCAAGTATGGAGCATCCAGCTAGGATCGAACTCGCTATTTAGTAGTAATGGATTTGTTGGACCAGATTACTAATTATTACACACAATGTCCATTGATAGTTTCTAACAAGAATTTACCCGACCCATTCGCCACGGATAGGATGTGACACAAGGTCTCAAGTATGGAGCATCCAGCTAGGATCGAACTCGCTATTTAGTAGTAATGGATTTGTTGGACCAGATTACTAATTATTACACAACAATGTCCATTGATAGTTCTAAACAAGAATTTACCCGACCCATTCGCCACGGATAGGATGTGACACAAGGTCTCAAGTATGGAGCATCCAGCTAGGATCGAATCGCTATTTAGTAGTAATGGATTTGTTGGACCAGATTACTAAATTATTACACAACAATGTCCATTGATAGTTCTAACAAGAATTTACCCGACCCATTCGCCACGGATAGGATGTGACACAAGGTCTCAAGTATGGAGCATCCAGCTAGGATCGAACTCGCTATTTAGTAGTAATGGATTTGTTGGACCAGATTACTAATTATTACACAACAATGTCCATGATAGTTCTAACAAGAATTTACCCGAACCATTTCGCCACGGATAGGATGTGACACAAGGTCTCAAGTTGGAGCATCCAGCTAGATCGAACTGCTATTTAGTAGTAATGGATTTGTTGGACCAAGATTACTAATTATTACACAACAATGTCCATTGATAGTTCTAACAAGAATTTACCCCGACCCATTCGCCACGGATAGGATGTGACACAAGGTCTCAAGTATGGAGCATCCAGCTAGGATCGAACTCGCTATTTAGTAGTAATGGATTTGTTGACCAGATTACTAATTATTACACAACAATGTCCATTGATAGTTCTAACAAGATTTACCCGACCCATTCGCACGGATAGGATGTGACACAAGGTCTCAAGTATGGAGCATCCAGCTAGGATCGAACTCGCTATTTAGTAGTAATGGATTTGTTGGACCAGATTACTAATTATTACACAACAATGTCCATTGATAGTCTAACAAGAATTTACCCGACCCATTCGCCACGGATAGGATGTGACACAAGGTCTCAAGTATGGAGCATCCAGCTAGGATCGAACTCGCTATTTAGTAGTAATGGATTTGTTGGACCAGATTACTAATTATTACACAACAATGTCCATTGATAGTTTCTAACAAGAATTTACCCGACCCATTCGCCACGGATAGGATGTGACACAAGGTCTCAAGTATGGGCATCCAGCTAGATCGAACTCGCTATTTAGTAGTATGGATTTGTTGGACCAGATTACTAATTATACACAACAATGTCCATTGATAGTTCTAACAAGAATTTACCCGACCCATTCGCCACGGATAGGATGTGACACAAGGTCTCAAGTATGGAGCATCCAGCTAGGATCGAAACTCGCTATTTAGTAGTAATGGATTTGTTGGACCAGATTAACTAATTATTACACAACAATGTCCATTGATAGTTCTAACAAGAATTTACCCGACCCATTCGCCACGGATAGGATGTGACACAAGGTCTCAAGTATGGGAGCATCCAGCTAGGATCGAACTCGCTATTATAGTAAATGGATTTGTTGGACCAGATTACTAATATTACAACAACAATGTCCATTGATATATTCTAACAAGAATTTACCCCCGACCCATTCCGCCACGGATAGGATGTGACACAAGGTCTCAAGTATATGGGAGCATCCAGCTAGGATCGAACTTCGCTATTTAGTAGTAATGGATTTGTTGGGACCAGATTACTAATTATTACAAAACAATGTCCATTGATAGTTCTCACAAAGAATTACCCGACCCCATTCGCCACGGATAGGATGTGACCACAGGTCTCAAAGTTATGGAGCATCAGCTAGGATCGAACTCGCTATTAGTAGTAATGGATTTGTTGGGACCAGATTACTATATTATACACAACAATGTCCATGATGAAGTTTCCTAACAAGAATTTTACCCGACCCCATTCGCCACACGGATAGGATGTGACACAAACTCAGGGTCTAAGTATGGAGCATCCAGCTAGGATCCGAACTCGCTATTTAGTAGTAATGGATTTGTTGGACCAGATTACTATTATTACAACACAAAATGTCCATTGATAGTTCTAACAAGAATTTACCCCGACCCATCGCCACGGATAGGATGTGACACAAGGTCTCAAGTAGGAGCATCCAAGCTAGGATCGAACTCGCTATTTAGTAGTAATGGATTTGTTGGACCAGATTACTAATTATTACACACAATGTCCATTGATAGTTTCAAAACAAAGAATTTGACCCGACCCATTCGCCACGACGGATTAGGATGGTGACCAAAGGTCTCAAGTTATGGAGCATCCAGCTAGGATCGATCGAACACTCTCGCTATTTAGTAGTAATGGATTTGTTGGACCAGATTACTAATTATTACACACAATCCATTGAGTCAACAGTGTCCATTGATAGTTCTAACAAGAATTTTACCCGACCCCATTCGCCACGGGATAGGATGTGACACAAGGTCTCACAAGTATGGAGCATCCAGCTAGGATCGAACTCGCTTATTAGTAGTAATGGATTGTTGGACCAGATTACTAATTATTACACAACCAATGTCCATTGATAGTTCAACAAGAATTTACCCGACACCCATTCGCCACGGATAGGATTGTGACACAAGGTCTCAAGTATGGAGCATCCAGCTGGATCGAACTCGCTTATTTAGTAGTAATGGATTTGTTGGACCAGATTACTAATTTTACACAACAATGTCCATTGATAGTTCTAACAAGAATTTACCACCCGAAACCCATTCGCCACGACGGATAGGATGTGACACAAATCTCAAAGTATGGAGCATCCAGCTAGGATCGAACTCGCTTATTTATAAGTAATGGATTTGTTGGACCAGATTACTTTATTAACAAACAACAATGTCCATTGATAGTTCTAACAAGAATTTACCCGACCCATTCGCCACGGATAGGAATGTGACCACAAGGTCTCAAGTATGGAGCATCCAAGCTAGGATCGCTCGCTATTTAGTAGTAATGGATTGTTGGCAACAGATTATACTAATTATTTACACAACAATGTCCATTTGATAGTTCTAACAAGAATTTACCCCGACCCATTTCGCCACGGAATAGGATGTGACACAAGGTCTCAAGTATGGAGCATCAGCTTAAAAATCGAACTCGCTATTTAGTAGTAATGGATTTGTTGGACCAGATTTACTAAATATTACACAAACAATGTCCATTGATAGTTCTAACAAGAATTACCCGACCCATTCGCCACGGATAGGATGTGACACAAGGTCTCCAAAGTATGGAGCACATCCAGGTTAGGATCGAAACTCGCTATTTGTAGTAATTGGATTTGTTGGACCAGATTACTAATTATTACACAAACAATGTCCATTGATAGTTCTAAAAAAATTTACCCGACCCATTCGCCACGGATAGGATGTGACAACAAGGTCTCAAAGTATGGAGCATCCCAGCTAGGATCGAACTCAGCTTTTAGTAGTAATGGATTGTTGGACCAGATTTACTAAATTATTACAACACAATGTCCATTATAGTTCTAACAAGAATTTACCCGACCCATTCGCCACGGTAGGATGTGACACAAGGTCTCAAGTATGGAGCATCCAGCTAGAGATCGAACTTGCTATTTTAGTTAAATGGATTTGTTGGACCAGAATTACTAATTATTACACAACAGATGTCCATGATAGTTCTTAACAGAAATTTACCGACCCTGTTCCCACGATTGATAGTGACAAAACAATAAGAAAACAAAAAATCCACCAAATACAAACCCAACTCAAAAGAAAAACAACAAGGTCTAGTATGGAGATTCCAGCTAGGACGGAACTCGCTATTTAGTAGTAATGGATTTGTTGGACCAGATACTAATTTACACAAAATGTCCTTGATAGTTCTACAAGAATTTACCCGACCCATTCGCCACGGATAGGATGTGACCAAGTCTCAAGTATGGAGCATCCAGCTAAGGATCGAACTCGTTCTATTTAGTAAGTAATGGATTGTTGGACCAGATTTACATAATTATTACACAACAATGTCCATGATAGTTTCTAACAAGAATTTACCCCGGACCATTCCCACGGATGGATGTGACACAAGGTCTCAAGTATGGAGCATCCAGCTAGGATCGAACTCGCTATTTAGTAGTAATGGATTTGTTGGACCAGATTAACTATTATTACACAACAATGTCATTGATTAGTTTCTAACAAGAATTTACCCCCGACCTATTCGCACGGATAGGATGGTGACACAAGGTCCTCAAGTATGGAGCACCAGCTAGGATCGAACTTCTATTTAGTAGTATGATTTGGAACCAGATTACTAATTATTACACAACAATGTTCCATTGAAGTTCTAAAAGAATTTACCCGACCCATTCCACGGATAGGATGTGACACAAGGTCCAAGTATGGAGC
The DNA here is from genome assembly GCA_023376005.1 of Doryteuthis pealeii. NCBI lineage: Eukaryota > Metazoa > Mollusca > Cephalopoda > Myopsida > Loliginidae > Doryteuthis > Doryteuthis pealeii. The sequence goes on from CM042158.1 coordinate 46,857,806, forward strand.
ATCCAGCTAGGATCGAACTCGCTATTTTAGTAGTAATGGATTTGTTGGGAACCAGATTACTAAATTATTACACAAAAAAATGTCCATTGGATAGTTTCTAACAAGAATTTACCCGACCCATTCGCCACGGATAGGATGTGACACAAGGTCTCAAGTATGGAGCATCCAGCTAGGATCGAAACTCCGCCTATTTAAGTAGTAATGGATTTGTTGGACCAAGATTACTAATTATTACACAAACAATGTCCATTGATAGTTCTAACAAGAAATCTT
>CM042158.1:46858088-46863088 GCA_023376005.1 Doryteuthis pealeii
ACATTCCCCAAAATTTTTACAGGTGTGGACTGTGTAAGTTAACATTCCCAAAATTTTGTACATGTGTGACTGTGTAAAGTTATACATTCCCCAAATTTGTACAGGTGTTGGACTGTGTTAAAGTTAGACATTCCCCAAAGTTTGTACAGGTGGTGGACTGTGTTAAAAGTTAAACATTCCCCAAAAGTTTTGTACAGGTGTGGACTGTGTTAAAGTTACATTCCCCAAATTTTTGTACGGTGTTGGACTGTGTAAAGTTAGAAAACATTCCCCAAAATTTTTGTACAGGTGTGGACTGTGTTAAAGTTACATTCCCCAAAAGTTTGTACAGGTGTGTGGACTGTGTTAAAGTTAAACATTCCCCAAATTTGTACAGGTGTGGACTGGTGTTAAAGTTAACATTCCCCAAAAGTTTGTACAGTGTGGACTGTGTTAAAGTTAAACATTCCCCAAAATTTTGTACAGGTGTGGACTGTGTTTAAAGTTAGACATTCCCCCAAAAGTTTGTACAGGTGTGGACTGTGTTAAAGTTAAACATTCCCCAAAATTTGTTACAGGTGTGGACTGTGTTAAAGTTAGACATTCCCCAAATTTTTGTACAGGTGTGGACTGTGTTAAAGTTAGACATTCCCCAAAATTTTGTACAGGTGTGGACTGTGTTAAAGTTAGACATTCCCCAAAAATTTTGTACAGGTGTGGACTGTGTTAAAGTTAGACATTCCCCAAAATTTTGTACAGGTGTGGACTGTGTTAAAGAAACATTCCCCCAAATTTGTACAGGTGTGGACTGTGTTAAGTTAACATTCCCCAAAATTTTGTACAGGTGCGGACGACTGTGTTAAAGTTAGACATTCCCCAAAATTTTGTACAGGTGTGGACTGTGTTAAAGTTAGACATTCCCCAAAATTTGAACTTGTTTTATTTGCAGTGCCACATTGGGATATTGATCTTGCTATGAAAAAATCATCAATAACTTAAAATTGGTTGACTTTCAGACTTTTTTAATATCATTTTTAGATTCTTTGGGCAAACATCCTGTTATAAACCAATTTTTAGGAGTAGGAAAGCTCTAAAACTCATTTTTCAGACAAAAATAGATTACAAAAAGTCGCCATCTTTCGCGACCCTCCCCCCTCAAATTTGGAGAGCTAAAAATCGAAATAACTCCGCCAATTCTTGGAATTGGAAACTCAAATTTGGGGGATTGTCTTACTTTAAGATAGTCCACACCCGTACAAAATTTCAGAAAAATTGAAGGGCCTGGATGATTTGACATGGAATTACCCATAAGGAAGGACTACATATAATGAGATAAAAAAACCCACAAAAAAAACATAAAAAACAAACAACGAACACACTCCTAAAAACGACCAATAGCCTGGCCCCACATAAACCTTATACACCATAAACTTCCGTTCCGAAGGTGGTCCCCCATTTTAGTACTGAACAGATTCATCGATGCTTAACTTCTGTCATCTTAACTGCGGTAATCTGCGCCACAAGTTAATAATAAGACAACCACAATCGTCAAACAAGAAAACTCGACCTTTATTCAAGGAAGAACACCAAAGTGATACACGGCCATTAGACTTTTTAAATCCAACGTTCCCTAAGATCGTTAGCAGGAGTTGCTTCCCTTTATACATACAAATCCTTATCCTGGTATTGGTGGTTTCCATGTGAATTAACTGTAAATCACAAATATAGATTGGCTGTTATTATTTACTAAGCGTTTTGTTAAACTAACACTAAGGCCGTAAATAACTTAAAGTATCTGCTCTTACTAGGTATGGGCAAAATTTCGGTATGGCATCACATATCCACTTTATTTATACTTTTATAAAAAAAATCTAAATTGTCATTTATCTATTTTTTCTTTTTTCCGAAGAACAGAGCCTAAATCAACATATTAAAAAAATCTGTTTTTAATCTTTCGAACTATATGGATATCTTAAAGAAGACTGAACCGTAAATAGGCGAGAAAATAGATGGACCGTTATTCTTCTTTCAAAAACGTTTTGAGTTTCACTGGATATATTTAATCATATTATTCTAAGAATCTCCCTTTTTTTAATCGCTTGAAGGATTTTTTTCAAAAACTTTTTCGTGTGTAAGACTATTTTACATTCAGTTTTTGTAATTGCTAATTCGCATATTAATTCAAATTTGATTCGCTGATATATTTTAATCTAAGAAATATGAAAGTATTCGTAAAATATTGATAAAAAGGCTTTCATTTTTCTTTTTTACAACACCCCAGGGGAAATACAGAGGACATAGGCAAAGAGGCAACAGGGTGGAGTTCGCCTGCTGGAATGTAGCTGCTGATAAGCAGTAGCAGCTATTTTATAGATTTCGAAAAATCATTTGATTTTGGTTTAATTAATTAATTATATCCCTTAATCAGTAAAAATCAATAACCAAATTTGGTTTCTTAGTTAGAACGATATCAATGTGTATGCAAGATTTTAAATCTGAGTGACTTCCCGTTTTGGAGTCATGCGTCGACACGTACATACCAAATCCTCTTCTCTATATATTATATATAATGGGGAATTAACGTGAACAGTATTAGCATATAAAGGTGCTCAATGCTAAAATAGTAGAGCAGCTATAAAATCAAAAATTAAATATTAACACCATAGTATTTAATCTCTAATTTTATATATATATATATATATATATATATATATATATATATATAAAAGTAAAGTCAACGAGGTGGCTTAATGTCGATATCAGCCAGACAGCGAGGGAGTCTATTCCCTTTTCACTAGCACTAGACAAAGGAGATTGTTTTGGCATCTGAGGTAAGGCGCCACACCTACCATCAGCTCCTTACTTTACCGCACAGAGCCCTATGCTATTCATTCGCTGAGTTGGCGAGGGCAGTATCAAACCAGGAACCTTGCGATACCTAGGTGAGTGCTCTACGGACAGAGCTAAACTTGCTCTATAATACTAAAGATGAGTGAATGAATGATTATTTGCGATAGGCTTTTTTTCCTATTTAGTTTAATGACACAAAATACACCCCAAAATATTCCTTAGTTTTATTGCCCTTTGCTGACATATTATTTTTTGTTGCTTGTTGCGTTTTTAGATGTGTTATCTGATGGATTGCTATATGTTTTTTTGTTGTTGTTTTGTTTTTTTCGTTTGCGGTTTTTATTTTCTGTTTGCCCTTTACTTTTAAAAAAAATCATTGTAGGAGTCATTTGCTAAATTAAATAACTTCATATCAGTTTAAACTTGCTGCTACACATAGCAACCGACCAATCAAAACCCAGTCCCCTCCTCCCTTCCCTCATTAACGGACCAACACACAACGTTTATAATTTTACGATGAATTAAATTCCCCATTTGATCTGAAGATCGTATAGGAGAGAAACTGTTAGTAGCTAGACGTGCATTATATATACTAGCAAAATACACAACAACCTCCGGGCGATGTAAAAATAGATTTTTGAAACATATTGCCTGAGGGGTGGGAGTTAAAAATTCAATCTCAGCGAGTTTGTACCCTAAGTAAGTAAAATCATTAAATTCCTTAATGGATTAAAAAATAAAACAATTTGAAATGTAAACTTTAAATATGTATTAAAATAAAACAAACTATATATAGATATATAATACATGTATTTATTAAAACTTATTTTAAAAAAACAATGAGGACTGTCTAATGCTGCATGTTCAAATTTTTAGTGTAATTATTCTATATTATGACGATTTTGGGTAATGTGACGTAAGCAGTGACGTAGTTTTTGTTACAGACAAAAACCGGAAGCGAATCTCCATTATTAATAGATATTACACATAATATATACAGACATACATATATACACAATATATATACATACATATATACACATACTATATATACATACACGCATATATATACACACACACATACCATATATATACGCACACTATATATATACACATACTATATACACAGACACTATATATATTCACATACACACTATAGATACACACATACTATATATATAGTATGTAGTACATACTATATGCATACACACATATACACACATATATATATATATACATACACATACTATATACACACATACTATATATATACATATATACACACATATGCACATACTAATGTATACATATATACACCCATATACACATACTATATGTATACATATATACACCCATATACACATACTATATGTATATATATATACATATATGATGGCAGCAAACTCGTATTCAAGTATTGCCATTGCTTGATATAGTAACAAAAACAAAAAAAAAAAAAAAAAAAAAAAAATGCTCAATAGTTCAAACAAAATAATGGTGAGCTTCAAAAAGTTCAACAATGAGCTGCACGAAAGTGGCTCTTTAGTCCTGCAAAGTCTTGCACACCTTCCCACAATTACAGGTATTTCCAGGAAGCACAGGGTATTTTTATTAGTCCATCTCGCCGATGCACAGATTGGTGACTGATCAGGCCAGCTTTGCTCATACATAGCCTTCCACACTGGTCACATAGTAGACCGATTTGAAGCCCTTGATTGTCTACTTCTTTATTTTGCGAATATCTCTCTTCAACTGCTCATGCTGTATACGGCCGGTCTCAAACCTTTCCATGCCTCCTGCACAGCTCTTCTCCACTGTCCACGGTCCAAAGACTTACTCTCCCAGGTCTTCACATCGATGTTACATTTTTTCAAGGTCGACCTCAGGCAATCCTTGTATCTCATCTTGGGCCCTTGAGCAAACGCTGCCGTTTATAAGTTCCCCATAGAGCAGTTGTTTAGGAAGTCGCCCATCATTCATCCTTACCAAAATGCCCACTCCATCTCAATCTATGTTTGATTATGAGAGATTCTATGCTTTGACATTTGGCTCGCTTCAAAACCTCGATGTCACTGACGTACATTTGCCAGCGCACCCTAGTTTGTCGTAGGCATTGCTGGTGAAAGCGCTCGAGACGTTTAAGATGTTTCTTGTATGTAGTCCAGGTTTTC
>CM042158.1:46868088-46885588 GCA_023376005.1 Doryteuthis pealeii
CTAGTCGGCCACTCATGTGGACCACGTCTACCCATCCATCTCCCAGGAAAATGGTGATTCAGTCATTCACAAACAACAATAGCAAAATGTGGAGGAGCACTATTTTGAATTTAGAGGTTTGAATTTAGAGCCTTTCTTCCATTAAACCGGTTGCCATACCAAGGTTAGAGCCCGTTCTGTCCTACTACAGAGTAAACCAAGAACGAATGGCAATGAAAGGATACTTCACACTCCCTAGAGCTTCAGGACTGGAGCCTCACCATCAGATGCAGTTTAGTGTCATATCAGAGACATCCTTTTTTTGTAGGTTTTTATCCCTCTACAGGTGATACGGTCAGCGTATTCTAAGCCCTCACAACAGGGTGGCCAGATTAGTGAGGTTTAACTTGTAATAATTATATAACAATAATAATAACTAGAAAGACCTATGGATATACCACACTGATAATTATTATTACAACGTTTGATATATTTACTTAAGAGCTATTGATAAATAGTTCAATATGTAAAAAGTAAAAAATTCTTGATTTAACTTTTTTTCTTTCTTTCCTTCTTTTCATCTTCTCATTATATTCGATTGAAACAAATAAGTGTTATCAATTACGTTCATTCTCTCTATCTTACCCTACTCCCTTTCTTTCTTATTGTATTTTTTACTGTTGAGCATGTACCCTTTCTTCCCTTTCTTTCTTTATAATAAAAACGGAATGGTCCATTATATATCTGAGGTGACGTGACGACAGTCATAAGAAATAAGAATTCGGCGGATAAGCAACACCAGATAATTTGGATCTACATTTCATCTTGGACGATTCGGGCGGTCTCATTTTTAACCAGGGGTGTTGCAAGAGGATAACGGTCGTATAAATAAGGAACACTAATATTGATATATAGATTAAATTAAACAATGAAAATTCACTTACATTTTTCATTCTTGGAAGTACGAATCGAATCGAAAGTTGAAATGCCAATCATCATTGATTTTTCAGAATAACTGGAAAAAAAAACAATAGGAAAGGGTTAATTATTTTCTAGTTGAATCTCTTTAAAAAACAAAACAACAAAAAAACTAAAAAACAACAAAAACGAGACGTTAATGTATGTGCGCGTATGCATATGCACGAACGGGTAATTCTTACATTTATATAGATAATCTAAAAAAAAGGAAGTGCGTGGTGTAATGGTTAAAGTCATGGGAAATGGACTCGTCGCCCCGAGTTCAAATCCTTGATGTGGTAATTGCATTTCACTTAGCGCTAATACTCTTGGGAAAGGTATGAATTCTACTCTCCCTCCAGCTATGGGTAAATAGTAGGACAGACTGGGCTCTTTGACCTTGGTTAGGCAACCGGTCTAGGAGAAGGAAAACTCTGAATTCAAACCTGTTGTACTCCGCTTAAGAAATTGACCTTGTGTCACATCCTGCTCGTGCGGAAGGGTTTATATATATATATATATATATATATATATATATATATATATATATATATATATAGAGAGAGAGAGAGATTATAAATAGTAAAGTCTGCGGAGTGGGCTATTCTCGGAACCAACCGAACAGCGAGGGAGTCTATCTCCTTTCCGTTTGTACTAGACCAGGGAGATTGTTTATACTACCTTCAGTTTCCAGATGCTTTGCCGCACAGATCAGATTACGCAAGCTATGCTGCTTATGTGCTGAGTTGGCGAGGACCGGTATCGACCCTGGAAACTTGCAATTCCTTGGTGAATGTTTATCGACCCCTCTAAAAATAACTGCCTATTAAATGATAATCTTTTAAAAGCTGAAGATGACGCCAATTGTAGTTGGTACGCTTGGAACAGTTTCCAAAGGCTTGGAAAAGAGACTGGAAGGATTGGAGATCAGAGGAAGTTTGGTTTGTTTTGTTTTACGGCATATCAACCACAGTGGGTCATTTAATACCGATAAAGTATTGAAATAAATTAATTTCCTAATGAATATACACTTTTCTTTCATAAATTCTTTAATAAATTTCTATTTAACCCATAGATGGGACCCTAACAGGTACTACCACTCCGGGTCAGAATGGACCAGGGAGCAATGGTGATGAAGGGGTGCTCCACATTCTCCAAACCTCCAGAACTGGAACCTCACCATCAGATAGAGTTTAACGTCATTCCCAGGATATGTAGACCCTCAGCCACAGCCTTCTAGTACCCATATGATAAAAAAGGGCAATAGGGCTGGGGCAATCATATAGATGTTAGGGCTTGACGCGACCAGCCGATTGATCGCCCGTCTAGCCCAAGTAAGGACCAAAGTGGAATATTGCATGTCATGGACTGCTCAACCACCTGGGTCCTATCCTTAAGCATCATGGGTCGCCACCCACGGCCAACAGGTGGCCCCATTGGTTGTGTCTTACCCCTCTGCAGAGGTGCAGTCGGTGCATTCTAACGCCCCAGCCGACAGGGCGGCAGAGGAAGAATCGAAAGCACAGCATTGTTAAAATTGGCTAGAAGAGTCTTGGAGATTTGAGGAGACTTGCTTTCATTCTGATTTTAGAGAAAGAATCACCAGTTAACGCTGATGTGAAAAACTAACAAGGAGTGATATAATCAGACATAAAAGGAATATAAAACTAAGCATGACTGGGCGGGAAAGGTGATCCACTGAGAATTGTGCAAGAAATTAAAAATTGACCATGCTGACAAATGGTATATGCAAAAACCACAAAAGGAATCCAAAGCTGGGCATGACAGGGCTGGAAAGGTGATCCACTGAGAATTGTGCAATAGATTAAAACTTGACCATGCTGACAAATGGTATATGCAAAAACCACAAAAGGAATCCAAAGCTGGGCATGACAGGGCTGGAAAGGTGATCCACTGAGAATTGTGCAATAGATTAAAACTTGACCATGCTGACAAATGGTATATGCAAAAACCACAAAAGGAATACAAAGCTAGGCATGACAGGGCTGGAAAGGTGATCCACTGAGAATTGTGCAATAGATTAAAACTTGACCATGCTGACAAATGGTATATGCAAAAACCACAAAAGGAATCCAAAGCTGGGCATGACAGGGCTGGAAAGGTGATCCACTGAGAATTGTGCAATAGATTAAAACTTGACCATGCTGACAAATGCTATATGCAAAAACCACAAAAGGAATACAAAGCTGGGCATGACAGGGTTGGAAAGGTGATCCACTGAGAATTGTGCAATAGATTAAAACTTGACCATGCTGACAAATGGTATATGCAAAAACCACAAAAGGAATCCAAAGCTAGGCATGACAGGGTTGGAAAGGTGATCCACTGAGAATTGTGCAATAGATTAAAACTTGACCATGCTGACAAATGGTATATGCAAAAACCACAAAAGGAATCCAAAGCTGGGCATGACAGGGCTGGAAAGGTGATCCACTGAGAATCGTGCAAGAAATTAAAAATTGACCATGCTGACAAATGGTATATGCAAAAACCACAAAAGGAATCCAAAGCTAGGCATGACAGGGCTGGAAAGGTGATCCACTGAGAATTGTGCAATAGATTAAAACTTGACCATGTTATCAAATGGTATATGCAAAAACCAGAATCTGTCTGAGAAAATGATAGATGTAAAATCCTGAGATTTCGAGCTACAAACGGATCACCAAATCCCGGCTAGAACACCAGAGCTAGTATTAATTAACAAGACAAAATTGCTATTTAGTGGATAATAATAAGCGAATGCAGCAAACTAGCACACAGAGAGTACCCGATTAGGCACGACTGGGTATGAAAGGCGATCAATTGTGAATTGTGCAAGAAATTAAATTTTGACTATTCTACCAAATGACATATGCACAAACCAGAATCCGTCCCAGAGAAAATTCTCTGGATTTGAGCTATAAACGGATCACCCAATCCAGGCTAGAAGATCAGACCTAGTATTAATTAACAAACAAAAAAACTTGTCATCTCTTGGATTTTGCGGTTCTAGCTGACCTCACAGTGAGAAGAAAAAGAGAACAAAAGGATAAACAAAGACTTGAAAAAGCTGTGGAACATGAATGTGACGGTGATATCAATTGTATATGGAACACTTGAAATAGTTTCCAAAGGATTGGAAAGGTGAGTGGTGGAACTGAAGATCAGAGGAAGTATCGAGATTATTCAGACCACAGTGCTGTTTAAATCGACTCGAATACTTAGAAGAGACCTGCTGTCACGTAGCCTTCAGTGAAAAACCATAAATTAAAAATTCGTCGGCAAACTCGCAAGCCGTGAAGAAGAAAAAGAAAAAAAGAAAAAGAAAAAGAAAAAAACGATGACGATGATGACAGTGTCTGAATAGCTAAACGGTCAATTCCATGGAAAATGTAATCGGAGAGCCGAGTTCAAATCCTGGCAAAGAACGTTCATTTCACATTCTTGGTAAAGGCATGACACTATGTCTTTCCCTCTTATAGAAAATAATGAAAGTAGAGTGGCCTCTCTAGTCTTAGTTGGGAACCAGTTTAGAAGAAGGGTAGGCATGAGTGAATGCAGCCACTTAACTGTAAAGACAGGCCAAATAAAGAAATGGTTATTCAGACAGAACGCACCCGATCCGATTCAAAACGCAGTAAAATTAACTTGGAAATATTAGACAGAACGCACTGATTCTCAGGAGAGGGACCAGGAGTGACACTTAGATCCTAGGTAGGGGGGGGGGAGCGACTCTTTGATCATTGAGGAAGGGGACCGGGAAACAATTTGACCCTATGGGGAGGAACCGGAAGCAACAATTTGATCATAGGGGGAGGTTATGGGAGCAACAATTTAACCCTACGGGGAGGGTCTGGGAGCAACAATTTGATCCTTCGTGCGGTTCCACACAGGGAAATCTTATTTTTACAATACTAGCAAAATAAAAATTGCAAAAACTAGAAACGTGCGATTGTCTGTGTATATATATATAAGGTTTTTTTTTTCTTTAATATTATCACCCGTAAGGCAGTACGTTTATGCTATAATTTTAAATAGTTAAAATATTTATATGGGAGTATCTTTGTTAGAATGGTCGAACGGATATTATAAAGTCCCCATGCTTTCGCTATCAAGATATGGCCTCCAACAAACAGGGTTGGCGAGACACGTACCGCACAGGAGCTGAGCGGTACAATATCGAGATCAACAGGGGGGGGGGGCAACGTCTTCGTCACCATGCACCACAGAATGCAGATGGAAATTTACATTACAATGTGCGTGACCACATGATATTTACCGCGTACCCCACTTGTACGGGTCAGGCACAAAGTCCCTATTAACGTGGAACCACCCACAAGCCGAAGCTCATGAAGTGGCAGGTGGAAAAATTGCGTCGATCCCGTCGGCATTCCCCCTCAAGGGGGGCGCCTCAGGCACTGGGCAATAAACCCAGCCCTGCCCCTTTAAATCAAGGGGGCAGGTGTTGCCTGGGGGGATAGCCCCCTGGGATCGACGCCGTTAATTATAGCACTCCCCACCCGTTGGGCGGGGCTACATCTGCAATTCCAGAATTGGACTAACTAGCCACTTGAGGGTCACAACTGATGAACGACGTGAAGTGACGTCATCGTCGTTTACGACGGACTTCAAAAAGAAAGAAAAAACTGATATTATGGAGCCTACTTGAGGGAGATTCCAATAATGTGTTGACAGGGATGGGGAACAGGTGGAGACTTTAAAATCATAAAGGAACTCTCATAAAGATATCGACATTTTTAAAAACACCCTATATTTATGTCAATATGCGGAGTGTGTGCATTTTTTTTCTCTAGCAGTTCTATTTTTATTAATTATTAACTGACATATACTGGCTTATAGCGATGGTTTGCAAGCTAGTATGACAGACCATCAGTCTAGCGAGTTTGATCCTCACCGGGTTTCATAGTAAGATAGCATTGTGCCAAACTTCGTAAATATCTAATAATGGTACAAATGCAGAATAGCGCTAAAGATAATGTTAGAATCACATTTTACGTATAAATAGATTATTGAAACTCCCGAAGTAGCCTAACCCTTACTCTAACGTGACAAAGGTTTCGGGTATTTCCGTGAAATGTAATGCTTTTTATACGTTGTCTAATGATATTATCCCTTGCGCATTATTATGTAATTGAAAACATTTAAATATTTCTTTAAACTAAAATCCATCATGACACTAGGATTTCGGATTAAACTTTATCAAAAAATAAGATTTTATATGTAGCCATAAGATACAAGGAATTTTTTAGAAAGGTTTTTAGGATATTATTCCTACAAAAGAATCCAAAATTATTACTTTGATTTTAAAAGTTGTTGTAAAAAGTAAAGTCTGTGGGCAGGCCTATGGTCGGTATCAGCCAAACAGCGAGGGGGTCTACCCAGTTTAAAAAAATGCCGACGTTATTTGCTGATCTTACTAAGGAAATAATCACAATTTCTTTAACTTTTTGGGCTGAAATACGGAAAGAAATCTTTTTTAACAGATGAGAAACTTAAAAATATCGTAAGAAAGACCAAAGTACTTAATACTTACTTAGCTTCGCTTGTACAAAGCCAACTACGAGAGGGAGTCAATTTTTGAGGTGGTTTTGAGTACTTCAATACTTAAAAAAAAAAACAGTGTTTGAAGTCTTTTAACTGTGCTTGAATACCAACTTCTGATTTAAGTTAAAGATTGGCATCCTGTCTTAGTCAGGAATAAACTCTTTTAGTATATTATTTACATGAAGCCAAAATACGAGTGAAAAAGATTATGCTGCGCCAATGTTACAAATAAGAGTTTTTAAACACTAATTTCTTGCACCGGTTGAGGAATACATACCTTACTAACCCGGAGCACACTCCAACCTGGCCCATAATGCATCTCTCCACTTTTATAATAAAACTTCAAGTGTTAATTTTCGACCAATAAGATTAACAAAACGTGATTATTCTATTCATTATATCAACAAAAAATTTAGATATTGTCGTTTTAAAACAGGGTAGAACTTAATCGTTAAAACCTTTTAATCAAATATCCAGGAATCATTTATTCTGCAGAAATCGAAATACTAAATTCTTTGGAAGGATTATTCGGTGCCAGTTTAGTATGCGATCTACGTGCCAACGTGATGTAAAAAAGTCAAATTTTATATTAGTATGCGATCCATATGGACGTCCAATCTGACGTGTAAAATTTACCCCCCTCTATATTTAATACAATAAAACTTGAATAAAGGTTAATATTATCTTCAAAATTTTTGGACCATTCAAAAGAAGAAACATTAAAAAAAACAAAAAAACTCCTGATGATCTTTAAAAATAATTTTCAGCTTATGGAAATAATGAAAATTATGAACGAAAACAATGTATACATTTTCGCACCATTAAATCAATTGAAATTTAACGTAGCCAAAAACAATTTACGACTACAGGCTTTAAGAAAAATTCTATGAAAAATCAATTAAGAATCAAATTTTCTCGATGCCTATTCACTTGTTGATGAAATTATGTTTGAAATAAGTTTTTCCTAAAATATATTTGAGGAAACATTTTTACGAGGTCATCTCCCCCAATTTAATTTTATGAAATCTAAAAAAAAATGAAGCGATAAAAAACGATTTTTAAATTTTTCCATAAAGATAAAAGTCTGAATTATTGTATCAAAAGTCTAGCGCTAGCGAAAAGAGGATACACTCCCTCGCTTTTTGACTGATACCATATCTGCCATATGCCACTCTGCCAACTTTTCTTCGTTTACTTTTATGTGATCTAAATATATCATTTGTTTATCATGGCTTGAAATTAATACATTATCATTTAGTAGAGCATTCGCCTAGCAATTACTTAGGGTTCGATACCGGTCCTCGTCAACACAGCGCATAAGTAACTCAGCTTGGATAATCTTATCTGAACGGTAAAGCATCTGCTAGCTGATGGTAGGTGTGACGCTACACATCAGCAAAACAATATAATATAGATTTGAAAATAATTAATCCAATTTATAGGCAAATTAAATAAGTAGAGCATTCGCCTAGCAATTACTTAGGGTTCGATACCGGTCCTCGTCAACACAGCGCATAAGTAACTCAGCTTGGATAATCTTATCTGAACGGTAAAGCATCTGCTAGCTGATGGTAGGTGTGACGCTACACATCAGCAAAACAATATAATATAGATTTGAAAATAATTAATCCAATTTATAGGCAAATTAAATAAGTAGAGCATTCGCCTAGCAATTACTTAGGGTTCGATACCGGTCCTCGTCAACACAGCGCATAAGTAACTCAGCTTGGATAATCTTATCTGAACGGTAAAGCATCTGCTAGCTGATGGTAGGTGTGACGCTACACATCAGCAAAACAATATAATATAGATTTGAAAATAATTAATCCAATTTATAGGCAAATTAAATAAGTAGAGCATTCGCCTAGCAATTACTTAGGGTTCGATACCGGTCCTCGTCAACACAGCGCATAAGTAACTCAGCTTGGATAATCTTATCTGAACGGTAAAGCATCTGCTAGCTGATGGTAGGTGTGACGCTACACATCAGCAAAACAATATAATATAGATTTGAAAATAATTAATCCAATTTATAGGCAAATTAAATAAGTAGAGCATTCGCCTAGCAATTACTTAGGGTTCGATACCGGTCCTCGTCAACACAGCGCATAAGTAACTCAGCTTGGATAATCTTATCTGAACGGTAAAGCATCTGCTAGCTGATGGTAGGTGTGACGCTACACATAAGCAAAACAATATAATATAGATTTGAAAATAATTAATCCAATTTATAGGCAAATTAAATAAGTAGAGCATTCGCCTAGCAATTACTTAGGGTTCGATACCGGTCCTCGTCAACACAGCGCATAAGTAACTCAGCTTGGATAATCTTATCTGAACGGTAAAGCATCTGCTAGCTGATGGTAGGTGTGACGCTACACATCAGCAAAACAATATAATATAGATTTGAAAATAATTAATCCAATTTATAGGCAAATTAAATAAGTAGAGCATTCGCCTAGCAATTACTTAGGGTTCGATACCGGTCCTCGTCAACACAGCGCATAAGTAACTCAGCTTGGATAATCTTATCTGAACGGTAAAGCATCTGCTAGCTGATGGTAGGTGTGACGCTACACATCAGCAAAACAATATAATATAGATTTGAAAATAATTAATCCAATTTATAGGCAAATTAAATAAGTAGAGCATTCGCCTAGCAATTACTTAGGGTTCGATACCGGTCCTCGTCAACACAGCGCATAAGTAACTCAGCTTGGATAATCTTATCTGAACGGTAAAGCATCTGCTAGCTGATGGTAGGTGTGACGCTACACATAAGCAAAACAATATAATATAGATTTGAAAATAATTAATCCAATTTATAGGCAAATTAAATAAGTAGAGCATTCGCCTAGCAATTACTTAGGGTTCGATACCGGTCCTCGTCAACACAGCGCATAAGTAACTCAGCTTGGATAATCTTATCTGAACGGTAAAGCATCTGCTAGCTGATGGTAGGTGTGACGCTACACATCAGCAAAAAATATAATATAGATTTGAAAATAATTAATCCAATTTATAGGCAAATTAAATAAGTAGAGCATTCGCCTAGCAATTACTTAGGGTTCGATACCGGTCCTCGTCAACACAGCGCATAAGTAACTCAGCTTGGATAATCTTATCTGAACGGTAAAGCATCTGCTAGCTGATGGTAGGTGTGACGCTACACATAAGCAAAACAATATAATATAGATTTGAAAATAATTAATCCAATTTATAGGCAAATTAAATAAGTAGAGCATTCGCCTAGCAATTACTTAGGGTTCGATACCGGTCCTCGTCAACACAGCGCATAAGTAACTCAGCTTGGATAATCTTATCTGAACGGTAAAGCATCTGCTAGCTGATGGTAGGTGTGACGCTACACATAAGCAAAACAATATAATATAGATTTGAAAATAATTAATCCAATTTATAGGCAAATTAAATAAGTAGAGCATTCGCCTAGCAATTACTTAGGGTTCGATACCGGTCCTCGTCAACACAGCGCATAAGTAACTCAGCTTGGATAATCTTATCTGAACGGTAAAGCATCTGCTAGCTGATGGTAGGTGTGACGCTACACATAAGCAAAACAATATAATATAGATTTGAAAATAATTAATCCAATTTATAGGCAAATTAAATAAGTAGAGCATTCGCCTAGCAATTACTTAGGGTTCGATACCGGTCCTCGTCAACACAGCGCATAAGTAACTCAGCTTGGATAATCTTATCTGAACGGTAAAGCATCTGCTAGCTGATGGTAGGTGTGACGCTACACATCAGCAAAACAATATAATATAGATTTGAAAATAATTAATCCAATTTATAGGCAAATTAAATAAGTAGAGCATTCGCCTAGCAATTACTTAGGGTTCGATACCGGTCCTCGTCAACACAGCGCATAAGTAACTCAGCTTGGATAATCTTATCTGAACGGTAAAGCATCTGCTAGCTGATGGTAGGTGTGACGCTACACATAAGCAAAACAATATAATATAGATTTGAAAATAATTAATCCAATTTATAGGCAAATTAAATATACATAAAAAATTATTATTTCGTGCTATATTAAACAAATCGTTGTAACAACATCCCACAAGAAAGCAGCTGTGCGGCCACTTGCCTCCTATCACACAAACCGTCCGAGTGATACGAACAAGACATGCTGGACACTGCTGGGGAAGTAAGGACGGACTTATAAGCGACGTTCTCCTTAGGACACTAGCACACGGGCACGTCAGTGTGGGTCGTCCAGCAAAGATCTACATTGACCAGCTCTTCCCGGATGCACAGATGACCCCCGCCCCGCAAGAGCAAAATACAGTGTTAGATTGTCATGGATATTCGTACTACTAGCGCGACATGATGCTGATGATGATTATTATTAAAAGAAATTAAAATGAAGTGGAAAAATGGCATTTTCCCCTATCAACTGTCAAAAACATGAAATTGTAACCCAAACCCTTACCCTACCCCCAACCCCAACCCTTACCCTACCCTAACAATGAATTCTTGTTGATGTTTATGAAAACGTAATATAATTTTTTTTCGTTCCAAAAACGAAGCATGTAAAAAGTTATTTACATTACCTTTTATAAGGAAAGACGTTAAACATTAAATGCCCGGATGCTAGCTTTTAGAACCGGCTAAATAGCCTACTCGAAATTTATTACATATAGATCGCATATCAATGTTGTATCGATGATTTTGATATTGTTAGGCCATGTGTAAATTATCTGGCTTGTTTGGAATTCACAATTTACTGTTTGTAATTATTCACTTTCAGCGAATGGGCAAAGACAACATTCTATAACTTCCTGTAGCTCGCCCTGTCATCGAAAGTTAGAATACATCGACTGTGCCCCCTGTAGAGAGATGCCCGACCCCCCCCAAAAAAAAAAAAAACAGGGGTGTCTTGTGTTTCTCACTAAACTTCATCTGATGATAAGGTTCTGAAGTTCTGGAAAGTGTGGAGTACCTCTTCATTGCCATTACTCTCAGGTCCACTCTGGCCCCCTGTTTGGGTCCCGTCTATAGGTCAAATAGATCTGTTTTAAAATTATTCGTATTCGATAGGACCGTGTGCAAAAAAAAAAAAAAAAGTTCTTAAGCAACTGCAAAAAAAATGTAAGTATGAAATTACAGCGGTACCTTGACTTACGAGTGAACCAACTTACAAGTTTTTCGAGTTACGAGCTGTCACTCGATCGATTTTTTGCTTTGTATTGAGAGCTAAAATTTGAGGTACGAGCGAGTTTCAGATAAGTTGACTAAAAGCATTTAAGTTTCCAAATTTATTACGCCAAGGAAAAATATCATTTATAAAAAAATAAACATTAAAACATATTACAGTACATAATTCATTACATTCTATTTTATTATGTTTTTATACAATAGTGCTATTTTTCTTATTAAAAATAAAACGTAACAAAAAACTTTATGGGACGGGGTGAAACGTATTAATGGCATTTCAGTTTATTTCAATGGGGAAAATTGATTTGATATACGAGGAAACTGAGTTACAAGCGGAACGAATTAAACTGTGATACTAATGCACAGTAACGCGCAAAAGATAATATGATTACGTATAAAACCATTAGATTTTATGGAAATACTCGAAATCTTTGAGACGCTAGGGTAAGGGTAAGGGTTGGTGTTAGGTTTAGGGTTAGTGGTAGTGGTAGTGTTAGGGTTAGGCTACTTCATGAGTTTCCGTTATCTAATGCTATTTATACGTGAAATGTGATTCTAATGATATTATCTAGGTATACCCAATTTGTCGAAAAATCTGTTTTTAACAAATTTCTGGTAATTTTTTTTCAATCGAAAGGGTTAAATTTATTTTCTAAACATTTTTTTACGCCATCTTTATATAACTGTTACAGCTATATTTGAACAAAAATGACCGAAAAAATAATTTTAAATGTATTTAAAATAAATTACGTGTAATATTATTTTGCTTATTTTTTTACTGATGCTCATTATGTGACTACTTTTCGACTTAGACAAAAAATTTGACCTTATATAATCGATTTAATTAATTTTAATTCGTTTTTAAAATGAAAAGCAGACGGAAATTTGGGTATACCTAATATTATCTTGTGCGTGCTATTCTGCATTTTCACCGTAAAATCTGCAATGCCTGTTTAGTAGATGTAAGCATTGAAGTACGTTTTGGTTTTAATTCCTTGTGTAATAAGAGTAGTTGATTGTTTTTTTGTTTTGTTTTTTTTACCATTGAGAATTTGCCGGATATTTCTGTCTCTGGTCAGAACGTCTTCGCTTGTTTAATCGTTTCCCATCCATTTTCTGGAGAGCTTTTTTTAAAATTTCCGTTTGGGAAGTAAAGCCTTTTCAATTCACTTTAAACAAAGCGGCCATCCTGTAAGGTTGGCATGTATATACACAGATACATATATACATATATATGTATATATATACAGGTATATATATGAATATACATATATATATATGTGTGTGTATATTTCCCGATATATATCTTTTTTTAAATATTTATTTTTCTTTTGTGGTTTGGTTTTCTCGAGAAGAGAAAAGACGCTAATATTGGAGGGCCGCGTTCGTTTCCTAACGAATTTTAGACATGTGAAGAAGATTACGGATATAGTAGAAAAAGATAAAAATAAATAAAATGACGTTTTAGATAAAATGACGTAGGATGTGATGAAATGAACACGTGACTTCATCGCATGAATGGAAATTGTCGTAATGTTCGACTCACAATAACTATTTTGTGCAAAGATTATCTTGCATCTATGTATTCGTACGACCGTTATCATCTTGCAACACCTTCTGGTTAAAAATGAGACCGTCCAAATCCTCTAAGATGAAATGCAAAAATGTAAATGCTGATTATCTGGCGTTACTTATCCGCCGAATTCTTATTTCTTATGAGCTAAATAATGAAACATTCCGTTTTTATTAGAAAAAAGAAAGAGAAGAAAAAGAACATGGTACACAGAAAAAAATAATAAGAAAGAAAGATAGAAAGTAGGGGAAAGATAGAGAGAGGATATGAACGCGCGGAAGCGATAACGCCAATCCGTTTTAATCGAACATAATGAAAAGACGAAAAGAATGAAAGGAAGAAAGATGTAATAGTTAAATCAAAATTATTATGATTAAATTATTTGTTGTAATGATTGAATTATCATACTGCAGTATATCCACGGTTCCTATTGAGTGTCGTCACCTCAACTAAATAATTAACTATTCTGTTTTTATTATAAAGAAAAAAGGGATGAAAAAGGACATACTACACAGAAAAAATATAAGACAGAAAGAGAGTAGGGGAAAGTTAGATAGATGGATTGAGCCCGCGGAAGCGATAATGCTAATATGTTTGAATCGACAAAAGATGAAAAGAAGGAAAGAAAGAAAGAAAAAAAAGAGTGAGAGAGAGTTAAATTAAGATTATTATACTTTTTACATATTGAACTAATTCGCAATGGCTCTAAAGTAAACATATCAAACGTTGTAATAATTAAATTATCATACTGTGGTATATCCACAGGTCCTGCTAGTTTAAACTAAAATCACTACAATGGGATTCATTTAACAGCTACACTAATTATACAGGATGTGGCAGAAATATCTACCACTTTTTAAACTATCACCTGGTGTAAGTGAACGTAGGCAAGTTGTAATGGTAGCTACACCTAACTAATGTCTTTCCATTTTCAAATACATTTGGGGAATGTTTAACTTTAACACAGTCCACACCTGTACAACATAAAAAAACCTAACATTAATAAAATAGCCTTTAAAGTCGGAGACAACGTATTAAATATCTTCAATAACTAACACTTACCCAACCCGTCTCTTAAAAATAATAGACTCTCTGAATTTGATAAAAGCATAGATAACAAAACTAAAAATTAACTAAAAACCAAATTACATAACCCCATGAATACGACTGGAGCAACAGTCGAAAGCGCTCGGGAAATTAGTATGAAAAATATCATGAATCAACTCGATCCAGATTCAAAAAGGATAGCCAGAAGACTGGAAAAAATATCCATACAAAAAATGAAAAAAAAATACTCCGTGTTGTTCAATAACACATGTCTTAAGAATAATTTGCTGCCAAAATACACAAAAATTTAATACATATATATATATATATATATATATATATATATATATATATATATATTTTATTGGAAAAATAGAAATTAATCCAATTTTATGTAAGTATATAAAAAAATTGAAAAAACAACAAGGTGTTCAGATGGTAGAGGAGGTTTCCCCATATTCTTTCACCAAGCGCTTTCGACCACATCCCGGATTGTTTTCAGAGGGATTATTTGTTGTATAGTTGTTTGTTTTTGTTTTTTGTGGTGCAAGGTTTATTCAGTGGAAAGGGTTGAAAATCATCAAGAAGAAATATTTCATAGTATTCAACCAAACCTATCTAAATAACACACACACACACCTCTCTCTATATGTATATCTTATTATAATGGAGATTGTGTGTTTTTCTGTCTGTAACCGAAACTACATTACTACTTAAGTCATAATTCCCTTAAGTTATTGACATCACATTCTCAATGATTTCATTTTTATTTAAACCTCAATTATTAATAAAATTGTTTTACATTATTTATACTGTTAACCATATCTACATGATATTTACCACGTACCCCACTTGTACGGGTCAGGCACAAAGTCCCTATTAACGTGGGACCACCCACAAGCCGAAGCTCATGGAGTGGCAGGTGAAAAATTGCGTCGATCCCGTCGGCATTCCCCCTCAAGGGGGGCGCCTCAGGCACTGGGCAATAAACCCAGCCCTGCCCCTTTAAATCGAGGGGGCAGGTGTTGCCTGGGGGGATGGCCCCCTGGGATCGACGCCGTTAATTATATCAATGGTCCAGAGGCCGAAGCCACTGTTGACCATATCTACATGATATTTACCGCGTACCCCACTTGTACGGGTCAGGCACAAAGTCCCTATTAACGTGGGACCACCCACAAGCCGAAGCTCATGGAGTGGCAGGTGAAAAATTGCGTCGATCCGTCGGCATTCCCCCTCAAGGGGGGCGCCTCAGGCACTGGGCAATAAACCCAGCCCTGCCCCTTTAAATCGAGGGGGCAGGTGTTGCCTGGGGGGATGGCCCCCTGGGATCGACGCCGTTAATTATATCAATGGTCCAGAGGCCGAAGCCACTGTTGACCATATCTACATGATATTTACCGCGTACCCCACTTGTACGGGTCAGGCACAAAGTCCCTATTAACGTGGGACCACCCACAAACCGAAGCTCATGGAGTGGCAGGTGAAAAAATTGCGTCGATCCCGTCGGCATTCCCCCTCAAGGGGGCTCCTCAGGCGCTGGGCAATAAACCCAGCCCTGCCCCTTTAAATCGAGGGGGCAGGTGTTGCCTGGGGAGATGGCCCCCTGGGATCGACGCCGTTAATTATATCAATGGTCCAGAGGCCGAAGCCACTGTTGACCATATCTACATGGTATTTACCGCGTACCCCACTTGTACGGGTCAGGCACAAAGTCCCTATTAACGTGGGACCACCCACAAACCGAAGCTCATGGAGTGGCAGGTGAAAAATTGCGTCGATCCCGTCGGCATTCCCCCTCAAGGGGGCGCCTCAGGCACTGGGCAATAAACCCAGCCCTGCCCCTTTAAATCGAGGGGGCAGGTGTTGCCTGGGGGGATGGCCCCCTGGGATCGACGCTATTAACTTGTAAAGATCCAGGGCCGAAGCCACTGGACCCCCGGTGTTGACCAGGTCTACTGTATTTACCGCGTACCCCACTTGTACGGGTCAGGCACAAAGTCCCTATTAACGTGGGACCACCCACAAACCGAAGCTCATGGAGTGGCAGGTGAAAAAATTGCGTCGATCCCGTCGGCATTCCCCCTCAAGGGGGCGCCTCAGGCACTGGGCAATAAACCCAGCCCTGCCCCTTTAAATCGAGGGGGCAGGTGTTGCCTGGGGGGATGGCCCCCTGGGATCGACGCTATTAACTAGTAAAGATCCAGGGCCGAAGCCACTGGACCCCCGGCGTTGGCCAGGTCTACATGATATTTACCGCGTACCCCACTTGTACGGGTCAGGCACAAAGTCCCTATTAACGTGGGACCACCCACAAGCCGAAGCTCATGGAGTGGCAGGTGAAAAATTGCGTCGATCCCGTCGGCATTCCCCCTCAAGGGGGGCGCCTCAGGCACTGGGCAATAAACTCAGCCCTGCCCCTTTAAATCGAGGGGGCAGGTGTTGCCTGGGGGGATGGCCCCCTGGGATCGACGCCATTAATTATAGCACTCCCCACCCGTTGGGCGGGGCTACATACTAATAACATGTAATTTTCTTTATATATACAACAAAATAGCGGTTTACAGTGTGGACGGGAATGCTAATTTGCATATTGATATTAAAAATGTGATTTAAAAAAAAATGTGCTTAGTATTATTGATTTCTAACTGTTTGGTTTTATTTTAATGAATATAAGCAAAAATCTCTTCAATGAATCTTAAATGAAATCCATTAGCAAGAAAAGATAACTGTTATTTTATTCTTTACTTCCTCTTACTTCCTCTTTTAACTAAATACTTAAATTAGAAAAATAACAATGAAAGACGAGAGTGATAGAAGAGTAAGTTTCAGTTGTTCTATTTTTCGATTATACCCCCTTCTGTTTCAAATCTTTTTAACTGCATTCTTATTTAGTTTCATTAGCCTTTCTAATTTAATATAATATTCTATTACATTAAAACTTAAATACTTGCACCTGGAGGGTGCATATATTTGCTAGTATATATATATATATATATATATATATATATATATATATATATTATTTGTTTATTTATTTATTATTATTATTATTGTTTATATATCTGTTTATTTATTTAAAAAAAATTATGTGATGAGATCTTACAAACTCTACTCCATGTGAAAAATATGTGTGTGTGTGTGTGTGTGTGTGTGAAATGTATTTAGGAATTATTGCATTATTGTATTATTCATTGA
>CM042158.1:46888088-46930588 GCA_023376005.1 Doryteuthis pealeii
CGACTCCTTGTCAGACAAGGAACGAAAAGGAGTGAAAAAGAAAGGAAAGAAGCCGTCATGGAAAAGAGAATCAAAAGGAATGAGAGACAACAGCAACTCCAGCAAGCATCACTGTTTGTTTGCAGTCACTGCTCCAGAGACGGTCATTCAAAAATTGGTCTCTTCAGCCACTCACGCAGTTGCAGATTTAAAAAAAATGGACACTACGCCATCGTCTTTAGTAGACGGAAGGATGCCAACAACAATATATATATATATATATATATATATATATATATATATATATATATATATTTATATCAAAACCCTCCACACGAGTAGGATGTCACAAGCTTAATTTCATAAGCGGGGTCTAACAGGTTTCCATTTAGCTTTCATTCTCCTAGACTGGTTGCCATGCCGACGTTAAAGATCCCAGTCTGTCTTACTATTTACCCTCAGCTGGAGGGAGAATAGCCTTTCTCGAGGGTATTAGCACTATGTGTAATGAAAACAGACTCGTCCAGGATTTGAACTCGTCTTGCCGTATTCATATCCAACGTTGATAACCGTTACACTGTGCGCTTCCAGAAATGTTTTTCATGTCAGAATGCTGTCTTGTTAAAAAAAAGAAAAAAGAAAAGGCCGTTATAAAGATTACAGTAGTTATTTACCCGACCCGTTCGCCACGGGTAGGATGTGACACAAGGTCAAGAGAATGGGGCATCCAGCAAGGATCAAACTTGCTTTTCAGAAGTAATGGATTTACAAGACCAACTTGCAAACAATTACACCTCGATGGGACGCCCTTACAAAGATTACCAAGTATTAACGAATTAAGTTTCATTAGGATATCAAGGGAGATTACTACAAAATATTTTAAGAGTTACCTCCCTTTGTATTCTATTTTAAAAGTAGGTCTTCAGCTTTGCCCAACCCGTTCACAATAGGTAAGATTTGACACAAGGGTCGCACCAATGGGACATCCAGCGAGGACCGAACTCGCTAATCAGTAGTAATGGATCTGCGAGACTAGCTTGTTGACCATTACACCAGGTATAATGTAATAAGGATCTATCATGGTTTAATGGTTGCAAAGAAAGAAAAAGAAAGAAATATGTTTATTTTCGCACATTTTACAAAAAACACAACAAATGACTAATGTATGGAGGATGATCACTAATTAGGACTGAGCCTCTTCTAGTAGTGACCACCTATGCCATTTCATAGGTTTTCAGGTTTAAATAGTTTTAAAATATTTTAATAGATATAAGTAATTCTTTAAAAAAGAACAAACTTGTTAATTTTAAATAGAGACTGGGTCTCTTTTTTGTTGGTATTTGATTACTTCTCTATCTTTTAAACCAACCAATAGTAATTCTCTGTCGAGTCATTGTCGAATTCTGGACGTCTGGGTTGGAATTTTCGGAATCCCCAACATTTTTCCGTTGTATAATAATAATGAAATTTATTGTGTTCAGTGCTCAGGTGCACCACAACTCATCAAAGTCTCATGTCAAGTACACAGAATAATGTATTAGTGTCAGGAACATGAACAGTTTACAGTAATAATATGCATGTGTGTGTGTGCGCGTGTGTGCATATGTATGTGGAGAGTGGCATCAGGTATAGTGTCGGCGGACTACAGGAAGCATGGAGGCTTTGAAAGATTCAGGCGAACATTTCTCTGTTTCACCGAAGTCATTGTTAGTACAGGTCTTTGTCGGCTTAAAGATTTCGTTTCGTAAATATTTCTGACCACTTGTTTGTTATTATATTCTATTGCCTCAAAATATGATTTAGAAAAATAATGTCTTTATCAGATGAACTATGATGAAATATTTTCTCATCTATATTGTTTTTGTTTTTGTTAAGTATCTGGCCGCCATCCTTGGCCAGTTGTAAAAGAACTTAAAGTAAATAAGTAACTAAGTCAATAAGTCCTGTGGTATTGTTTCCTTTAGTAAGTGAATAAGTCCCGCGATATAATACTACGTTCCGACACCCAAGAAGATCCAAGTGGCAATGAGCTAAAATTAGAATCAGGCCAGTATAAATACAACAACAGCAGCAGCAGCACTGCCAGTGATTGGATAAGAGGTTGCCTTCTCTGGTCACGTGGTAGTCAGCGAGTCTATATTTAGAAGTGACCATTTAGTACAACCATGACTAGTGAGTTCATGCCTCACTGGGTGCCTCTTACATTCGGCCTTGTGCCACATCTAACCAAAGCTTAGTAAATAACTATATCGCGTGGTGTAATGGTTAGCAAGCTAGATTAGCAGACCATTGTTAGTGAGTTCGATTCTCACTGGGTGCCCCATACTTCTGGCCTTGTGCCACATCTAAGCTCAGCTTAGTAAATAACTAATGGGCACCTCACGTGGTGTAATGGTTAGCAAGCTCGCTTCGCAAACCATTGTTAGTGAGTTCGATTCTCATTGGGAGCCCCATACTTCTGGCCTTGTGCCATATCTAAGCTAAGCTTAGTAAATAACTATATCGCGTAGTGTAATGGTTAGCAAGTTAGACTGGCAAACCATGGCTAGTGAGTTCATGCCTCACTGGGTGCCTCTTACATTCGGCCTTGTGCCACATCTAACCAAAGCTTAGTAAATAACTATATCGCGTGGTGTAATGGTTAGCAAGCTAGATTAGCAGACCATTGTTAGTGAGTTCGATTCTCACTGGGTGCCCCATACTCTGGCCTTGTGCCATATCTAAGCTAAGCTTAGTAAATAAGTATATCCACAAAAATTCCAACAGTTTTTTTTATCCCTGTGTTTTTGCAAACTAAGCTACAAAATCATTGTTAGTGAATTCGATTTTCACAGTGTGTTCCACACATCTGGTCTTTGTAAATGACAATTATTATAACAATAACAATATTACCTAACGAGGATTATTATATTTTACTCACTTATTACCCGCAAAATAATCACGAGTGTTTTTTATTTTTATTTCATTAGACGAATTGAGGAAGCGCGGTGGTGTAATGGTTAGAGTCGTAGGAAATGGACTCGTCGACCCGAGTTCAAATCCTGGACGAAGCCACAGTTCACATAGCGCTAATACCCTTGGGAAAGGTATGAATCCAACTATTCTACCTCCAGCTATGGGTAAATAGTAGAGCAGTAAGGCTCTTTATCCTTGGTTAGGCAACCAGTCTAGGAGAAAAACTGAATCCAAACCTGGTCACTACTAGAATAGATTCAGGCCTACTTAGTGATCTATTTCAATTTAAAATTGAAAAATTTAAAAAAAAGAAAAGAAATCAAACCAAAATTAAACCAAAATTAATAATTACATATACTTCCCATTTTTTTTTGCTATGGTAACACGACGCTTACTCGTTTCGAGTTATTAACGAATTACACTTATTTACCTGTACAGCCCAAGATTGGAGGTGCGTGGTGAAAAAAATCATGCAACTGAGACTTTCAAAAAATTTAATGACCATTTGCTGCATATATCCCTTTGTCGTATAACACAAGCTGAAAAATGTAGTATAGGTTATTCGGTGATTTCCTAGAACTCTAACATAAACAAAGGGGAACCACTCTTGACTGATAAATTATCTATTTTCCCGTTAAACTAACCCTAAACCCTAACCCTAACCCCGTCTTCTTTTTTTCCTAGTAGTCCAATAAATAAATAAATAATTTATCAGTCAAGAGTGGTTTCCCTTTGTTTATGTTGGAGTTATAGGAAATAACCGGTTATTCTTACCGTCAAAATGACTGAGAAAAATCAAATCAAACGTTTTCTTTGAAAACTAACTTTATTTTAATGAATTCATTTTACTTCATTTTCTTTTTAATTCATGTACCTAATTTAATTTCTACTTAAATTAAAAGTTTCCCTGCTAACCCGTCTAAATCTGACTTTGTCCTCATATTTAAAATTTCAGTTTTTTTTCTTCTTCTGAGATCGATTGTCTTA
Source organism: Doryteuthis pealeii (assembly GCA_023376005.1). Lineage (NCBI taxonomy): Eukaryota > Metazoa > Mollusca > Cephalopoda > Myopsida > Loliginidae > Doryteuthis > Doryteuthis pealeii. Next base: position 46,892,010 of record CM042158.1, read on the forward strand.
CCAAGTCTAGAGAATCCAGTCTATCCGACTATTTTACCCCTAAATGGGATTAATGCCTTTACCAAGGGCATTAGCGCGAAGTGAAATGCAAACAACCTTTGCCAGGATTTGAACTCGGCTCGTCGAGTCTATTTGCTTTCGACGATAAACGTTATTTATTAAATTCATAACTATTTTGATTACATTATTGACTTTTTTTTCTACTGGAAGCGGCTACCCAGCGTCAACTTTTGGTTAATAATAACATTTGTCCCGAATTATTGAGGACTACCATTTGCATTTTGCCCAAGTTACTTCCCCTGCACTTAAAATTTTACGAGTTTTTTTAAGTACTAGCAGGATCTGTCAATATACCACAGTATGATAATATAATTATTACAACGTTTGATATGTATACTTAAGAGCTCTTGCGAAATACTTCAATATGTAAAAAGTATGATAATCTTGATTTAACGCTCTCTCTCTCTCTCTCTCTTCTCTCTCTCTCTCTCTCTCTCTCTCTCTCTCTCACACACACACAATCTTTTTTCTTCCTTTCTTTCTTTCCTTCTTTTCATCTTTTCATTATATTCGATTGAAACAGATTAACGTTATCACTTCCGCGCGCTCACCCCTCTCTCTATCTTTCCCCATATTCTTTCTTTCTTTCTTATTAATTTTTTTCTGTGTAGAATGACCTTTTTCTCCCTTTTCTTTCTTTATGATAAAAACGGAATGGTCAATTATTTAGTTCGATTGAAACTTCCACGCTTCCACGCATTCACACCCTCTCTATATATTTTCCTTACTCACTTTCTTTCTTTCTTTCTTTCTTTCTTTCGTATTAAATTTTTATAGCATGTCCTTTCCCCCCTTTCTTTATAATAAAAAAGTAATAGCCCATTATTTAGCTGAGGTGACGACACTTGTCCCTATCGGTCACCGCTCCTGGCAAGTCTTTCACACAGCATCAAGTATCCGTACAGATCTGATCAATGTAAGTTTTTGCTACACTGGTGTGTCCAGGTTAGTTGGTTTGTTGGTTGGATTTTACGGCATGTCAACCCTTGTTGGGTTTATGCCGAAGACGTTTTGTTTTAGTCATGCTTGATGGTATTCCCTTTTTTCTATTTAACTCATAGATTGGATCCTAACAGGTACTACCACTCCGGGTCAGAGTGGATCAAGGAGTAATGACAATGAAGGGTACTCCACACTCCCCAGAGCTACAGAATTTAAACTTCGCCATTAAATGCTGTTTAACGTTATACTCAGGACAATAAGACCCCCAGCCACCGTTGTCTAACACATATATAATAAAAAGGGTTTGGGAGTTTACCATAAGGGCAATAGGGTTGGGACAATCATATAGGTGCTAAGGCTTGATGCGACCAACTCATTGATCAGAGGGGCCTCTCCAACCACTCGTTTAACCTAAGTGAAGTGTTGCATGTCTCAGCCAGCCAGGATTACGTCAAGCATCAGAGGTGCAGTCGGCTTATTCTACAGCTCCACCCGACGGGTCTGGGTATGTCTAGGCGTAGCTGTCTACTGGAGAACGTCACTTATGAGTTTCTCCTTACTTTCCCAGCAGAGTCCAACGTGCCTTGTTCGTGTTACTTGGATGGTTTATATGATAGGAGGCAAGTGACCGCAAAGCTGATTTGGTTATTTCCTATAAGTCTAACATAAACAAAGGGGAACCACTCTTGACTGATAAATGATTTATTTATTTTCCCATTAAACTAACCCTAAACACTAACCTTAAACACTAGCCCTAACCCCGTCTTCTTTTTTTTACTAGTAGATCAATCAATAATAAATAATTTATCAGTCAAGAGTGGTTCCCCCTTGTTTATGCTAGACTGATAGGAAATAACCGCTGATTTTTATGAGGTGCTACAAAGGTGCATAACAAAGGGGAACCACTCTTGACTGATAAATGATTTATTTATTTTCCCATTAAACTAACCCTAAACCCTAAACACTAACCTTAAACACTAACCCTAACCCCGTCTTCTTTTTTACTAGTAGATCAATCAATAATAAATAGTTTATCAGTCAAGAGTGGTTCCCCCTTGTTTATGCTAGACTGATAGGAAATAACCGCTGATTTTTATGAGGTGCTACTTCCAGGATTTGTTCAAGAGAGTACGCAACATCCTTGTGTATTTACCATGTAGCTCTTTCTTCAAACGTTTCGTTAAAGTCCAAGTGATTCAGACATACAATTGTTGCAGTTTTTCTATTTATAAGGCGTGCTGGGGTCCACCACTTAAACATATACACTTGGCGTGGTGACGTGGATTAGACCATAGCCAATCAACAGCTCGAATACGTGGTTAGTTAACTAGTTAATCGGCGATATGGACTGTCGTTCATTTGCAAGTAATTCGACATTGACGAACGGACCTGCAACGAGGAACTTTGCTGAACGCAAGGATTTTACCCAACACCAGGAGCAATCAAAGGATCATACCCAACACCAAGGGACACCAATAAACAACCAAGGGATCATATCCAATACTGAGGGACACCAAGAAGCGACCAAAGGTTTCTTCATTAAGGATCGCGCTCTGCTTAACACAAGGGATCCCCGCTGGGGAGTGCTTTCGCTTGAAGCCTAAGGAAGACCACAAAAATGGTAACAACAATATCACTGGTGCGGCTACTGCTTGGAAGACTCATACAATTAATATACAACCGAGTTCAAAACTTGAAGGAGTATCTTTGCCTTTGTAAAACAAACAGCCTTTAACAGCAAGGTGGACAGTAAAATATAAAGGGCGAGAAACAAATCCTATTTAAAAATGCAGTTCGAATTGGATCTACGAATCCTACGAGGGTGAGTAAAAAGAATAATGCCATTTTGTTTAGGACAGGTATAATTACCAACAGAGGAACATGCATCATACATCAAAATGAAGGTGGTCCTCTGAGGATCACATCCCTATTTCTACACATAGTCACTGTTTCTCTCAATAGCAATGTTCCACCTTCGAATGAGAGCATGTATCCCTGCGCCGTAAAATTCTGTTGACTGTTCTTTGAGCCTCTGCAGATTTCACTTCCTCGTCACTGGAATAATGTTTGCCTCTCAAGCCCTCTTTTATGGGACCGAAGAGATGATAGTCTGAAGGCGCTAAATCTGGTGAGTATGGAGGATGCGATAAAGTTGTCCACCCGAATGAGGCGATTTCCTCCCTTATCCTGATGTTTGTGTGTGGTCGAGCATTGTCATGCAGAAGAAGGGCATTGTCAATTGGCAAGTTGAGTATTACTCGTTGAATTCTTACTCTGAGCCTCGTTAGGGTCTTAATGTAAGCCTTAGTTTTATATAAAAAATACTCCACATGAAATAAAGTAAATAGCATTTTTTTACTCAGCCTCGTAGTTAAAATATTTCGAGGTAAGTAAAGTAAAGTCGTCGGGGCGGCCTAAAGTCGGTATCAGCCAGTCAGCGAGGGTGTCTATCCCCTTTTCACTAGCGCTAGACCAAGGAGATTGTTTTGGCGTCTGAGGTAGAGCGCCACACCTACCATAAGTTCCTTACTTTACCGCACAGATCCCTGTGCTACTCATACGCTGAGTTGGCGAAGATCGGTATCGAACTAGGAACCTTGTGGTTTCTAGCCGAACGCTCTACCGACTGAGCTAACCCGGCCCCTACTATCAATTTCTGAAAGTTTGTTTGAAATCGGACCCAGAAATTTCGGTACTAATGTAGAATAGCTTGCAAGAAATAATATCATTATATTGCATATAAAAGCATTACATTTTATTACATTTCACGGAAATACCTGAAACCTTTGAGACGCTAGGGTTAGGATTAGGATAAGGTTAGGGTTAGGTTAGGATAAGGGTTTGGGTTAGGGTTAGGATAAGGGTTAGGGTTAAGGATAAGGGTTTGGGTTAGGGTTAGGATAAGGATTAGGATTAGGATAAGGGGGTTGGGTTAGGGTTAGGATAAAGGGTTTGAGGGTTAGGATAAGGGTTTGGGTTAGGATTAGGATAAGGGTTTGGGTTAGGTTAGGTTAGGATAAGGGTTTGGGTTAGGGTTAGGATAAGGGTTTGGGTTAGGATAAGGTTTGGGTTTTAGGATAAGGGTTTGGGTTAGGTTTAAGGGTTAGGGTTAGGATAAAGGGTTTGGGTTTAAGGGTTTAGGGTTAGGATTAGGATTAGGATAAGGGTTTGGGTTAGGGTTAGGATAAGGGTTTGGGTTAGGATTAGGATAAGGGTTTGGGTTAGGTTTAGGCTACTTAGGGAGTTTCCGTAATCTAATGCTATTTATACGTAAAATGCAATTCTGGTTGCACATTATGCTGCCTTTGTACCATAATTTCAAAGTGAATTTATTTATTTGTTTGTTATCTCCCCTCTTTTCTTCCTTCTCACATCAACCTTTAAATATAGATTTTAGAGAGAGAGAGAGAGAGAGAGAGAGAGAGAGAGAGAGAGAGAGAGAGAGAGAGAGAGTAGAAAAAGGTCGAGATAGAGAAAAGAAGTGAGAAATAGAGGTGAAAATTCAGACGGGTAGAAAAAGAGCGACAGAGAGAGAGAGAGAAGAGAGAGAGAGAGAGAGAGAGAGAGAGGGGGGAATAGAGGGATGGTAAAAGGTCGATCGAGACAGAGAGAGAAAGTGAGAAATAGAGAGAGGAAAAAAGACTGTTGGAGAAGAGAGAGAGAGAGAGAGAGAGAGATAGAGAGAGAGAGAGAGAGAGAGAGAGAGAGGGGGGAGGGCGTAGAGAAAATGGTAAAATAGACAGTGAAAAAGAGAATCAAAAAGTGAGTGGATAGTTACAAAAATTAGAGAGGAAAATAATAAGAGTGAATAAATAGAAATGGAAAGAAGAGAGAGAGAGAGAGGGAGAGAGAGAGAGAGAGAGAGAGAGAGAGAGAGAGAGAGAGAGAGAGAGAGGAGAATATTTGCACAGAACAATTACAATACTAATACACTATCTGTACACAGATCTAATCAATTCAGCCAATAATTCCCCAAAAAGGCCCTATTAAATTCTTCTTCTTACCATTTTTCTGAAAAAAAAAGTCGACAGGATGGCCTAAATTCGGTATTAGCCATACAGCGAGGGAGTCTATCCCCAATTCACTAGCGCTAGACCAGGGAGATTGTTTTTGCGTCTGAGGCGGAGCGCCACGCCTACCATCAGCTCACCACTCTGAAACCATCCTAATTTATCTTAAAATTTTCTACGCTATAACTTTTTTGAACTGATTAGGCAATTTGTTCCAAAATATATTAGAAAAAAAAAAGAAAAGAAAAAGAAATAAAAAAAAAATCCAAAAGAAAATAAAGAATAATAATAAAATAAATAATAATAAATAATAATAAAAGAAATAAAGAATAATAATAAAAAGAAAAAAGAAATCCAGACTTAGTTTTTAAAATCGGCCTTGACAGTCAGTTTCCAGTTCGAGGAGAAATATTTTAAAAAGTGACTACCATAATTAGTAATTCCATCTATTATTGAAATAAAATTTCCCGTATATAAACCCAAAATAGAGGCGGGTGGTTTAATAATTACCGTCATAGGAAATGGACTCGTCGACCCGAGTGTACAACACTAAAATCAATAACAAAATAAGAATATATAGAAGTTAAAAATAAGTAATACCACATGCAGGGTGTGTCCTAAACGTTCCGAGTTTGAAGCCATATTTACCAACATAGAAATGAACAATGAATGGAACGTTCATTTTTTTCAGAATACAAGGTGTGTCATAAAAGTGCCGAGTTTGAAGCTGTATTTACCAAGATAGAAATGAACAATGAATGGAACGTTAATTTTTTTTCAGAATACAAGGTGTGTCATAAAAGTACCGAGTTTGAAGCTGTATTTACCAAGATAGAAATGAACAATGAATAGAACATTAATTTTTTTCAGAATACAAGGTGTATCATAAAAGTACCGAGTTTGAAGCTGTATTTACCAAAATATAAATGAACAATGAATGGAACGTTAATTTTTTTTCCAGAATACAATGTGTGTCATAAAAGTGCCGAGTTTGAAGCTGTATTTACCAAGATAGAATGAACAATGAATGGAACGTTAATTTTTTTTCCAGATTACAAGGCGGGTCATAAAAGTGCCGAGTTTGAAGCTGTATTTACCAAGATAGGAATGAACAATGAATGGAACGTTAATTTTTTTTCCAGATTACAAGGCGGGTCATAAAAGTGCCGAGTTTGAAGCTGTATTTACCAAGATAGGAATGAACAATGAATGGAACGTTAATTTTTTTTCCAGATTACAAGGCGGGTCATAAAAGTGCCGAGTTTGAAGCTATATTTACTAAGATAGAAATGAACAATGAATGGAACGTTATTTTTTTCCAGAATACAAGGTGTGTCATAAAAGTCGAATTTGAAGCTGTATTTACCAAGATAGAAATGAACAATATATGGAACGTTAATATTTCCAGAATACAAGGTGTTTCCTAAAAGTGCCGAGTTTGAAGCTGTATTTACTAAGATAGGAATGAACAATGAATGGAACGTTAATTTTTTTTCCAGAATACAAGAAGTGTCATAAAAAAATACCGAGTTTGAAGCTGTATTTACCAAGATAGAAATGAACAATGAATGGAACGTTAATTTTTTTCCAGAATACAATGTGTGTCATAAAAGTGCCGAGTTTGAAGCTGTATTTACCAAGATAGGAATGAACAATGAATGGAACGTTAATTTTTTTTCCAGATTACAAGGCGGGTCATAAAAGTGCCGAGTTTGAAGCTATATTTACTAAGATAGAAATGAACAATGAATGGAACGTTATTTTTTTTCAGAATACAAGGTGTGTCATAAAAGTCGAATTTGAAGCTGTATTTACCAAGATAGAAATGAACAATATATGGAACGTTAATATTTCCAGAATACAAGGTGTTTCCTAAACGTTCCGAGTTTGAAGCTGTATTTACTAAGATAGGAATGAACAATGAATGGAACGTTAATTTTTTTTCCAGAATACAAGAAGTGTCATAAAAATACCGAGTTTGAAGCTGTATTTACCAAGATAGAAATGAACAATGAATGGAACGTTAATTTTTTTCAGAATACAAGATGTGTCATAAAAGTATCGAGTTTGAAGCTGTATTTACCAAGATAGAATGAACAATGAATGGAACGTTATTTTTTTCCAGAATACAAGGTGTTTTCTAAAAGTGCCGAGTTTGAAGCTGTATTTACCAAGATAGAAATGAACAATGAATATAACGTTAATTTTTTCCAGAATACATGGTGTTTCCTAAAAGTGCCGAGTTTGAAGCTGTATTTACCAAGATAGAAATGAATAATGAATGGAACGTTATTTTTTTTTCAGAATGTATTTCATGTTTGCATTTCATATACCGTTTATAACATTGGGAAAGGTATGCATCCAACTAAATAGTAAAGTCGACCGGGTGGCCTAAAGTCGGTATCAGCCAGTCAGCGAGGGAGTCTATCCCCTTTTCAATAGCGCTAGACCAAGGAGATTGTTTTTTAGCATCTGAGGTGGAGCGCCACACCTACCATCAGCTCCTTACTTTACCACACAGATCCCTGTGCTACTCATACGCTGAGTTGGCGAGGACCGGTATCGAACTAGGAACCTTGTGGTTTCTAGCCGAACGCTCTACCGACTGAGCTAACAGGCTCTTTGACATTGGCTAGGTAACCAGTCTAGGAGAAGGAAAACTCTTAATTCAAACCTGTTAAACTCCACTTAAAAAATCCACCTTGTCTCGCATCCTGCTCGGGCGGAGGGGTTGGTATATATATATATATATATATATATATATATATATATAACTGTAATTCTATTATATATTTCCTAATTTAACTAAATAGTTAAATAAGAAAATTTAGCAATTAAAGACGGAAGTGATGGAAGAGTAAGTTCCAGTTGTTCAATTTTTCAATTATAACCCCTGTGTTTCAATTCTTTTTATCTGCATTAGTTACATTAGTCTTTCTGATTTAATATAGTATTCTATTACATTAAAACTTAAATACTTGCACACGGAGGATGCCTATATTTGATAGTTTATTTAATGTAATTGAAATGGGGCCCAATATAACGACTTTGCATAAATTCTAGACATGCCTGTCCTTTCAGCTTATGTTATAACCTGACGTGTTGTATAGCTATCTTTAAATTGACGTGAAATCTTGTATTTCTTCAATAGTTCTGGGTAGCTCTATTATGGCTGTTATCTCATCTTGGATAATGTATTTCTTCGTATCTCGTATACCTGTATACCCGTGGCTGCATACAGAAATATACCTGTATGCAACTACGGTTATACAAGTATACCAAATACGAAGAAATAATATTCTTTGATTGGATACTTAGCTTCTGTTTCTTCTATCTTGCCGTCTCCCATTTTAGATTATGCTGGACCTGGTGGATATTTTTTAATCTGGGCTGGATCTTTTTTGCTTGTGTTGTTGTTTTTTTTTTTTTTTTTTTTTTTTTGTTCTTAGTAACAACACAAGACTTTGCTTTGTTTTCATTTTTACGAATATTTCATTTTTACAAATCCCAGGTAAACAACACGCGTGCGAGAATTTGTCTTATTGAACGGGAGCAGCCATTATTGTCCGTTCCCTTCAGCCCTCAGCCAAGGATTGATTTCCTCAAGTTGACTTCTCACATTCGCATTGGCCAACCGGAAGATTAGGTGAACACAGGGATAAAAATGCCAATCACTTTTCCTGTGCTTTTCCACTAACCGTTATTCTGCGCTATACTTACTATACATAATTAATAGACTACCTATCAATTATGTAATATATGGCACAAAACGACATCGTGTATGTGCGAATGGTACAATGATCTCTAGTCCCGGTGGCGTAGTGGGTAACGTGATAGACTGCAACATTGAAGTAAGCGAGTTCGAACTCTACTCGCAACATTGCGCTTACTTTTGGATAAATAGGTATTTACTAAGCTTAGCTTAGATGTGGCACAAGACCAGAAATATAGAGCGCCTTATGAGAATCGAACTCACTGCGAATCTAGCTTGAGAATGCTATGAATCACCCTAAGCTATGGAATAAATAGTACCACTACTAAGAATGGCTTTGGTATTAAATAACCGACACAGATTGATATGCCATTAGATTATGTCACAGTTATGTTTCAAAAATAGAATGTTCAAATAAGATTCAGTAGCTTTTTGTTGTGATGTTAATCCAACAGTAAAAAAGAAGTCAAGTCGAGGTAGGGTAAAATAAGACAAGTGTATTTACAATAATGGTACAGGAACGGCTAGCTTGCCGTTAAACGGTAACAGTACAACCTTTTCACTCGGTGTCTCACTATTTATAGTGAGAACCGGTGTATATTCTCCACTGTAGGAACGGCCGGTACAACACTTTTATTCACTTTTATTTTGTAAAAAAAAAAACAACCTTTGTGACACTAGGGTTAGGGTTAGGGTTAGGGAAAAAAGAAAAAGAAAGAACAAAAGATGGTCTACATAAGAATGTTGAGATAAAGTATTTACTGAAACCCATTCGCAATGGTTAGGATGGGACACAATGTTGCAAGTATAGAGCACCCGGTGAGGATCGAACTCGATATTCAGAAGTAGGTATTTACCTAACCCGTTCGTCACGGGTAAGGATGTGAAACAAGGTCGCAAGTATGAGGTATCTGACAAGGATCGAACTCGCTATTCAGTAGTAATGGATCTGCGAGATTAGCTAGCTAACCATTACGCCACAATGGACGCCTTTTGTATTCACCCAACCCATTCGCCACGGGTATGATGTGACACAAGATCTCAAGTATGGGGTATCCGACAAGGATCGAACTCGCTATTCATAGTAGTAATGGATCTGCAAGACTCGTTCCTAACCATTACACCGTGATATGACTCCTCCCGTATTTACCCAACTCGTTCGTTACGGGTAGGATATAACGCAAGATCGTATATATGGAGCATCGAACGAGGTTCGAACTCGCTATTCAGTAAAAATGTATCTGACAGACTAATTTGATAACCCTTACACCATGATGTGACGCCCATATTTGCTCCATCCATTCGCCACGGGTAGGATGTGACACAAAGTCACAAGTATGGAGCATCCAGCGGGGATCGAACTCGCTATTCGGTAGTAATGGATCTGCGAGATTAGCTAGCTAGCCATTACACCACAATGGGACGCCCCGGAATGTTGTGGTGTATGTGCTGACTCAGATGAAATTTCATAGCTTAGTAGTTTTGCATTAAATTTAAAGTAATTAATTTAATTAAAAAGTTTTTAAAAAAAATAATTTTAATGAAAATAATCACATTAGCGTCATAATTAGATGAATTTATGTGGCGACAGAAATATGGTTTCCAACTCTGAGATATTTTTGAAAATACATTACTCCACATTTTACTCCACGTGAAGTGGTTAGCAAGCTAGTTTCGCAGATCCCTTATTACTGAGGATATAGGCCAAGTTCTTAAGCGGAGTTTAACAGGTTTCAATTCAGAGTTTTTCTTCTCCTAGATTGGTTGCCTAACAATGCTAAAAAGATGAATCTGCCATACTATTTACCCATAGCTTGAGGGGAGAATAGCTGGATTCATACCTTTCGCAAGGGTATTAGCACTATGTGAAATGCAAACAGCCTCGTCCAGGGTTTGAAGTTGTCTCGCCGTGTCCATTTCCTAGGACGGTAGCCATTGCACTACGAGCCTCCTGAAATACCGAGTTCGATCCTCGTTGGGTGCCCATACTTAATAACTTGTGTCACATTCTACTCGTGTTGAATGGATGGGGTAAAGGGGTGGCCAATCATGGTATGATTGTTAGCAAGCTAGTCTCACAGATCAATTACTACTGAATAGCGAGTTCGATCCTGGCTGGATGTCTCTTCTTTGCGTCCGTAAAGTGGGTTAAATACTCCACATTTCTCTATGGATCCTAGGTATGGTTTTCGTTTGCTTTCTTTCTTTAATAGTATATCAACCTTCGTGGGCTATTCAATGCCAAAGTCATCATTGCAGAAGAACAGTAGTGATACTGTTTAACTCATAGCTGCAAGATAAGGGTCTTCATACCTTTCCCACGGGGATTAGCCCGAATGTGAATGGAATAGTGAGACTGGAGTTCGAACTCGCTTACAACGATCTCGCAGTCCAGTATGTTAGCCACAACGTCACATGGACCCTACCCGAACCCCAACTGGACCCCACCGAATCCTGGGTATGATACTTGATGTAATGAATGTGCAAATACCTAGTTACCTCCTCCCTATAATCTGGTTGGATAGTGTCCTCCATAAATACTCGACACTGTAGTGGTACAAGCGCATACTAGCCTGCTAGCAAGACTGCCACGCCGACTGCTCGGAAGACGTTCTGCTATCACTGCTACTCGACTCACCAGCTTCTACTTACCTGCGAGAATATACCTTATTACAACTTCATAATATATCCCTTAACCCGGATATCTCAATACTAAACTGCACCCGGTTGTGAACCTCCAGTTTTTGAGCTCTCTCTCTCTCTATATATATATATATATATATATATATATATATATATATATTATAGAGAGAGAGAGAGAGAGAGAGTGAGAGAGAAAGGGTTATTTTGAATTATTCAAATTTCATTCACTTCTAATTAAAATCAGTTCGTTTTTCATTTTTTTTAAATTGTAAAAACAAACATACATACATACATACATACAGACAGACAGACAGACAGTGAGAATCTTTCTTTTATATACATAGATTTATCTAAAATCATTCAGATTTCATTCATTTATTTTTAATTAAAATCAGTTCATTTTTCATTTAAGAAATTAAAATAACTTCAATTTTCTTTCAATGAAAATAATTTCATGTATTTACTTGCTTTTTGATTAAAAATAAATTGGCCCCAAGAGAATTAAAAAACTTCTGGGTCACTGTAAAGACAGCCTATTCGATTATTCCACTGACGTCAGCACATACGTCAGCACATTCCTCCTGGGAGCGTCTCTTTATTTTAAAAGTATGTTTTCACTTAACTTTTGTCGAAGTAACACACCAAGGAGACTAACATGCTCAAAACCGATGGAAAGAAGTTTTCAGCGTTTGATTTAGGTATCTTTAATATATTGTGTAGGCGAGGTTTAGAATACCCAAGATGTATCCCTGCTGAAGGATAAGACCCCCTCTAAAAGGTCATTCATGAAACTACATCATCTACATCAGGGATAATTCATTGTAAAAGACTAGAATCTGTGCTATCCTTTAAATGCCTGAATGTTTAATTCATTGTAAAAGACTAGATCTCTCTCTCTCTCTCTCTCTCTCTCTCTCTCTCTCTCTCTCTCTGCCTATCCCTTTAAATGCCCTCCTCCAACCTGAATGTTTAATTCATTGTAAAAGACTAGATTTTCTCTCTCTCTCTCTCTCTCTCTCTCTCTCTCTCTCTCTGCTATCCCTTTAAATGCCTTCCTCCAACCTGAATGTTTAATTCATTGTATAAGACTAGATTTCTTTCGACCCCCCCCCACCCGAGCACACATGTTTCGATTTCAAGTGGACAACACGAAACAAAATAAGATTTATTTTTATATTTTTGTTAAATTAATTTTTAAAGACTGTAACATTTAAAATATAATTTTGTTTCGTGTCTAAAAATGTTCGTAAATCAGCTATACTTTTTCCATTTCTGTGCTATCATGTTAGAATAAGTTTAAATGATGATGGAAGCCAACACATGGACATGCAGGTGTGAGGCGCCCGGCAAGGACCTTCATTAACCAGCGAGGATGCTGGTTGCTCCGCAGAGGAAGGTGCAATGAATGATAGGGAAGGTTGGTGGGAGATTGTCATGGATATCCATGCTGCAAGCGCGACATGATGATGATGATGATATCAGGGATCACCAAACTTTTTTCACGGTGGGACGGATAATTGAAAAAATGACGAGCGGGCCACATTATTATTGTGTTCAATGCTTGCTATCTAGAATGAAAGCTCTGAGAAAAAGATGTAAAACAAAATTTATCTTTCCATGTGATATTCATGGATGAGTGGCGTAAGATGCACAAAAACAAATTTAACCAACATATTTATTTTCAAAACATTATCAAAGAACGCAACATTAGCAGAAAGGTTTAGTGAGATTTGTGAAACTGAAGTTTTTCTTTCAAGATGTCGTCAATGTTTGGTTTGGAATTGCTACATCCAACCAAGAGAATTGTTTTCAAATGTTTATCAGTCAATTTCGTTCGATAGATTGATTCCGTAGTCAAGTCCATGAGGATTTGGTAAGCTTAATGGGATATTTAAATTTAAATGGTGTCAGAACGACTCGTGTTCCGTACGTTTTAACAAACAAATTCAAGTACCGTCGCGGGACGTAGTTTTTTTTTTTTTTTTACACTTGATCTATATGACGATGCTTCAGTTATGGATCTCTGATGAATGGGGAACACCCTTCATTGCCATTACTACCAGATAGTTTCTGACCTGGAGTGGTAGTACCTGTTAGGGTCCCATCTATGGGTCAAATAGATCTGTTTTAAAATTATTCGTATTCGATTGACCATAGTAAAAAAAAAAAATCTTCAGAAATAATGACAGAAAAATGTAAATGTAAACCTACAATGAATGCAATTCCCTAACCTCTGGGTATAAAATAGCCCTAGAAGGAAGACGTCGTTAAAATCAATCAATTAATCAATCGTGTCTACTTCCTATGACAATAACCATTACACGAAGAACGCCACAAAAGCAATTAAAGTTCGTTAAATTTTGAAGGTGCGTTTTAACCACAAAAATTAAGATCTGGAGATCCGGGGCGTGTGCAATACCCCTTCATTGCCATTACTCCCATGTCCACTCTTGTTCGGAGTAGTATTACCTGTTAGGACTCAATCATTTACTAAGGATCATCATCATTATCAGTTAGATGAAACCATAAAACTCTATGCAAATTATTTGTCTTAGATCGGGAAACTTGATATCACATGACCGCGTGCAACAAAAACCCAAAAACAAACAAATAATCAAATAAAAGATCATCATCATCATCATCATCATCATTATGGCTTGGCTTCGTGAACAAAGATTTAGGGGGTCGGTCCACGTTGACCGTAGACATGTTCGTGTCTGATAAGGCCAACACGGGACAGGGTAGGCACGGTCGCAGCGGCTATTCAGGAGTTGATGACATTGTATAAAGGTTTCTCCTCTTTTGCCTTTTATCCTTGAGGTTAACCTTGCGGTTCTTTTCAAAGGAGGAGACAACATAGTGATGAGACATCAGGTGTCACGGTTATCAGCTATGGTTGATATTACAGGCTCCGAGGGTTTTTTTAAAAAATCAGTCCTTGTATCGCTCTGTTGGATATCTCCTGTGTATAAGCTATACTAACAACCACAACTTATATTTATAGACTGTTCCAAGCAGGAGGAATTGACCAATCAAAATATTATACATGAAGCATGCATTTAACGGCGTTGGTAAAATGTCTTAAAGTTACTTGCTTGATGGACTAATTTGGGGACAGATTAACAGACAAGGATTAAATATGATACATCTTTCTACTGCAATGAATATTTGGATCAACAGACAGGGATTAAAACTGATACTACATCCTTCTACTTTAAGGACAGATCAACAGACAGGGATTGTAAGTGATACTACATCCTTCTACTTCATGGATAGATCAACAGACAAGGATTAAACTTATACTACTTCTTTCTACTTCAAGGAAGGATCAAACGTTATGCCACAAGTAATATCTACTGTGAAACTGCATTCAACTCTAGGCCAAAAATGGCAACTTGAATCGTAACACGATCCCTCTGTTCCGGTGGCAAGTAGTTTTTGCTGAGGTGGAGCGCCACACCTCTCATCAGCTTCTCATTTTACCAAACAGATCAGATTATCCAATCTGTGCTACTCATACGCTGAGTTGGTGGGGACCGGTATTGAACGCGGAACCCTATGATTCATAGGCGGGTGATCTACCTATTGAGTTAAACCGGCCCTATGAAAAGATCTGAAAAGGGTTGACATTCAGTGAAACCAAACAACCAAATAAACTTTTTCTTTTTCTCCATTGTCACAAAGTAAGAATAGATTAATACGAATTGATGGGTGAATAGAAGCGGAAAAAAACTGAATTATGAAGTTTCATTGTTTGCCAAAACCAACAGGAAATGAAATACCGGAAGTCCCTGATTAATGCGGTTCCGACCCGATTGGCGCATTTTCGATTAACGTCTTAACAACCTTGTTATTTTTTTAACCCGTAGAGCGTTCTTAAAAATTCGATTAACTTCATAATTAAAGGCTAATTTAAAATCATTTATTTTGCAGCCAAATTTGCCTAAACCATGAGATCTACGAAAAAAAAAAACAAAAACAAAACAAAACACACACAAAAAAGTTAGGACGCACAAATATTACTTAAAAATAAATTAAACTTTCCTTTACTTTGAATTAATTCATCATCATCATCATCATCACTTTTTTATGCCATTAGTAACTTTTTTTTTACTGAAGTGCCTGCAAGTCTCCTCGAGTATCCAGGACTCTCCTCAGTATGCTAACTGACATTGTCTGGATGGTTTCGATTCTTCCTCTGAGTCCCAGGTTCCTAGGAATTATTATCAATTCGCTCCTTGTGAGTTTTTTCACACCAGCATAAACTGATAGTATGCGTCCAACTACTCTCCCTCCTAATATGGGTAAATAGTAGGGCAGACTGGGCTCTTTAAACTTGGTCAGGCAACCAGTCTAGGAGAAGGAAAACTCTGAATTCAAACCTGTTAAATTTCGCTCATGAAATTGACCTTGTGTCAAATCCTGCTCGAGCTGAGGGTTTGGTAAATATATGTATTTTGAGAGAGAATACCGTGTTAAAGAAATAAGGGACGTTTGCGCTGGTTTTGTTAACAATATTTTGCTTTGCTTCAAGGGGACTGTTCCCCTACCCCCCGCGCTGATTAACTACAATATCTAATTCAGACTAATGGGAAGAAACTCTCACTTAATTACAGTTATTCATTTCATAGAAATAGACAAACTAATTAGTGACACTCTCCTGTGGACATCTACGCGTGGACACACCAGTGTATGCCGACCAGCAAAAACCTAATTCAATCAGCTCTTTGGATTTTGGATGCTATGTGGGAGACCTACCAGGGTTGATAACTGATAGGGATGGCTGTCGAGATAGGGTTATGGATATCTGTTGTCAGTGCGACCTGATAATGTAAGTGGGTGTTAGATAGCACCAAATATTGTAATTTGAATTTAAATCCTTTTTCTTGTTTGTTTGTTTTTTTTGTTTACTTTTTCAGTGAGAACCACTTCCCCTAAATATATATGAAGCTGCGAGCATCATGAAAATCATCTGGTTTGTTACTCCCCCTTCCCAAACAACAACAACAACAACAACAGCAGCAACAACAACAACAACAGCAGCAACAACAACAACAGCAACAACAAATAAAAAAATCATATTATAATGGAGATTGTGTGTTTGTTTGTCTGTAACCGAAACTATATCACTACTAAAGTCGCAATTTCCTTTGGTATTTACGTCACATTCTCCATGATTTTATTTTTAACTAAACCTCAATTATTAATAAAATTGTTTGACATTATTAATACTGTTGACCATATCTACATGATATTTTCCGCGTACCCACTTGTACGGGTCAGGCACAACCTATTAACGTCGAAGCTCATGGGTGCGGGTGAAAAATTGCGACGATCCCGTCGGCATTCCCCTCAAGGGGGCGCCTCAGGCACTGGCAATAAACCCAGCCCTGCCCCTTTAAATCAAGGGGCAGGTGTTGCCTGGGGGGATGGCCCCCTGGGATCGACGCTGTTAATTATATCAATGGTCCAGAGGCCGAAACCACTGTTGACCATATCTACATGATATTTACCGCGTACCCCACTTGTACGGGTCAGGCACAAAGTCCCTATTAACGTGGGACCACCCAGAGCCGAAGCCCATGGAGTGGCAGGTGAAAAAATTGCGTCGATCCGTCGGCATTCCCCCTCAAGGGGGCGCCTCAGGCACTGGGCAATAAACCCAGCCCTGCCCCTTTAAATCGAGGGGGCAGGTGTTGCCTGGGGGGATGGCCCCCTGGATCGACGCCGTTAATTATATCAATGGTCCAGAGGCGAAGCCACTGTTGACCATATCTACTGTATTTACCCGTACCCACTTGTACGGGTCAGGCACAAAGTCCCTATTAACGTGGGACCACCCACAAACCGAAGCTCATGGAATGGCAGGTGAAAAATTGCGTCGATCCCGTCGGCATTCCCCCTCAAGGGGGGCGCTTCAGGCACTGGGCAATAAACCCAGCCCTGCCCCTTTAAATCGAGGGGGCAGGTGTTGCCTGGGGGGATGGCCCCCTGGGATCGACGCCGTTAATTATATCAATGGTCCAGAGGCCGAAGCCACTGTTGACCATATCAACATCCTAATAACATCCGATTGTATTTATATATACAACAAAATAGCGGTTTACAGCGTGAACGGGAAGACTAATTTGCATATTGATATAAAAAATTTGATTTTAATGAATAATTGCTTAGTATTATTGATTTCTAATTATTTGGTTTTATCTAAATGAATATGTACAAACATCTCAGAGAAATCTTAAAAGAAATCCATTAGCGAGAAGAAATAACTTTAATTTCATTGTTTACTTCCTATTTTAACTAAATAGTTAAATTAGGAAAATTTAGCAATGAAAGACGAGAATGATGGATGAGTAAGTTTCAGTTGTTCTATTTTTTTATTATACACACCTCTTTTTAAAATCTTTTTTTATCTGCATTCTTATTTAGTTCCATTAGCATTTCTACTTTATATGCTTCTGGTCTTGTGCCATATCTAAGCTAAGTAACTAACTATATCACCAAAAATAATCCAACAATTACATTAAAACTTAAATACTTGCACTTGGAGGGTGCATACAGTTGCTAGTCAAATTAACAAACGTTGATTCGTAAAAGATTAAAACTGCAGCTGTCAAAACACAGATGAAAACGATATTTTTCAATGAATACGCACGACATTCGTATTGAAAATCGCAAAAGGGTTTATAAATACATAAAATAATCCAGAACCTAATACTTAAGATCAACAGGGTCGGTTTAGCTCAGTCGGTAGAGCGATGGACAATGAACCACAAGGTTCCGGGTTCAATACCGGCTCTCGCCAACTCAGCGTATGAGAAGCACAGGGATCTGTGCGGTAAACTGAGGAGCTGATGGTAGGTGTGGCGCTTCACCTCAGACACCAAAACAATCTCCTTGGTCTAGTGCTAGTGAAAAGGGATAGACTTCCTCACTGTCTGGCTGATACCGACTTTAGGCCACCCCGACGACTTTATTTACTATTTACCACCTCACATAGTCATCATCGGAGTGTCGACAGCACGGATTCCTTTGAGTCTCCCTCCCTCACCATCCGTCCCTATCGGTCATCGCACTTGGTAAATACTCTAGACGGCACCCAGTGTCCGCACAGAGTTGATGAATGGATTTATGTATCTACTTAACTCCTTCACACGAACAGGATGTGACATGAAGTCAATTTTAACGGTTTTTTTTAAAACAAGTTTGAATTAAGAGTTTTTGTTCTCCTAGAGAGCCCAGTCAGTCCTACTATTTATCCATAGCCGGGGAGAAAATTGTTGGATTCATATATTTACCGAGGATATGTAAAAAGTAAATGTAAGTTTTAAGACCCCACATTTTCCACAAAACTTCCCACGGTTTGTTTAGAATGGCTTTTTGCCGATAATTTTTGGGAGAATAAGTGCACTAATTTTGAAAATTAATTAATTAATAATGAATTAAATTGTATGGCTTTTTTCGCCATACATTTAATAGGTATTTTAATTTTCAAAATTAGGTACGACTCAATTAAGCACTTATATATATATATATATATATATATATATATATATATATATAAAGGTTTTTTTATAGTGTGTTTGAAGCATTGTGCGTAAGTGTAATAGAAATTTTTTGAAGGCAGTTGACAATGCAATATATGTTGAAAATGATGTTTATTTACATTCTTTTTTCTTTTTTTAACATACTTAATATTTTCGGAATAAAATTCCATCATCAGAGTTGTTAGGGATAAGTACTATAAAAAAAAAACCTAGTACTTTTAAAAACTTCTAACAACTCTGACGATGGAATTTCATTCCGAAAATATTAAATAAGTTAAAAAAATTTAAAAAAAGGTAAATAAACATAATTTTCAACATATATTGCATTGTCAACTGCCTTCAAAAAATTTCTATTATATATATATATATATATATATATATATATATGCTACCCATCCCTCAGGGGGTTGAGCACTTTGGGGGGGATTTCGCTGACGACCGCCAACTAAAACGTAAACGCAACGCTCTCCTATAAAAGGAATGGAGCACTCTATGGTGGCATTTACATACATACAGATGTGTGTATTAAAACAGTTAAAATCCCCTTCGCATTATGTAGGTGACGATAGCCGAGCGGTTAAGCTGTCCGACTGATGCTGAATCGATCGGATTTCAATCCCCAGACTTGATAAGTCGAAACACGTGGTTGCAGATGACTATATATATATATATATTATATATATATATATATATATATATATTATTGGGGAAATGAAAATAAAGTGCTCGGTTGCAGGTGTAAGAGCTATATCTATTTGTTATAGTATAGAATACAATTAAAAGGTGGTTGTTGCCATTGGTTTCAAAGCAGCGTATTAACTACTTATCACCATGACAACGCATCCGTGAAAAACATTACAATGAATTTTAATTGTATTACAGGGAATTAACATTTGCTTTAATGTGTTTATGATATCTTATTATAATGGAGATTGTATGTTTTTCTGTCTGTAACCGAAACTATATTACTATACAAATCACAATTCCCTTTGTTATCTGCATCCCATTCTCCATGATTTTATTTTTATTTAAACCTCAATTATTAATAAAATTGTTTTACATCATTAAGACTGTTGACCATATCTACATACAAATAACATGCAGTTGTATTTATATATACAACAAAACAGCGGTTTACAGTGTGAATGGGAAGGCTAATTTGCATATTGATCTTTAAAAAATTGATTTTGATAAATATGTGCTTAATATTATTGATTTCTAATTGTTTAGTTTTATCTTATTGAATATGAGCAAAATTCTCTTCAATAAATCTTAAAAGAAATCCCTTAACAAAAAAAAAAAAAATAACTGTAATATTATTCTTTACTTCCTATTTTAACTAAATAGTTAAATTAGGAATAGGAGTAATTGAAAATGGTGGAAAAGTTAGTTTCAAAGTTGTTCTATTTTTCAATCATACCCCCTCTGTTCCAAATCATGTTATCTGCATTTTTATTCAGTTTCATTGGCCTTTCTAATTTAATATGATATTTTATTATATTAAAACTTAAATACTTGCACCCGGAGGGTGCATATATTTGCTAGTATTGATAATATAATGTGCTATATTTATAAATAAATAGTAGTGAACATTGTGGATAGCATACCTAATTTAAGGTAACGCATATATATATTTTTTTTTCTCCAAACAATAACAATGGAAAACACGCTTCATTCACTCATCAACCAGTTTAGGAATATTAATAACATTTTATTCTTTGCAATACAAACTGTATCCATCCACCAAAACTTTCAAATTTTTAACGGTCTCTGCGCTCCAAAAATGATTTTAAAAAATATTCTTTTTTCGAACATTTTAAAATTCTGTTTTGTCTCCAACGAATTTTTCTCTACTCAAAAAATAAAAAAAATTCACTCTGATGAAGGTCGTAAAAAATCTCTCTGTGTACGGAATATTTTTACAATTTTCCTAATATTATTATTATCATTATTTCAACTTCATCTGATTGTTTTAATAATAATAATAATAATAGCGTAATCCGTATACATTTTGATAAACGGACCGAAACACATGTGTAAGTGATATCGATTAAAAGTGATATCGATTAAATTCATTTTTATCCATCAACATTTCTTTTCTTTACTCATTTTTTCCCATATTGTCGGATTCTATTCCCTTTCCATTCACATATATATATATATATATATATATATATATATATTAGTTATGTTATTAAATATAATTGAATATAATCAAATATACACATTAAATATAATTAGATATAATTAAATATAAATATATACAAAAATATGTATCTATTTATTATCATTGATATCATTCTATCACAGATATTGAGCACTCTCTTAATAATACTGTATATATTGGCTTACTACTGTCTCATCGTGAGATAGTGTTAACCACACATTGTAGTAATATATATATATATATATATATATATATATATATATATATATATATATATAAATCTTACCAATATGTCACAGAATTAGATATCATTTGTTGTAATTTTTTAAGTCAGGTTTTAGTATTTCCTTTTAGGATTCATTCGTGGACTCACAAAACTCTCTTAGAACTGAACTGTATAAGAGAACTTTTGCGTTAAACATGGGGCAGGTAGCGTGCTTGATCCCTTGAGTACGTTCTAAGTAAAGTATTGGCATGGCCTAAAGTCGGTATCAGCCAGACAGCGAGGGATTCTATCCCCTTTTCACTAGCGCTAGACCAAGGAGATTGTTTTGTGTGTTACATCTACCATCATGTGTATCGACACACATTTAATTTTTGCAAATACAATTCTTATTGTTTGTATTGCAAAAAAAGATTCGGCAAAAAGAAGAAAAAAAAGAAAAAGACGTGGTAAGTAGATTTATTCCCTTGTCTGACCGGTTTGGTTTGGTTTGGTTTGTTTTACGGCATATCAACCTCAGTGGGTCATTTAATACCGACAAAGTTTTGAAATAAATTCAGTCTTAATGGATAATCAAATTTTGTTTATGAACTCATGTTTTTCTATTTAATCCATAGATGGGATCCTAACAGGTACTACCACTCCCAGTCAGAGTGGACCAGGGAGCAATGGTGATGAAGGGGCGCTCCACATTCTCCAAACCTCTAAAACTGGAATCTCACATCGGATAGAATTTAACGTCCTTCCCAGGACATGTAGACCCTCAGCCACCGCCTTCTAGTACCCATATGATAAAAAGGGTTGGGGCTTGCCATATGGGCAATAGGGTTAGGGCGATCATATAGGAGCTACGGCTTGACGTGACCAGCTGATTGATCGGAGGGGGCCTCTCCGACCACCCGTCTAGCCTAAGTAAGGGTCTAAGTGGAATGTTGCCGGTCATGCACTGCTCATCACTAAGACTCCGTCCTTAAGCATCACGGGTCGCCACCCGCGGCCAACAGGAAGCTCCATTTGGGGGAGTCTTACCCCTCTGCAGAGGTGCAGTCGGTGCATTCTAACGCCCCACCCGACAGGGCGGTGTCTGACCGGTGTACAAAAGAAACTATTGTTTAGTACACAATGAGGTTTACACATCTCATAGAGATGGGTGAGGGATTTAATAAATCATAGATTAACATCAGATGTACTCGATGCGTAATTAGGAATGTAAATGTAGAATTTGCTTGAGCCTGTTTGTGTAAAATTCGGTCGTTCGCCTACAGACCAATTGAGAGAGAGAGAGAGAGAGAGAGAGAGAGAGAGAGAGAGAGAGAGAGAGAGAGGGGGGAGGGGGAGGGGTAACGAGCAAAAGAAGGAATTGAAAAGGGCGTGCGAGCAACACGGTCTCAATAACACAAACGAAAGTACGATTTAGTACGATTAGTTAGAGGTGAAGTTTTCTAATTATAAGGGAATATTAAAGAAACATGCGATAAAAAAGAAATGATAAGAAGTATATATATATATATATATATATATATATATATATATATATATATACTTCTTATCATTTCTTTTTTATCGCCCCCTTACCTATTATGGTAGAGGCGTGTAGTATCATTTGACAAGCTTAATTTCACTGGGATTGTTAGCTGTGTACTGTGGCCGAGGCGATATAGTGTTTCACTAGTGTTTCACTGTGTCTGCTGAAGTCCCGGTTTCGATTTCTGTCGGAGGGAAGTCGTTAGTATATATCGCTGATGAGACTTAATAAAGTCGAAACAGTCTGTACGATATTCTACACACCGAGCGATCCTTTGCTGGGATTACACTTGTCAAGTTCATTTTCTATAAGAAAAAGTATCGAATTTTATGCGATACATGCGTTGTAGGTGCCTTCAAGTAAAAATTATATATATATATATATATATATATATATATATATATGAGTAAAATGAGGAAATAAATCCGACCGTATGCGGAGAAATGTAGACAAATACGGGATGTTACAATGGATGAATATTTATTCTTAGTGATAATGTTGATGCTGTAGCGTTTCGAACTTCCAGACCTTCTTCAGGACATAAGATGAGTTCTCGTGGGGGAGAAATCCTCTTATTGACGTCAGTAAGAGAATTGATTTCTCCAATTTATCTTATGTCCTGAAGAAGGTCGCAAAGACCGAAACGTTATAGCATCGACATTATTATGAAATATTCATCCATTGTAACATCCCGTGTTTGTCTACATTTCTACACACATACACATACACACACACACACAACACACACACACACACGTGTATGTGCGTGTGTTTGTGTGTATGTGTGTGTGTGTATGTGTGTGTGTAATAAAAAATGAAGAAAGATTTCACCTAGTACACACCGGAGTTCTGATACACCACATACTTAACACTCCTAATGCCATCTAATGACACAGAGAGACACATCTTTTTGGCCTACCCAATACTTCCACGCAAATTACGCACTAGTTATGTTCGCACGGAATAATAAATTAGCTGCTTAACTAATTAAGTCGATAAAAATGTGGTTTGAGTTAAAATTAAGTCGACTCGCTTACTCACATCAATCCCTAAAGGCACAGAAATTATGTTTGTGTGTAGGGGGTGTAAGTAGGGGGCGGACTTGAGAGGCGGGGTACTCGTTGGTTTGGCGCACACCTACTTCTCCATTTTCATGTTTTCTTTTTTGTATGCTAATATTGTATTTGTCCTTTTACAAGTAAGTAGATATTCTTTTAGAAATTCAGAACTCTCTCTCTCTCTCTCTCTCTCTTTCTCTCTCTCTCTTTCTCTCTCTCTCTCACACACACACACACATCATTTTTCAAATTACATTCCAATCTAAATCCATTAACTGCAAAAATATTTTCCATATTTGTTACCATACTTTCTGAACCGGAAGCTAGCGACTGACTATATAAATCTTAAATGAACACATAATAGTTTCAGATGTAATTTGTAAGTCAATTGTATTTCTTTAGTATTAAGCCATTCGAATTATTAATTGCAGCACTCCCCCATGCTTTAAAAATCCAGTACATCTATTTTTATAATCTTGACGGACTAGACATGCAGGACACTGCTGGAGAAGCAAGGACGAACTCATAAGCGACGTTCTCCTGTGGAAGCCAACACATGGATATGCTAGTGTTGGTTGTCCAGCAAGGACCTACATTGACCAGCTATGTAAAGATGGCTGCTGCGTGGATGAGCTCCCAGAGGCGATGAATGATAGGGAAGGTTGGCGAGAGATTGTCATGGATATCCGTGCTGCCTGCACGACATGATGATATATATATATATATATATATATTATATATATATGTATGTGTGTGTGTGTGTGTGTGTGTGAAGTATAATCATATATCAGAAATAAATTTATTTCGGCTACTTTAGCCTCTTCAAATCTGATTTCATGATGAACATAAATTACATATTAGGTTTATATTACGCAATTCCTATCCATTACGGAATCAGATCTGAAGAGGCGAAGGTAACTGAACGAAATTTATTCCCGATGAATTATGGTTTTTATATATTTATTTTTCTATACTCCGTATATGTAAAAATATACGTTGAGTTCTCAATTTTAGTTGAATGCTATCTCGGAAACACTTGATACCACACACACACACACACACACACACACATACACACACACATGTATATATATATGCTCCCCATCCCCTAGGGTTGAGCACTCTGGGGGGGGATCTCGCTGACGGCCGCCAACTCAAGCGTAAACGCAACGCTCTTCTAAGGAATAGAGCACTATGTGACGGCCTTTACACACAAAACGATGTGTGTATTAAAACAGTTAAAAATCCCATCCCCACTCTGTAAGTGAAGATAGCCTAATGGTTAAGGTGCCGGACTGACACCCAACCGATCGGATTTCAATTCCGGCTGTAGGTAGCTTACAAAATGTTCTAGCCACACTGAACAGACTTGATAAGTCGAAACACGTGTCTGTGGATGACCATATATATATATATATATATATATATATATATATTATGTAGATAATTTGGGTGCTATATGTATAATGCTCGATATCATTGATAAAGAATTTATATTTGAATTTGGTCTGAAGATCGTATAGGGGAGAAATAGTCAGTAACCAGGCGGCGTTGACTCCATGTTTGCGCTTCTTTAACACACGTACACACACACACACACAGATATATATATCTTATTATAATGGAGATTGTGTGTTTTTCTGTCTGTAACCGAAACTATATTACTAATCGAGTCACAATTAACATAGTTATTTACATCACATTCTCCATGATTTAATTTATATTTAAACCTCAATTATTAATAAAATTGCTTCACCTTTTTATTACTGTTGTCCATATCTACATACAAATAACATGCAATTGTATTTATATATACAAAAAATAGCGGTTTGCAGTGTGAACGGGAAGGTTAATTTGCATATTGATATGAAAAATGTGATTTTATTAAATATGTGCTTAGTATTATTGATTTCTAACTGTTTGGTTTTATTTTAATGAATATAAGCAAAAATCTCTTCAATGAATCTTAAATGAAATCCATTAACAAGAAAAAATAACTGTCATTTTATTCTTTATTTCCTAATTTAACTAAATAGTTAAATAAGTAAAATTCAGCAATGAAAGACGGGAGTGATGGAAGAGTAAGTTTCATTTCTATTTTCTATTATACCCCCACTCTGTTACATATCTTTTTGTCTGCCTCTAATTTAATACGATATTTCATTACATTAAAACTTAAATACTTGCACCCGGAGGGTGCATATATTTGCTAGTATATATATATATATATATATATATATATATATATATATATATATATATATACTCATAGATGGGACCCAAACAGGTACTACAACTCCGGATCAGAGTGACCTTGTTTCACACTATTGAATGGGTTGGGTAAATACCTACGCAGGATAAATTATCGCGCAATCTCCAGTTTCACGTTCGCTTCTCTTACAGGTTCATCCGTCTGTTATCGCACCACACAAACCACCAATCGCCGACGTAGGATCGAATCCTGGTGGCTGATTAGTCCATGATATGCAACACTCCGCTTTGGCCTTTACATAGGCTAGATGGCAGGTCGGACAGACCCACACTGATCATTCAGGTCACGTCTAGCTCTAGCACATATGTATATCTACCAACTCCTCCGCACGAGCAGGATGTGACACAAGGTCAATTTCTTTCAATTCAACAGGTTTGAATTCAGAGTTTTCCTTCTCCTAGACCAGTTGCCTAACCAAGATTAAAGAGCCAGGTCTGCCCTACTATTTATCCATAGCTGGAGGGAGATTAGGATTCATACCTTTCCCAAGGGTATTTGCGCTAAGTGAAATGCAATTACCACATCCAGGATTTGAACTCGGGTTCCATGACTTTAACCATTGCACTTCCATAGCACATATAACTGTTCCAGTTGCGCTATATGTGCTAGAAAACGTTGACTGAGGGCGTTAGTGTTCTGGGTATGACGTTAAATTCCATCTAATGGTGAAATTCCAATTTTGGAGCATTGGGGATGACACATTCAATGCGATTATTTCAAGATCCAATCTGACCTGGAGTAGTAGTACCTGTTAGTGTCCAATATATTGGTAGAATAGAAAAAAATGAGTTTAAAAAATGTGTTAAAAATTGAGTTTAAAATTTCTTTTTTAGTACCCATCAAGCATGAATAAAAGAAAACGTCTTCGGCATAAAATAACCCAACAAGGGTTGACATGCCGTAAAATCCAACCCAAAAATAACCAAACAGGTTCGCCGTATGTCGTTCCCAAAATTCACCGTCAGTGAGAGTGTGTAAGTGCTCGCATGTTTGCGCGTGTGTGTGTGCGTGTGTGTGTTTGCCTGTTCATGTGTGCGAGTGTGTGTGTGTGTGTGCGTGTGTGTGTATCTGTGCATCTGTGCGTGTGTACATGTGTGTGTGTGTGTGTCTGTGTGTACATGTGCAGTGTGTGAGAGTGTGTAAGTGAGAGTGTGTAAGTGCGCGCATGTTTGTGCGTGTTTGTGTACGTGTGTGTGTGTGTGTGGTGTCTGTGCGTGTGTGTGTGTGTGTGTGTGTGTGTGTACCTGTGCATGTGTGTGTGTGTGTGTGTGTGTGTGTGTGCTGGAACGCCGCGTGTTGCATGATTTCAATTCGTGTGAAATATCGCCCTTTCTATTAAGAAAAATGTCGTGACATTAATTAACAAAATGTTATTTTTATATCACATTCAGTTTTGAAGGAGAAATTTTAAAGTTCCGAGACAAATGAATTTGTGTTATTTAGGTAAACGGGTATTGTTAAGCGTCGCCGAGGGCAGTAAAACGTATCATCGGTTGCCAGTTTGAAATTACATAATCAACAAACACCATACCACCAGGCAAAAAACCCCAAAAAACAACAGTTTTTAACAATCTAGATAGAACACGGTTAAGAATTATCATGATTTTAATATTTATTTTTACAACGAATTGGTTGGTTGGTGGATTTTACGGCATGTCAACCCTTAATGGGTCATTTTATTCCGAAGACGTTTTGTTTTATTTATTCTTGACAGTTACTCATTTAAAAAAAAAAAAACACAGTTTGTTCTTTTCAACCCATAGATGGCACCCTAACAGGTACTACCATTCCGGGTCAGAGTGGACTTGGAAGTAATGACGTAGCACATCCAAAATCCTTGATCTTGGATATGTCCACTCTATCATCGACTCTGTATTTGAATAACACCACTTGATTGAATCCATTGGCCAGTGCACCTAATCGCATTCTTCAAATCCAAGAAACCACCGGGTCCACCACCTAACCTGCGGTTTGTCTTGTTAAACGGAATTCTGTGACAAAATCGACCATTTCATGGGACCATACTAAAGTGACTTTAAGCGGGGAACGCAGATGTGTTACAATGACTTACTAGTTTAATTCTTATATATGAAAAAATAAGCGCGTGGTGTAATGGTTAAAGTCATGGGAAATGGACTCGTCGCCCCGAGTTCAAATCCTCGACGTGGTAATTGCATTTCACTTAGCGCTAATACCTTTGGGAAAGGTATGAATCCTACCCTCCCTCCAGCTATGGGTAAATAGTAGGGCAGACTGGGCTCTTTAACCATGGTTAGGCAACCGATCTAGGAGAAGGAAAACTCTGAATTCAAACCTGATAAACTCCACTTAAGAAATTGACTTTGTGTCGCATCCTGCTCGTGCGGAGGGGTTGGTATAATATATATATATATATATAAATGAAAATATGGGTTACTCTCCCCTACCACTAAACCTGGAAGAAAATAAAACCCGGTAGTAAAAAACTAGCAGGGACCGAACCCTTAGAAAATTGGACAGAACAGAAATAAACAGCCGAACAGAAAGTTGAAACACAAGAACAATATCAACATAGATACCCCAATTTTCGCTGGAAACTCTTTACCCAAACAGTTAAGTGTTTTATGTAATTTGTAACTTACTATAAATATATACATGACTTACGACCGCTAAAAGGATAAGTTTTTAGCAACTTACGCACGATAAAACCTTCTTTGAATAATCAACTTTGTCTTTATTCCTTTCTTATCGGTATTTGGGATAACGCTAATTTCACATATATATCATATCAGTCTTTCCCATTGATATAAACTGAAAATTCAATTAATCCGTTTAGCCCCCTCCAAAGAACAAACAAAAAACAAACAAAAAAAAAAAACAAACCGCCCTAATTTTTGCTACGTCTTTTGATAAGAAAAATAGCCCTGTGTTATATAAAAACATAATGAAATAGAATTTAATGAATTATGTACTGTGATATGTTTTAAAGATTAATTTTTATAATATTTTTCTTGGCATAATACATTTGGAAACTTAAAGGCTTTTTTTTAGTAAACTTATTAACATAAACGTATTTGAAGCTCTCTCTCTCTCTCTCTCTTCTCTCTCCTCTCTCTCTCTCTCTCTCACACACTCTCTCTCTCTCTTCTCTCCTACCGCAAATTTTAGCTCTTAACACAAAATCATGGGGTGTCACACGGTCAATGTTTTCATCGACTGAGTGACAGCTCGTGACTAGGAAAACTCATAAGAAAACTCATATATTATATATATTACTACTTTTTATCGTTATATATATATATATATATATATTTATATATATATATATATATATATATATATATATATATAAATTGTAATACATAATCTTTTAGTTTTGGGGAATGTATTTTTCTCGGTTAGGATGTCTCGTTGGGTGTGGGGCGTTGTTCGTAAAAGGGTTTAAGCAATCTGCGTGTTGTGTTCGCTGCATATCTGAAGGCGTTTTGTTGATGGATACATCACTGTCTGAGTCATTGGGGTCGGTTAGGTCGACCTCAGCATCTGTTCTTGTGGATGTCTTGAAGAAAACTTGTTTCTTGTGACAAAACTGTTTCCTCGCCTGACAGTGAGCATGGATTCTTTCTGTTGTACGAGTGTCATTAGTGATGGATGGTAAGGAATTGGAGATTTTGAGATTGAGGTGTCTTTAACAACGACTGTCAAGTTGAAACTGTTTTTTCCTACCGGTTTTGCTTACGGTCAAGTCACGTTGAAAGCACCGGTTCAAACTAAATCACAGAAGTTAATCAACTTCTGATCAATACTTAGATACGTGGCTATTTAATCAACAGCAGGTATTGTAAGCAAACTGATATCAAAACAACTTGATTCAGCATTGAATGAATAAGCTGAAGTTAAGCAGAGCCGTTCAATACATAGATGGGTGACAATTTAATCAACTGCAGGTGCGTAAGTAAACTGATATCAAAATAACTTGATTCAGCATTGAAGGAATAAGTTGAAGTTAAGCAGATAACCCGTTCAATACTTAGATGGGTGACAATTTAATCAAAGCAGGTGCCGTAAGTAAACTGATATCAAAATAACTTGATTCAGCATTGAAGGAATAAGTTGAAGTTAAGCAGCGATAACCCGTTCAATACTTAGATGGGTGACAATTTAATCAAAAGAAGGTACTGTAAGTAAACTGATATCAAAATGACTTGATTCGGCATTGGATGACCCGAAAAGTGTTGATGAGCCATAAAATAAGCCAACAAACCAACCAACCCGGTTTCGAGGTCACAGAACCGGTAAACGTAGTTCCACTTGAAGAAGGTGATAGTGCAACTGCTGAACAAGCTTTTTATTTCCGTTTCGAATTAGTGATTAGTGAAATAGATCACTAATTACGACTGAGCCTATTCTAGCAGTGATCATCTAGTACGTCGGACAGCTTAGTTGACCATCAGGATGTGGTATCCTGGGGCGGGTATGACGTTAAACAGCATCTAGTGGTGAAGTTCCAATTCTGGAACTCTGGGGAGTATGTAGTATCCTTCATTGCCATTACTCCAAGGTTAACTCTTAACCGGAGTGGTAGTGTCATATACCTCTTTACTCGGGTGTATATATTGGCACGCTGATCACCACGCATATTGTGGCGGTACGAAGAGTGATGTGGAATTCTCTCAGTACTGATATAGGTCTGTTGTTGCCACATGCTGATAATATGGTCTGAGATTTCTCCAGTTGGGGCTTTGGGGACAATCGTTCAAAGTCTGCCTTAGAATGTATTTTGACAGTGTCTTCAGTGTCAGACACAAAGTTCAATACTTTACAGGTTGTTCTCAGACAGTCTTGCATAAATAGTCCTGGACTAGCGCATTTACTCTCTACGCAAGGTACGCAAGGTACGCCAGGCTAGTCCACAACATACAGTTTTGTTGTGGGTTAAAATTCTCATGCAGTGCAGTCACAAGTTTGCTGCGGTGGGTCTCTCTCGCGCGTGGTTTCACTTCGTTGGAAAGTATGATTTCTATCATATCGTACAAATCCCCTCCGTCGTACGACATGAGTAATGTAGTCTTGCGTAGGTCGCCTTGGATTCTGTGGGCTATGAAGTGAGTTCCAAGTCGTTTCACCCACTTATTCCAGTCGACAGCTACGCCGCCACTCGAAAAATCGGCCATTGCGGTCGCCATGTTGTTAGAAAAATGTTCACACGTGTATACCAGGATAGCGGGACCGATAGAATCTTATTTATATTTCTTAGCCCGGGTGTTAGGTGTCCTCCTCTTGTCTAAATAGTCAGCGGCGAGTTGATGCATTTTAGAGTGAGTTATACACTACAATATATATATATATATATATAATATATATATATATATATAGAGAGAGAGAGAGAGATTTTAACTATTCTTCAATCACTCCTATTTTTAGTACAATCCAACTTCTTTTAGGAAATGTAAACTCCTGGATGCTCTTATTTTTGTGAAAAGTTTTTTCTTCAAATTACTTGCTTGGTAGTATTTTGTTCGCTCTAGATCAAAGTTTACACACTCTAACAGTAAATGTTTCACTGTAAATCTCTCTTGGCATGTAGTGCATAGTGGAGATTCTGTGCCCTCTAGTAAATGATGATGGGTTATGTTCATTTACTAGAGGGCACACTATGGGCTAAATAAAAAAAAGGGTAAAAAATGTGTTTAAAAAAAACTGAATTAAAAAAATTGAATATCCATCAAGAATGAATAAAACAAAACGTCTTTGGCATAAAATAACCCAACAAGTGTTGACATACCGTAAAATCCAACCAACCAACCAACCTATCTTTGACTGAAAAGAGTGAAGCAATGCACAACGTGTCAGCGCACCAACTGCAGCGGATACTTTCTCATGTTTGAAATGCGTCAGTCACATGATATACACACCGCAAACTAGCAAGTTCCGACATATTCCTAGTCATCTTCATACCCATGACTCTCGCCTTCGGTAAACGTCCCAGTAAGTCATCACCTTTGGCAGATCATCCATACGGCATCCAGAATCCGCAATGAGCTGATTGGTGCAGGCTTTTGCTAGTCGGCTTACATTGGTGTGACCGAATGTAGGTGTCCACAGAAGAACGTCACTTATGAGTTCGTACCTTGAATCTGTAGCAGTGATTAGCACATCTTTTTTGCCTTACTTGTATGGGGTGCATGATAGGAACCAAGTAACCGTACAGCAAATGTTTGGGAGATGCTGCTAACATTTGTTCAGAACAGCATGTATCACCCGAGTGTAGTTTCGTAACAGACCAAGTGGTGCAGCCATACAGTTGCACTGACACGGTTACAGTTTGGAAGAATTTTCGCTTTATCTTATCAAAGAGATTTTTGTGATTACATCCCACCCCCAATAAAAATAATGTTGAACATTTTCACACCAATGATGCAGCCATACAGTATTACTGACACGACTACAGTTTGGAATTTTTTTCTCTTTATCTTATCATGTAAATCATTTACATTTAATCAGAAAATGTAGTTTATTAACAAACAAGTAAAAATTCTAATTAGATAAATTACATTTTCGGACCATATGACCTTAAGGCACCCCTTTTGCGATTTCGACTCGTGGGGATATTTTTTTCCATTTACACCATCAAAATCCGGTTAATTGTTAACAGACGATTTTTAGATTTTTTTTTTAAATTATAAAACTAACCCTAACCCCTAACCCTAACAAACAACCGGATTTTAACGGTGTAAATTATAAAACTAACCCTAACCCCTAACCCTAACAAACAACCGGATTTTTACGGTGTAAATGAAAAAAGGTCATATGGTCCACATTTTCTAATTAAATGTAAATATTTCGCAAATATATTTTGATTAAAGTAACCGTATTTTATATTTTTCGAATTCTTTTGTATCTGGTCTTGAGATTTTGACCAGGAGTGTATATAGCGCATAAACATCTTGTTACATAATTCATAAACAGCTTATGATTTATGTACGTACTTGTAGTAAGAATATTTGAATAAAATCCATTAGAGTCCGAAGAACAGGGGTTCAGTTGAAAATTACCATGACGATAGGCAACTGGTAACATTCCGGCTTGACCTTCCGGGAGAGGAGATTAGACGTGTAAGTTTTTGTTCAGATGGACCAGAGATTTCAGAGCGAGTGGACTCGAAGTCACTCACTCTGAGAGTCGCTTCTCCCCCGCGGAGGTTATGGGCTGGGTTGTTGAAATAAAGCTTTAGAAGAAAACGAGTATTGTTTGTTAAGTTATTAAACAAGAAAACACCAGCTCGAGAAACGAACAAGAAAGAAGAAATAGTCTCATAGGATCAGCTCGAGAAATAAAACTGAAGAACATGGCGACCGGCCGAATTAGAAGCAGTAGAAGCGAGTTAACAAGTAAGAGGCATCATCTCATCTCATCTCTCTCTCTCTCTCTCTCTCTCTCTCTCTCTCCGAGTAGCTCAGTCGGTGGAGCGTTCGGCTGGAAACCACAAGGTTCCAAGTTTGATACCGACCCTCACCGAAACTCAGCGTATGAGTAGCACAGGGATCTGTGCGGTAAAGTAAGGAGCTGATGGTAGGTGTGGCGCTCCACCTCAGACCCAAAAACAATCTCCTTGGTCTAGTGCTAGTGAAAAGAGGATAGACTCCCTCGCTGATTGTCTGATGCCGACTTTAGGCCACCCCGGCTTTACTTTTATACAACAATTACTCTTATACACATCCACCCTACTTTAAATTTGACGAAAGGGGGGAGATGTAGTATATATTACAAAGGGCAAGATTCGAGAACGTGTAGGACATTGAAAGAAATATGATGATAACAACGATCCGGCTGTGCTTAAAATTAAGAACAAAAGAAGAAAAAGAAGAAAAAATATAATTATTTATAAACATGATGAAATTCCTCTGATGCGAGTCAGAGGAAAGAAATTTCTCAGAAGTAAATACAATATAAATAAAAATGAAACATAAATCTGCTTTTCTCAGCGATAATAATAATTGTTCTTTGTTCTTGTTGTTAACAGAGAAGAATTGTTTCTTGTTTTTTGTTTTAATTGAAAGAATTCCCTTTCAACCACTTTGAAACGAAGGGCTGCTAAAGATTAATTTTTCTCTTTGTTTAATTTGAATTTTTCTGTATGGTACTATTGTGGTTAATACGCATATTTGTGGTTAATACTTACGTTAAAAAAAATATAATGGACTTTAACATGCCTGCAGTCAACGTGGACCACCCCCTTGATCATTGTTCACGAAGCCAATCCATGATGATGATGATTATGATGATTGTAGCGGACTTATGTCTAAATAAAGATAATATTAGACAAAAGGCTGGATATAAAGGCTTTATTCAATAAAAACGAAATAAGCATCTATTGGGTCAGGAAAATGGTGATTCCTGTATATAGACTGAGAGGCTCTCCGTGATTGGATATACCAATCACGTGATGAGCCCAGAAGTTTAGGCGCAAAATCCAAAATCCAGGCAGACAGATTCCACCAGCGGTTCCACGAGGCAGCGATATTAAGGGCTCCAAGAAATCACCCTAAGATACTAGATATCTTCTCCTACGCGCCGGTAACTCAACTTCATATACAGGAAGGACTTTATATTGTTATTCATTGTTTCATGTGCTGGTCAATAAATTGTTAGAATTAAATTAAACGAAGTATTAATTCCTTTCTTGTTGTTGTTGTTAGCCTTAGAATTAAATGCTATACTAACACTATACATCAACAAAGCAATTATAACAAATTTACAACAACGTTAGACGTTTTTTGAACAGTTGAAAAAGCCAATAAAAGTCAGTTCAGGATTTAATCAGCAGCAGCAGCTGTAGTAGTCGGCATGAGATAAAAGGTTCCTGCAGGCAGAAAAGGGGAAGAATGAGACAGAGCCATGTCGTGTGCCAACGATAAGCAGCTTGACTGCCAAACGAACAATGCTAAAAGTCAGATATTTATAAGAAAAAAAGGGTTATTTCCTATAACTCCAACCTAAAAAAGGGGAACCACTCTGATTGACTGATAATTTATTTTTTTATTTATTGATCTACTAGGAAAAAAGAAGACGGGGTTAGGGTTAGGGTTAGGGTTAGTTT
The DNA here is from genome assembly GCA_023376005.1 of Doryteuthis pealeii. Taxonomy (NCBI): domain Eukaryota; kingdom Metazoa; phylum Mollusca; class Cephalopoda; order Myopsida; family Loliginidae; genus Doryteuthis; species Doryteuthis pealeii. Next base: position 46,927,248 of record CM042158.1, read on the forward strand.
AATGAGAAAATAATGGGTAGATTAATTAACAGATAGAATTCATTCAGAGTGGTTCCCCTTTTTAGGTTGGAGTTTTCGGAAATAAGCGAAAAAAGTGGATCATCACAGTCCCCGAATGTTCTTGACCAGAATTTGGTGCGTATATTTTATTGTGCCCTGATTGGTTGAAAAATACAAGATTGTATCTCTCTTTTTTTTTTTTTTTTTTTTTTTTTGAATGGTGTATGTTGTGGGTGTTTTATTTTTGAAAGTTTGAGAGTCGTTGCAATCCACTTTTTCTATGTCGTAGATAGGAAACAGCACGATTTCCTATGATGATAATGATGATAACGATGATGATGATTTGTGTTGCACGCGGTCATGTGATATCAAGTTTCCCGATCTAAGACAAATAATTTGCATAGAGTTTGTATGGTTTCATCTAACTGATAATGATGATCTTTAGTAAATGATTGAGTCCTAACAGGTAATACTACTCCGAACAAGAGTGGACATGGGAGTAATGGCAATGAAAGGGTAATCCACACAGAACTGGATTTTTGTGGTTAAAACGCACGTTCAGAATTTAACCGATATAAATTGCCTTTGAACGAGGCGTACTTGGCGCAATGGTTATCGTCGTAGTACATAGACGCGACAAGCATATTGATTTATTGATCGTCTAACGTTTATGACCAGGGGTTAGAGAATCACGTTCTTTTACGAAGGAAGAAAAACTCAACAGATCTATTATAAATTTATTTTTTGAATGAGGAAAAGTCCACTGGAAAAAAAAAGAGGTTTTCAGTTTTTTTCTCCATTTAGCATATTTTCTTTCCTATTTTATGATGGCTATCTGACGAGGCTGGGCTCTTTTATGGAGTTAACGACTGGGGTGAATTTATAATAGCCAAATGACGGTCCGTTGAGTTTTTCTTTCTTATTGGAAGTGTAAATATATAATATAATTCATTTATTATTTATCATACATTGAGCTCTCTTGGGGACTTGAAATAATCCTAGTATAAATCTATATGTGTGCATCTACATGGGCATACATTGTGGATATACGGAGGATATAGATGGTCCCAAATAGTGATGTAGATGTTAGCCCAATATCCTTACAGATTTCGGGTTTTTCTACATCATATTTGTTCAACCGGTACCCCGATCAGGTCTTATATATATTCTCTGTGTTACGTAACAGCCAATCGGGTACTTGCTCGGTACATGTATGAAATAGGAGATTCTTTTTTTGTGTATTTTCGTAAGTGCACTTAAATATATGCACATAAGTACGTTCTTTCAGTTTCCCCGTTCCCCACTAACTTGATATATATATATATATATATATATATATATATATATATATATCAAGTTAGTGGGGAACGGGGAAAAAAGAAAGAACGTCTTTATGTGCATATATTTAAGTGCACTTACGAAAATGCGCATGAATAGAATCTCCTATTTCATACATGTACCGAGCAAGTCCCAGATTGGCTGTTACGTAACACAGACCCATTATATAAGAACTGATAGGGGTACCGGTTGAACAAATATGATGTAGAAAAACCTGAAATCTGTAAGGATACTGGGCTAACATCTACATCACTAAATCGTTATTTCGTAGGTCACATTCAAAAGGTAGGCCACATACTATAATGGTACCTAACAAAATATGTTAGCACAGATTTACACTGTGCCAAAAGAGTAATGTCAAAGGTGTTGAAAACTCACTGGAATAAATATGCTGGATGCCAAGGAGACTATTCTGAAGGAAGTTAACGCTTCATTTTATCTTTTTTTTTCTGTCTTGGTAAATACAGCTTCAGTCGTGATACTTTTTGAACACACCTCGTATTTTGAAGAAATTTAACGTTTTATTCATTGTTAATTTTTGTCTTTGTAAAAACAGCTTCAGTCTCGATATTTTTTTAACAGACTTCGTATTTTGAAGAAAATCAACGTTTTCTTGGTCTTGGTAAATACAGATTCAGTCGCGATAATTAAAAAAAAAAAACATATCTCGTATTTGAAAGAAAATTACATTTCATTCATTCTTCATTTTTGTATTCATAAATACAGCGTCAGCCTCGATACCTTATGGAATACACTTCATATTTTGAAGGAAAGGAACGTTTCGTTCATTGTTCATTTCTGTCTTGGTAAATACAGTTTCAACTCCATTAGAGTGAAAAGCTATCTAAGAAAAATATTAATGACAAAATCAACTCTAAAAAGAAAATCGAAATATTTATGTTTTCATTTTCTGCACAAATCTTATTATAATGGAGATTGTGTGTTTTTCTGTCTGTAACCGAAACTATATTCCTACTCAAGTCACAATTCTCTTAGTTATTGACATCACATTCTCCATGATTTTATTTTTATCTAAACCTCAATTATTAATAAAATTGTCTTACATTATTAATAATGTTAACTATGTCTACATACTGATAAACATGCAATTATATTATATATACAACAAAAATAGCGGTTTACAGTGTGAACGGGAAGGCTAATTTGCATATTAATATTAAAAAGTCGAATTTAATAAATATGTGCTTAGTATTATTGATTTCTAACTGTTTGGTTTTATTTTAATGAATATAAGCAAAAATCTCTTCAATGAATCTTAAATGAAATCCATTAACAAGATAAAATAACTGTCATTTTATTCTTTACTTCCTCTTATAACTAAATACTTAAATTAGAAAAAATGACAATGAAAGACGAGAGTGATGGAAGAGTAAGTTTCAGTTGTTCCATTTTTTATTATACTCCCTGTTTCAAATCTTTTATTATACTCCCTCTGATTCAAATCTTTTTATCTGTATTCTTATTTAGTTTAATTAGCCTTTCTAATTTAATACAATATTTTATTACATTAAAACTTAAATACTTGCACCCGGAGGGTGCATATATTTGCTAGTTCTTTTAATAGACTCCGCATGTTGATCAGTATTTTTTTATTTTTTTCAGAATTCAACGTCTTTCTCTTTCTCTTTTTTCTTTCCGCCATCTTAAACACATTTTCCATACTTTTTGAATTCATTATAAATGTGTTTTTACTTGTGTCTAACGAATACACACATATATACACATATATTTTCATATTTTTTCCCAATAATATCTTGAACTTGTTCTTTCAATTTCTTCTTTGCAAAATGTTAAAAGTTTTTTTTAACTTTCAGGTTAATAATTAAAAGTTTTAGACAAAGAATATATGATATATGCAAGTTATCCCGAAGTACACACACACACACACACACACACACATATATATATATATATATGAGTATAGATAAAAGGATATGAAAACAACACAATATGCTGTTAAAGTGAAAACATTTTATATCATA
>CM042158.1:46933088-46963088 GCA_023376005.1 Doryteuthis pealeii
ACACACAAACACCAGTCCCCGCATCAGCTGTCAGTGAGCGAGGGAATAAGATATCGGACTACCATGCGGTCAGTCTGAGTTCGAACCTTACCCAAGGATAGTTGTGTCTAGCCACACTGAAGAGGCATGATATGCCGAAACACGTGTCTGTGGATGACTTATTAATATATATATATATATATATATATATATATATATATATATATATATATTACAACACACTCGTTCAGGATTTGAACCATTTTCTTTCATAATAACTATTACGTCACCCACACATTCTTCCCAATTGGTCTTTGCAAATAAAGATTTAGATCTCCCTTCTCTTTTCGGTGCCCTAAACACGTATTTAAATTTTGCTTTACACATTGACTATGTATTGGTACACATATGTACCACTATGTATATTACTAATGTACGTAGTTGTATATATATTTACCACTGCAAATATTTACTTTTTAAAAAAACAACATTTAGAATGTATTCTTTCATAATAACCTAACAGTATCTACATATACTATTTAAAGATGGTGGAAACGCTGAAAAATTATGTTATAACTAGAACTTTTTATAAAAAAATTATATATATATATATATATATATATATATATATATATGTGTGTGTGTGGGGGGGGGAAGAGATGGAAGTGAATCCGACGGTATGTAGTATATTAAGAAAATTGAAAAAAACACAGGTTTAAATAAGTTGAGTGGTAAGTTTATTGGCCGACGCTGCAGTGTTTCGATCTATTAATTAGATCATCCTCAGGGCATTTGTTGGTATATGGAAGATATATATATAACCTGTAATAAATCATTTTTTATATTACATATTGCCATTATATCATATTGTATGAAATAGATACAGATCATAAATAAAGACCAGATAAATACGTGCGCCAAATGTGTATCAACACGTAACACAGTCAATTTACCATTGCCGTACACGTGTTGGTATTATACTATACCATAGAGGCGTAGTTCATTATTGGCCTACAAGGTCTACCGGCAATACTTTCAAAACTGATGCATTAGAGGAAATTCAGCAACATCTGTGAGAAAGAACTGGCATTTGAGCAAACATAGGTAACGTGGAAAGTGGTTAATCCAGACTTGTATCCATTGATGACGAAACAAAATGAATTAGTTTTCCTTTTTCTAGATTGGTTGCGTAAACAAAGAAAAAGAAAAGAACTAATAATTTTTTTATTTTAATTTAACTAGCAACAGAAAACACCCTCAGGGCGTCGTAAAAATTATTTTTTGAAAGACATTGCCTGAGAGGGTGGGAGTTAAAAATTCAATGTCAGAGGGTTTGTATCATAAGTAAGCAAAATTCTCATATTCATTAAAGGAGTAAAAAAAAAAAAAAAAAAGATAAAACAAATTGAAATGAAAACTGAGCCCCGTCCCTCTCAAATAAAATGTTGCGTGCATGTAATAATCAAACAATTATTTTGAATATTTTCTACATCAATTTTACACAAAATCGCGGGTATTTATTTATTTGTAAACTTTTTAGTTAACTTCTTGTTACTGTAAAAAAACAAGGACGAGAGTAAAAAACAATTTTTAAAATTGCTTACTCAAATTTTGGATGTATATAGCATAAGAATATTGTGACGTAAGCTGTGACGTAGAACTATGACGTAATTTTTGTTACAGACAGAAATACAAACAATCTCCATTATTTATAGATTTGAACCTCAAGAACAGCAATATTTCTTACTTTGTTGGCATCCCGCATGCAAGACAGTTAATGAAATACAATTTTATTTCAATTATATTTACAAAATAGGGTCAATTTAGCTCAGTCGGCAGAGCTTCCGCCTGGGACCCACGAGGTTCCTGGTTCGATACCGGCCCTCGCCAACTCAGCGTATGAGTAGCACAGAGATCTGTGCGGTAAAATGAGGAGCAGATGATAGGTGTGGCGCTCCATCTCAGACGTCAAAACCAATCTCCTTGGTCTAGCGCTAGTGAAAAGGGATAGACTCTCTCGCTGACTGGCTGATACTGACATTAGACCGCCTCGCCGACTTTACTTAGCAAAGCACTTGTGTAGCAATTGTCTGCCCCTGTTTGGTCTGGAAGAGTTTTATTCCATTGCTTTCAGGTTTTGACCGCTAGGGGACCTGACTTTTTAATCGGGGAAGAGCGAAGTTTAATTCTCTTGTCTCCGGGACAGCAACCAGTACACATGGGTTAGACATTTACGTCTATACCTTTTATGTGTGTGTGTGTGGGGGGGGGGGGCTTCGCCCCACAGCCTAAGTAAGTGACTTTACTTCATGTACTCTGTACCACTTCTACAGGACGAAAACCTACGTCCTGCTTTCTTTGTAATACGTTTATGTATCTTACTTATACACCTTTGTATACCTTCTATTCTTATGTGTTACTTATATATCTACTTTGTCATTTGTTGGTTGGTTGGTTGGGTTTTACGGCATGTCAACCCCTTGGGTTATTTTATGCCGAATACTTCTATTGGTAATTTGGTATTCAAAAATGTTTAATGCCCACAAAGTTTTGAAATAATTTCATTTTTAATGGATAATACAATTTCGTTTATAAACTCATGTTTTCTATTTAACCCATTGATGGGACCCTAACAGGTACTACCACTCAGGGTCAGAGTGAACCAGGGAGCAATGGTGATGAAGGGGTGCTCCACATTCCCCAAACCTCCAGAACTGGAACCTCACCATCAGATAGAGTTTAACGTCATTCCCAGGACTTTGTCATTTGTATACGTATTCCTGTATAAATGTTTCTCCACGTGATCATGTATTAGTCTGTTTGTTACACTTCACAACCCCTTTGTCAGAAGATTACTAGTACTAGCAAATATATGTACCCTTCGGGTGCAAGTATTAAGGTTTTGATGTAATAAAATAATCAAATTAGAAACTATTTAGAAAATGATAAACTGAGGCGGTATAATCGAAAAATAGAACAGCTTTAAATCTAACTCTTCCATCATTTTCCATCACTCCCGTCTTTCATTTTTCCTAATTTATCTATTTAGTTAGATTATGAAGTATCTAATAAAATTACAGTTCTTTCGTCTTGTTTATGGATTTCTTTTGAGATTTATCCCAGAGATTTTTGCTCAGATTCGTTAAGAGAAAACCAAACAATTAGAAATCAATAATACTAAGCATATATTTATTAAAATCAAATTCTTAATATCAATATGCAAATTAACCTTGTCGTTCACACTGTAAACCGCTATTTTGTTGAATATATAAATATACTTGCGTGTTGTTAATATGTAGATTAATCGAACAGTATTAATAAGGTATAACAATTTTATCAATAATTGAGGTTTAAATAAAAATAAATTCATGGTGAATGTGACGTAAATAATTAAGGGAATTGGGACTTGAGTAGTGATTTAGTTTCGGTTACAGACAGAAAAACACACAATCTCCATTATAATAAGAAGATTTGTATGTACCCATGTTGGAAGGCCACTTCGCCTTCCAACTAACGATAATAATAACATTAAATCGTACACTTGTAACAGACTATTGGAAATGATTGTCAGCAGTAAAACTTAATGACTCAGCAACAAATTATTAAATGTGATTTATTATTTTGAATGCATAATTGTTTCACACAGTTTTTTTTTATTCCTTTCACAATTGAAATGAAATTGCAACTCATCACCTTTTTTTTATTTTTAAATATTTAAGAATATGTTGTTACACATATATTGTGTAAATATCAAGTTTCACTCATATTAAGTTGGAAAATATTCATATTTTAAGGTGAACAAATACTTTTCCCTATCTCACTGTATCAGTGAATCCTACTGACCCTATCGGGATGAGTTAGCGATAGAAAATGGGATCTTGCATAAGGGTGAGCGAATTATCATCCCACCTCTGCCACCATGTTAATATATTTGAATTAAACGCAATACACTCGGAAGACGTGTTCAGGGTTTAGAAGCCATCTTTATTGTGTGTAGGGTTTGGTGCCTAGACAAGGGGCAATAACTGTTAAAGGGTTAATATTATTACAAGTATCAATGTGTTGTATAAGCATATATACCCAACATCGTCGGGTATATAATCGAGAGAGGAAACTCGGGTAAGAGAGAGAAAAACAGACAGACAGACCGACAGACCGACAGAGACAGAGACAGTGAGAGACAGAGAGAGACAGAAATTAGAGACTTACTTGTTACTTAATTTCTTCTTTACTACTTTTCGTCATCATGTTTCCTCTTCTACTTCTTTGGCCGTCGTCTTGTCGTCTGGTTGCTATGTTCTTTTGACTACTTCTTCTAAGGGCTAGTTTTTAGTCATGCAATTAATTAACTCACAAGACTTTTTTTCCCCTGATCAAGATTTATTCCGCTAGCCCATGTTCTTCCGCGCGGGAGGTTAAGAGCCCCAGCAGAAAGATGCACATGCTCTCTGCTTCAATCTGAGGTTGAAACTAAAATCTAAAATAAATAAAGTAAATCACGTAACGCGCGAGTTTCTCTGGCGTCAGGGAGCTATAACCGTTACTGGTATTTTTCCAAACCCTGATCTGGAATTCACGTTACAGGATCTGTCAACAATTTATGCTATCACATAAATTATATAACAAGTGAATCAGTAATATCTAAAACAAAATTCACATTGTTTTAGTGATAGCGCTTAATATCCAGGATAGTGCTACTTTATATATGACTAATATATATCCTATAAAACGGATGGAGCTCTTTCTGGCGGCCTTTATATATATATACATATCTGTGTATGTGGAGAAAATTTATATGGAACATGTCACAAATTTTTATCTTCTACTAGTGGGCCATTCACGTTTGTTTTTACACGTCTTCTGATTGTTAATTTTCACTTTCGCATGCAATAATTACGTCACCAACTTTCAAATACAAACGCCACACAACTAACGGCAAATAACCTTTTCTTTCACTAATTTTTTTATAATTCAACGCATACTAAACATCCTTCATCTTCTATCCACACAAATCCTTCGTCCTGAAGAAGGTTTCCACTGTAAAACCGAAATACTAGAGTATCGACAATACATTTTCCATTCATCGTAACATCCTGTGTTTGTTTTTCTAAATTTTCTCCACACACTGTCGGATTAATTTCCTCATCTTACTCCCATGTCTATGTATTTTTCAGTTAAATTCTCACTCCGATTTACAGCTCCAAGGTAAGTTATATTTATCGCAACATTTTATTACAAGAAAGAAAGACAAAATAGAAACACATTGAAAATTATTCCGATTCAGTTTATTTATTTCTTATTATTATAAGTAAATTTTTCATTTATCTGACAAAAATATGAGTAAAATGATAAACATGCGTAAAGAAAAGTTACTGCTAGAAAGAAAAAAAAACAGTAATATGACTGTCTGTTAAGTTTTTTATGGACCATCCTTTGGCCTTCAAGCAAGAGCGCTTGTCCAGTGGAATTGGATCCTTGGTAATCCTTTGATAATGAATCCTTTGGTTCTTCTGGTAAAGAGTCCTGAGTATTGTAAGTCCCTCCTCAATGAGTGCTAGTAGAAATATGGCCAGTATCAGTGTTTAAGTAGTGTATCAGCCACGCGGTATGGTTAGTGATTGGCGAAGGAATAAACCTCGTGACTAAGGCTAGTCTATAAATTCAGGGTGGGTGGGCAATATCCAAAAATTTCCAAAACTCCCCCTATTTGGATATAAGGAGAGGCCCAAAGATGATGGCCCATAAAAACTTAACTCTTTATGTTAAAAAAATAAGATAAAAAAGAGCGTTAAATATACATATACAATGAACATGTCTCCAATCTGTGGTTGTCTTGTGTAATAGCAATGTATATAATTTGGAAGAGATGCATTACGATCAAGTTCCCTACTAGATCACCGAAGTTAAGCAGCAATGAGCCTGTTCAATTCAATACTAAATTGGGTGACCACTTAAGCACAAGCAGGTAGTGTAAGCAAACTGTAGCCCTTTGTTTATCAAAATAGCTTGATTCGGCATTGGATAGCCCGAAAAGGGTTGATATGCCGTAAAACAAAACAACCAACCAACCTGGAAGAGATGAAAAGATGGGGTAGGGGATACTCTTGATAAGTATCGAGGCCTGTGGGGTGGGGGGAAGAAAAGCTCGATGGATTATTTCAACAAAGCGTTCCTTGTGATTGGATAACTCTATACTAGGTATACCCAAAATGAGGCTAAAACTGCGTTTTTGACAAAATGATTTTAGCCCCCCCCCCTACAGAAAATAATTTACCAAAATCTGGTAATTATCGGATTTTAATGAAATTTTCAGTGTTTATTAATCAATGAATGATCTTTATAATGAATTATTTATTTTATTTCAAAACTTTCTCATTTTTTTCAGGTCACTTAATTTTGTTGGGGTCGTAACATTTTTTCGAGTTGGTCTTTCCGTTTTCTAATTACAGTAAATAAAGAGATAAAAGACCGAAGTTATGAATAGAAAAAAAAAATTTACGGTGGCTTTTCTGTGAGAAAATAAGTACCGAAAATCGAAAAATAAAATGTAAAACAATAATAAATAATTAATTTTTTTGAGATTTCTTTTTTACTCATTTCGATAATTATTTAATTGGCTATTATCTTATAAAAAAAAAATTATACATCGATATTTTTCTGCTTAAAAAAGGGGGGGGGGTACATTTTCAAGTTTTTCTTCAAAAAATATACTTTGATGTAATAAAATAAGGTTTGCATTAAATAGATATTTATTTCTAGAATCTAAAAATATAACATTTTAAACTTAACATCAGGCTTTTCATATTTTAAATGAATTTTATATATTAATTTTTCATAGCAAAAACACTAAATTAAAGTTTTGAAATAAAATAACTGATGCATTATAAAATTCATTAATTGATAAATCAATACTGAAAATTTCATTAAAATCGGATAATTACCTGATTTTTTGCAATTTTTTTTTGCAATCGCGAATGTTATATTAAAATTGTAAGCAAGCACTTAAAACCATTGTAAAATAGACAGAATGGCGGATCGCGTCGAAATTGACCAAAACAAATCCCTTTAAATGTATTAAAAATAAACTGCATATGTAATGATATTTTTCTTTTTTTAATGATGGTCATTATGTTACTACTTATCGATTTAGACAAAAGTTTGACCTTAAATAATAGATTTAATTAATTTTAATTCGTTTTTAAAATTTGTAGCAGACGATAAAAAGGGTATACCTAATCCATACTCTTGTAAGTAAAAGTAAAGTTGGCGGAATGGCCTGTTGTCGGACAGCGAGGGAGTCTATTCCCTTTTTGCTAGCGCTAGACCATGGAGATTACTTTTTGCCGAGGTGGAGCGCCACACTTTACCGCACAGATCAGATTAATCTGTGCTACTCATGCGCTGAGTTGGCGGAGACCGGTATCGCGGTCCCTTTTTATAAAATATAGTTAAAAAGAAGAACTGATTAAAAACATGTCCAGATGCGAATATGTTTCGTTACATTAGTGTTAAATTTAGCACTTAAAACCATTGAAAAATAGACAGAATGGCGGATCGCGTCGAAATTGACAAAAACAAATCCCTTTAAATGTATTAAAAATAAACTGCATATGTAATGATATTTTTCTTTTTTTAATGTCGCTTTTTATAAAATATGGGTAAAAAGAAGAACTGATTAAAAACATGTCCAGATGCGAATATGTTTCGTTACATTAGTGTTAAATTTAGCACTTAAAACCATTGAAAAATAGACAGAATGGCGGATCGCGTCGAAATTGACCAAAACAAATCCCTTTAAATGTATTAAAAATAAACTGCATATGTAATGATATTTTTCTTTTTTTAATGTCGCTTTTTATAAAATATGGGTAAAAAGAAGAACTGATTAAAAACATGTCCAGATGCGAATATGTTTCGTTACATTAGTGTTAAAGTTAGTGAACTCATTGGAATTTTATGTTTATTTATTATGAAACAAACAAACAAATAAACAAACCGACAGACAGACAGACAGAACATTAGAAAAACAAATACAGAAGCGATGGCTTAAACGATTAAATGAAAAATTACAATGATTTAGCAATGGAAGGGGAGATAAATCATCTTGGTTATAAAAGCGATTGGAAAGACGCTGAAAAAAAAAAAAAACAAATAAACAAAAAAAATCCAGTAAAATCAAACACAAACGTGAAATTAATCTTTTTTGGAGATGTATAAATAGAGATTGGCTTTTCTTACAATTATAAATGCTCTATATTTTACGAAATATATTGAGCAATTTTGGATTAACTACTATGCTACTACATTATTGAAGATAATCCTTTTTATTTATTTATTTATTTATTTATTTTTATAAAATTGTAAAAGTTATTCAAAATCGTCCAGTTAATCGTTTTTATCTTAAATTCAAAAGTATACATTGTTGCAATTTTTACCGGAAGTAGAACAGACAACATTAGATACAATTAAAAACATTTGAATCATTTCTCAACAGAACCTCACAACGGTAAGGCATCTATTTTATCCTCTCTCCAATATCTTATATAATAATCATATTAATTTAATGCTTCAATAAAGAGTCCAGTAAAAATGAAGAAGGCTTTTCCATTAGGGACTTCTCTTAAAAATTATTTTTTTAAGACAGATCCTTTGGAAAAGAGTTTTTCATTTATTCCATTCATTTCATTCAACTTTTATTCCATTCATTCATTCATTCATTTTTTCCATTAATTCTTAACTATATATATATATATATATATATATATATATACAAGTATTAACCGAATAAGTCAGTGTTATAACGAATATAAAGTTTCCAATACGTTAGTAGAGCGGATTTAGTATTAAGGTGTATATAGAAATAACCTACCCAAGTTTCCCCATGAGGATCTTCAGGGTTAATTATAATGAATAAATCAAGATATTGATTAATTACAGGCAACTGGGGAGTGAATATAGATAGGTAGGTAGATAGATATATAATGACTATATAGATAGGCATGAAATAAAATGACTTAGATACGTAAACACTGAAATAGACATACAAACAGACCAATCTAGATAGATAGATAGATAGATAGATAGATATGAAATAAAATGACAGCTAACTAGTTAGCTAGGTAGATACGGAAAAATTAAATCTTGACAGATAGCTAAGAGATTGTGTTATATAGGTATATATGAGATAAAATACATATATTGCTAGCTAGAGAGATAGATACGTTAACACAGAAATAGACAGACAGACAGATATACAGACCAACTTAGATAGATAAATAAACTAGTTAGCTAGTTAGCGAAATATGGAAACTGAGATAGATAGATAGATAGATAGATAGATAGATAAGAGACTGTGATATATTGATATAAATATGAAATAAAATTACTAGCTAGCTAGAGACAGATAGAAACAAAAAGGCTGCGATAGATAGATAGATAGATAGATAGATAGATAGATTGCAAACTGTGATATATAGGTAAACCGAAAATAAAAATGACTTAAATATCTAGCTAGCTAGTTAGATAGATTTAAAAAAAAATAAATAGATGGATAGATAATAGAACGTAATATATAGATATATTTGAAATAAAATGATTTAGCTAGCTAACTAGCTAGATACAAACAAAAATGAGATAGATGGATAGATAGATATAAACAGAGCGAGATGGATATATATTAAGGGATTGTAGCGTATATGAAATGATATGACTTAGATATTACCAACCTGAGATAGATAGATAGATAGATAGATAGATAATAAAAAAAGATAAAAAAGACAAATACAGGTCTTATGACATATCAACTTGATAATTCATGAATAGCGTAAGTAAAGTCGGCGGGGCGGCCTAATGTCGGTATCAACCAGACAGCGAGGGGGTCTATCCCCTTTTCGCTATCACTAGACCAAGGAGATTATTTTAGCATCTGAGGTGGAGCGACACACCTACCATTAGCTCCTCATTTTACCGTCCAAACCCCTGTGCTAGTCATACGCTGAGTTGGCGAGGGTCGATATCGAACCTGGAACCTTGTGATTACTAGCCTGACGCTCTACCGACTGAGCTAAACTGGCCCTAAAGTATAACGAGATTTTTTTTGTTGGGGGGGGGGGTCCTTTCATCCCCTAAAAACACTAAAATAATTATAAATGTCCTCTAAAAAAGGTCACATGGTTTAACGTAGAGAAACCACATTTTGGTTACATACTTACTGGGCGCAGAGGTCGGCACATCGTGGTGTAATGGTTAGTAAGCTTGTCTCGCAGATCAATTACTACTGAATAACGAGTTCGACCCTCGCTGGGTGACCCATACTTGCGACTTTGTGTCACATCCTATTCGTGACAAACAGGTCGGGTATAAGGTCATCCCATTGTGGTGTAATGACCAGTATAGGGAATATGAAATGAAACCCCACACCAGCAAGCTAGTCTCGCAGATCAATTACTACTGAATAACGAGTTCGGTTTTCGCTGGATGTCCCATTCTTGCAACCTTGTGTCACATCCTACCAGTAGTGAACGGGTTGGGTAAATACATACACCACATTTCTCTAAAGATCTAAAGTATGGGCTTTTCTTTCTTTAATGGTACTAGTACAAAAAACGCACTCCGGGCGATGTAAAAATAGATTTTTGAAACATATTGCCTGAGGGGTGGGAGTAAAAAATTCAATGTCTGCGAGTTTGTACCCTAAGTAAGTAAAATCATCAAATTCATTAAAGGATTAAAAAATAAAACAATTTGAAATGTAAACTTTAAATATGTATTAAAATAAAACAAACTATATATAGATATATAATATCAGTCATGTATTTATTGAAACTTGTTTTAAAAAACAATGAGGACTGTCTAATGTTGCATGTTCAAATTTTGAGTCTATTTATTCTATGTTATGACGATTTGGGGTAATGTGACGTAAGCAGTGACGTAATTTTTGTTACAGACAAAAAACGGAAGCGAATCTCCATTATTAATAGATATCAACCTTCGTGGGCTATTCAATGCCAAAGTCATCCTTGCAGAAGAATAGTAGTGGTACTGTTTATCTCATAGCTGAAGAATGAGGGGCTTCATACCTTCCCACGGGGATTAGTCCGAAAGGGAACATAATAACGCAACTGGGGTTCGAACTCGCTTATAACGATGTCACAGTCCAGTACGTTAGCCACTAAACTACACAGACCCCACCCGAACCCCAACCAGTGGCGAACGGATTGAGAAAACGCCAACCTATTTTAACGTATGGTAGGGATTGTGCCGAGTAAGTTCATGAAATGATTATTGATTATTGATTAACTTACTTTATATTGACAGCATAAAAAGGTATATATATATATAATATATATATATATATATATAATTTGCTTGAAGCATTGTGTTTGGTGGTTGGTTTTGAAGGCTATCACAATGCAAGTGTAAAGAAAATAAGGTAACTATGGTGCAGTTTGTTAACCTGTGATTTATTCTTAATATTTCGAGATAAAATCTCTTCGATAGAAGATTTCTGAAACTGAAGCTGTTGCTAGTGATCGTCCATTTTGCTTTGTGATTCATATTTTCTTAATTCTCTACGTATATATATATATATATATATATATATATATATATATATATATATATATATTATATATATATATATATTATTTGTTCCTAATTAAGACTAACTAAAAGAAAAAAATATTTTCCATATGATATAGACAATTTCAAGAAAAAACAAAAACAAAAAGAAATCCTGAATAATTTTGAGGTTTCGGACTGTTATCGTCTTTATTCTGGTATATACTTATGATGCAGAAACACAGCGTTTTGGTCGCTGTATCCTTCCTCGTGTGTTCTCTGTGTATCCGAGCATAGTAATGAACTAATCCAGGAAATCATTTTCAATTGTTTGATTGTTGATCATGTTGCCTTATTATTATGCTCGGATACACAGGGAACACACACACAACATATATATATATATATATATATATCCTTTGGCGGGGTGGCCTATTGTCAGTATCAACCGCTAGCGAGGGAGTCTACCCATTTTTCGCTAGCGCTAGTTCAGGGAGATTGATATTGCTGTGATAGAGCGCCACGCCGACCATCAGCTTCCCACTTTACCGCACAGATCAGATTACCCAATCTGTGCTACTCATGCAATGAGTTGGCGTGGACCGGTATCGAACTCGGAACCTTGCGATTCGTAGGCACGTGTTCTACCGAAAAAGCTAAACCAGCCCCTTATATATATATATATATATATATATATATATATATATATAATTAAATTACTAATTCTGCAAATATCGCGTGCGACATACGGAAACACTGGCCAGCTTTTTTGACCAGTGTTTCCCTATGACGCACGTGGTGTTTGTCGTGGTGTTTGTCGGTATTTTCTAGTCGTGGTAATTTATTTATATCTATAATTTCATTTATCTGTCTATTTCTCTCTCTCTCTCTCTCCTTCTCTCTCTCTCTCTCTCTTTTATTATATAATATATATATATATATATATATATATATATATATATATATATATATATATATATAATATACCAAGCGCGTTGGTAGATCTTGCGGAGAGAGAAAAAACCCAGCAGAAAGTTTGATTGTAAAAAATATACTACCAAACATCAACCAGGAAGAAAAAATTTTTGAAAAAAAGAAAGGACCAAGATATTCGTACCACAACAAAAAATAATCTATTGGTACAGTTTTTGGCCAAAAGAAAAAAACAATTTATATGTATATATATGTATATAAAGATATATATATATATATTCATATAACCGCTAGGAGAAAGCTAATAAGTAAAAAGTGCTCGTTACCTAAGTAGAGCCAATAATAAAGATAATCTAATGAGTCAGACGAACCTACTATTAGTTATTTATTCGTTGATGTAAATTGTTGATGTGAATTGTTGGATTACCAACACAGGTAGTCTGTTTATTGGGATATAGGATTGTGAGACACACTTTTTGAATGAGCTGATATTATTAGCATAAAGCTCTTCAGGGCTAAAATCTGACTGAAGAGTCAGATTTTAGCCCTGAAGAGCTTTATGCGAAACTAATAGTAGGTTCGTCTGACTCATTAGATTATCTTTATTCTTTATATATATATATATTATATATTATATATATATATATATATATTATTTGGGGAATCATTTAGCCATCCTTGAGTTGAATTATTCTCTTTTCCATAAGACACATTTAAAAAAATTTTTTTCCCTTTAGAATCTTCTGACTTTTAATCATTTACGGTGATTCTTTTGAAAATGAGTTGGTCAAAAATGAACGTAAAACTTATTTTATATTCTCAACAAAGTTTAAAAAAAAAAAAAAAGAAAAAGAGAGAGAAATAAGAAATTACAGTTATTCGCCCATTTCATTCATAAAGGAGGAGAAGAAGAAAAGAGAGGAAAAAAAAAGGAGAGGAAAAGGAAATAAGAAGCGAAATTAATAACCACACAGATAAAAACATAAGCACGCATTTCTGAAATAAACTTTGAGGATGAAGCTCTAAGCTTCGAAATCGATTAGACATAAAAAGCATCTTTTTTGTCTTTATTTTTTTATATACGCATTGTATTGCCTTCGAATTTTAAATATTTTATAACATACTTAACAATGCTTCAAGCAAATTACCAATTACTTTTATTTATATATATAAATTTATTTATATCAATATGATTCCCATTTTACAAATCACTGTATCATTGTGTTGTACTAATTATATATTATATATATATTATATATATATATAATATATATAATATATATATAATATAGTTGTGGGATTGTCACTGTTTGGCTTTACTGGAACGGTGTGTCAAACGCAGTATTATTGGTGACGTTATGCATTGAAACAAAAATTGGTTGTGGTTCTTTGTCACCAAATAATATATATATATAACCTTATATATATATAATATATATAATATATATATATATATATATATATATATATATATATATAATCTTTTTCAGATTCATTGCTTATTAAAATCATAAAACCCTTTCAAATCAGTATATTCCATTATGTATATATATTATATATATATATTATTTAACATGTTGTGTGTGTGTGGTGTGTGTGTGGTGGGTATTATCTTAATGGGTGTGGCTAAATACCACGGAACATTTTTCAATTGTTTACATTTAAGCCCTTGTGTAATTTTTCTTATGTCGGGATTCAAGTGGTAGAGAAGATGCCCCATATTTTCCAAAGCGCTTTCAACCACATCCCTGATGTTCAACGGGATTATATGTTTTAGCTGCTTTTTTTTTTTTTTGTTTTGCGACGTTTAGTTGATAGGGTTTATTATGGGGTTTTGCGGGTTGCAGTTTTATTCAGTTAAGGGAGTTTTTTTTGTAGATGGGGTTACTATGACTACGCCCTAGTTATTAAACATGTTATTGAACATGTTATTAAACATGTTTAGTATATTAATACCGGTGTTAAATGCTATGTGTATCATTCTTTTTGATGATAATTGCTTCTAGAATATGAAGGCGTTTTTAAAATTTATTTTCAATTTTTTTTTCCAGGGTTGCGAGAAGCGTCCGTTCAAATTTAGATTAAATCTTTTTCCTTTTGTATTTAATATTATTATTTCAATTATTATCTAGAGAGTGAAATATAAATGATCTTTTAATTAAACTGTAGTATGGATTCACATTCTATATCTTTGGACAAAAGTTTACATTGTAGGGGTGCTAGACCAGAGCAAAACTCTTTTAAGGGGTGCGAGGTCAGAGCAAAACTCTTTTAAGGGTGCGGGAATAGAAAAAGGCTGGGGACCACTGATCTAGACGTATGCGTGCCCAACAGTTTAATTTGAATCGTTGATGTGAATCGTTGGATTACCAACACAGGTAGTCTGTTTATTGGGATATAGGATTGTGGGACACACTTTTTGAATGAGCTGATAACAGAAGAAGTGTAGCATGAATTCTTCTTTGATTTAAGAGTTTTTCGTTCCCATAGGTCAGTTTCCCCAGTAACGACACACACACACACACATATAATATATATATATATATATATAAGAAAAAAAAGAGAAGAAGAGGAAAAAAAAAGAAAAAAATATATAACGACACAAAAAAAGAAGCGCGTCCATTTCTGAAAACTGTCTCTGAAGATAAAGTTTACTTTGAAATCGATAAGACAAAAAAAACAAATCTTTTTGTTTTTAGTTTTTATATGCATTGTAATTGCCTTAATATCATATATATATATATATATATATATATATATATATATATATATTATATACAGTTTTATATATTAATAAATAAAAAGCGCTCAATATTATTGATAGGCCAGTTGGGTAGCCTAGACTTAAAT
The DNA here is from genome assembly GCA_023376005.1 of Doryteuthis pealeii. NCBI lineage: Eukaryota > Metazoa > Mollusca > Cephalopoda > Myopsida > Loliginidae > Doryteuthis > Doryteuthis pealeii. The sequence goes on from CM042158.1 coordinate 46,948,410, forward strand.
TTAACTACGCTTGGTAGCCATACAATTTTTAAACCAAATTGGTTCGTAAATCTTGCTTTGAAAATTGCATAGGCATGAAACTGACAGTTACCAAGCGTAGTTGACTTTATGGCTACGCGACCCTAACTTAAATTGGAAAGAACGATATATATATATATATATATATATATATATATATATATATATATATATATATATAATGAATGGAAGTAAATCCGACAGTATGACTGAAAAAGATAGGAAAAACAAATGTTCATAGTACGCCGACAGATTTATAAAAATGGTCTTCTTCAAGAGCAACTATATCTTCTATTACACTTTTATTTCAAACTTTATTGAATTTTTCTCTTTGATGTTGAGATTTTTAGTTTTAAAAATAAAATGTATTTTGTTTTTAATCCAAAATACGCATTTGTTAAACACATTTTAAAAGACATTCCGGCCCAGAACGAGTGTGTTATTTGAGCCACTCGTGCCAAACGGTTAACTATTCCTCCTTTCTTTCTTTCATCAATATAGTTGCTCTTGAAGAAGACCGTTTTTATAAAAGTCGAAACATTTATCTGTCAGCGTACTATGAACATTTGTTTTCCTATCTCTTTTCAATCATATATAATATATATATATATATATATATATATATATAATATATATATTAAAAGAGGCGCGCTTAGTGTAATGGTTATTACTGTAGGAAACGAATCGGTAACCTGAGATTAAATCCTGGACTAGGCTATTTGCATTTCACATATTGCTAATACCCCTGAGAAAGGTATGGATCCAATTATTCTCTCCCCAGCTATGGGTAAATAGTATGTCAGACTATGTTCATCAGTCTTGGTAAGGCGTCAATCCATCTTTTTTTCCAGCTATGGGTAAAATAGTAGGACGCACTGGTTCTCAGCAAAGCTTTGATATAGAATGTATTATGTTCAGTAATATGTTTCAATGTTTATTTTTTTAGATAATATTTTTCTTTGAAGTAATAAATTTGGAAACTTAAATATTTTAGTGAACTTATTACCATAATCGCCTCTGAAGCTCGCTCGTACTACAAGTTTTTGCTCTCAACCCAAAGCAAAAAAAATCGTCCGAGTGACAACTTATAACTCGGAAAACTCGTATGTTGGGGCACTCGTAAGTCAAAGTACCACTGTGTTTTTCTTTGCATTAATGAATTAGAAAACTTGAATGTTTTTAGTGAACTTATTAACATAAAGGAAGGAAAACATATTACAGGGTGACCCAGAAAAAATAGAACCCAATTTATTTTCCCATTAAACTAACCCTAAGCCCTAACCCTAACCCTAACCTTAAACCCTAACCCTAAACCCCCTAGTTAAAATTAACAGTTTATTACAAAATTTGTGAGTTCTGTTTTTCTGTCACCCTAATTTTCCGACCGATTTGCAAGTTTAACCAGGAAAACTTTAAACTGACTGTCCTTCCCTTGAAAATTTGCCCAGTGTCATATCCTGCGAGTTGAGGAGCAGTTGGCTAAATATGTACAAAACATAATGATAATTTTTAGTAATATACAAATAGATTTTTTTTTTTTTTACATCCAAATATAGATATGACTCGAACAGAAAATGGTGCCTGCCGCTTTACTGGTAGTCAGGAAAGTGCTGTTCGACACAGACTGTTTACCCGCCCAATGGGTTGGGGGTCCAGTGGCTTCGGCCCTGGATCTTTACAAGTTAATAGCGTCGATCCCAGGGGGCTTTCCCCCCAGGCAATACCTGCCCCTTGACTTAAAGGGGCAGAGCTGGGTTTATTGCCCAGCGCCTGAGGCGCCCCTCTTGAGAGGAATGCCGAAGGGATCGACGCAATTTTTGTTCTTTCCCACCCATGAGCTTTGGCTTGTGGGTGGGCCCACGTTAAAACGAAGCCTTGTGCCCAACCCATACAAGTGGGGTATGAGGCAAATACATGTTCGACACAGACTGTTTAAGGACTCTTCGTTTAGGCTAGTGGTTCTCAACCGGGGTTCACATGGACCCCCTGGTTCCGTGTAACATTACAGGAGTTCCACGCAAAACGTATTGAATTAGGGGTTTACAGTGAGATTTTAGTGGTCTATAGAGCAATTATACTGCAGAACAATTGTTATTATTGGGGATTAAATTACTTCAGTAATCTACGCCATATCAAAATACTAAAAGTAGAAATATTCACGTAGCCATGTTTATGGCAATCAAACAGAAGAAAAAAAAATCACATTTGACAGTGTCGAAAAATTTGAAGTTACCTAGAACAAACAGAAATGAAAATCACCCATCTTTTCTCAGGTTGCAGGCAGCGACCTTAGATATTTGTTTTATGACAGGATGAATATACACCTTTTTATTTCTCTCTCCGTCCCTCTCTCTCTCTCCTCTTTCTCACTCGCTCTGACACACACCAAAGAGAGATTATAAAGAGAGATTATTTGCAATATAATATAATCTATATATTAATATTGTTCCTTAATCTCCGACTGTTGCAACACCCTCTGGTTAAAAATAAGACCGTCCGAATCGGCTAAGATGAAATGCAAAAATGTAAATCCTAATTATCTGGTGTTGCCTATCAGGTGAATTTTTATTTCTTATGAGTGTCGTCACCTCAGCTAAATAATGGAAAAATCCGTTTTATTATAAAGAAGGAAAAGGAAGAAAAAGGACATGCTACACAGAAAAAATATAATAAGAAAGGAATAAATTAGGGGAAGATAGCGAGAGAGTGAGCGCACGGAAGCGATAGCGCTGAGATATTGCAATCGAACATAATGAAAAAAAAGGAAAGAAAGAAAAAGTGTGCGTGTATGTGTGTGTGTGTGTTTTGTGTGTGTGTGTGTGTGTGTGTGTGTGTGTGTGAGAGAGAGAGAGAGAGAGAGAGAGAGAGAGAGAGAGAGAGAGAGAGAGTTAAAATATAATACCTTTTACATATTGAAGTATTTAGCAATAGCTCTTAAGTAAACATATCAAATTTTGTGATAATTAAATTATCATACTATGGTATATCCACAGGTCTTGCTAGGTCCTTTAATTTTTTATACAATTCCTTGATTTTTTTTTATGAGAAACTTTATTTTCTGTGGAATGGCTATGGAGATCCACACAAAAAAAGTTGAGAGGAAAAGGTGGTCCATGGATTAAAAAAGGTTGAGAACCACTGGTTTTGGCAGTCATTGTTTTAGATAATTTGGCTGAACGAGTCGTTATAAAATACAGAATAAACACCGTTTAATAAAAGACATTTATAAAGTCAAATGAAGAAGGGAGAAAAAAAAAATGAATGAATGAATGAATATTTTTTCTTTTAGGAAAAGCAACGTTCGATTCTTTTGTAGCACATCTCTCCCGGTGCATCACAAGTAGTTTTCTTTTTCGTAGTTGTATTCCCGCGATTGTAGAGGGCGCACTTGTGATGACCACTCTTACGGAAGCGGAACCCTTTGCAAGTGGGATCGGCGAGGCACAGGCGGCCGCAGTCAACTTCGTGAAGGGTGTTAAAACTGCGGAAAAACGCATCCGATGACCACTCGTTGACTCTTTCAAAACTGCGGAATCCATTGCAAATTTCTGTAGAGAGAAAAAATAAGATAGTATTAATTATCGTAATTATTTGTGTATAACCCGCACTTATATATAACACGCACTCTACATGTAAACCCAGTACCAACAATAAGCGAACCCCTCGCTGAGGCTTTAGAATACACAGACTGCAACTCTGGTAAGACCCCCATCCCCAATGGGGCAACTGTTGACCGTGGGTGGCGACCAGTGATGCTTAAGGACAGAATCCTGGTGGATGAGCAGTCCATGACATGTAACACATCACTTTGACCCTTATTTAGGCTAGACTGGCGGTCAGAGAGGCCCCCTCCGATCTATCGGCTGGGTACATCAAGCCTCAGCTATATGATTGTCCTGACCCTATTGCACTTATAACAAGACCCAACCACTTTTTATCATATGGGTGCTAGAAGGCGGTCTTCATGTCCTGGGAATTACGTTAAACTCAATCTGATGGTGAGGTTCCTGTTCTGGGACCTCACCATCAGATTGAGTTTAACGTCATTCCTCACTTCTTCACTACAGATTTCACTTCCTCGGTCCCATGAAAGAGGGTTTGAGAGGCAAACATTATTCCAGTGACGAGGAAGTGAAATTTGTTGTGAAGAAGTGGCTCAAAGAACATTCAACAGAATTTTACGGGACAGGGATACATGCTCTCATTCGAAGGTAAAACATTGATATTGAGAGAAACTGTAACTATGTGCGGAAGTAGGGATGTGATCGACAGGGTACCAGCTTCATTTTGATGTATGATACATGTTCCTGTGTTGGTAATTATACCTGTCCTAAACAAAGCGGCATTACTTTTTGACACGGCCTCGTATATATATATATATATATATATATATATATATATATATATATACGAGGGAGAGTCAAAAATTATCCAGACTTTGACCATAATATATCTTTATTACTGTTATGTGTTTGTGGTCACGTGATCGAAGTTTGAGCCTGATCACACCCTTTTGCTTGTTTTCTTTACAGTGTAAAATTGACGGATCCACTCGCAGTATGCACCAAGGAAATGACCCGATTTCTCTGGTCGGAAGGAGTGTCAGGGACCGAAATTCATCGGAAGCCTTTAGCAGAATACGGAGAAAGTGCATTACCACTTAGAAGTGTTTATGAGTGGATGAAGAAGTTTAAAAGTAACCGGAGAAACGCGATGCATGAATAGCGAGTAAGGCGCCCGTAAACCTAAATCACAAATGAGAAGATTCAACAAGATCGAGAGATAATTTGGCAAAGCGGTGAGTTATCTTCGATGAAGAAGCTTGTGCTATACCTATTAGCCATAGTAGTGCCTATCAAATCATCCACGATGAGCTTGGCTTCCTTTCATAAAACAAGAGTGCGGATAATTTTAAATTATCCCGAGTATATATATATATATATATATATATATATAATTTATATATATACTAGCAAATATATGTATCTAAGTTTTAATGTAATGAAATACTATATTAAATTTGAAAGGCTAATGAAATTAAATAAGAATACAGATAAAAAGATTTAAAACAGAGGGGGGTATAATCGAAAAATAGAACAACAGAAACTTACTCTACCATCACACCCGTCTTTCATTGCTAAATTTTCCTGATTTAACTAATTTGTTAAATTAGGAAGTAAAGAATAAGATAAGAGTTATTTCTTCTTGTTAATCGATTTCTTTTAAGATTTATTGAAGAGATTTTTGCTCATATTCAATAAGATAAAACCAAACAATAGGAAATCAATAATACTAAGCATTTATTTATTAAAATCCAATTTTTAATATCAATATGCAAATTAGCCATCACGTTCACACTGTAAACTGCTATTTTATTGTATATATAAATACAATTGCATGTTATTAGTATGTAGATTATGGTCAACAGTATTAATAATGTAAAACAATTGTATTAATAGTTGAGGTTTAGATAAAAATAAAATCATGGTGAATGTGTCGTAGATAATTAAGGGAATTGTGACTTGAGTAGTAATATAGTTTCGGTTACAGACAGAAAACACACAATCTCCATTATAATAAGAAGATATATATATATATATAGGTAGATAGATAGATACATAGATAGATATGATTAAATAATCACGACAAGCAAACTCGGTGAATATTGGGTGCAACATGCGAAACACTGAATAGCTTGTGTCGTAACAGCTGTTCAGTATTCGCCGAGTTTGCTTGACGTGATTATTTAATTATATCAGTTCTCTTTATTTCTCTCTCTCTCTCACTCTCTCTCTTATATATATATATAATATATATATATATATATATATATATATATGTGTGTGTGTGTGTATTGGTCTAAAGATCGCATAGACGAGAAACTCTCAGTAATCAGATGTTGACTCTATATCCACGCTACCTTAACTCAAATATAAACGCTCAATCAATGATATTGACCACTATTCGCTTAGAAATATAGCACACATATTGTCTTATATATATATATATATATATATATATATATGTATGTGTGTGTGTATGTGTGTGTGTGTGTGTGTGTGTGTGTTCATAAGATATTAACCAGAAATCTCACCTTCTTTAAAGGGTTCTTCTTCGCAGACAAATCGGCAGTACTGACCGGGGTATTTCCCTGACCACTTGTCTCCCCAAATGATAGCTCGCGAGTACTTGACCGAATGGTTATAACGCCAGGTGGGTCGATGACAGGGTCCACTGCATCACACCCACGCACCCAGTACCAACCATAATCGAATCTTTCCATGCCGATCCAATGGGCTCCAATTTCTGATTGAAAAGAAGAAGAAAAAAAGAAAGAAAAACACGGAAGGATTACTAAAAGGAACGAAAACCATTATTAAAAGTGAAAAAGTTTTCAGAGACAAAATAATTTACTTATATATCAAACAATCACACACACACACACACACACATACACACACACACACACACACACATATATATATATATATATATATATATATATATATATATATATTGCTCTAAAGATCGCATAGGCGAGAAACTCTCAGTAATCAGGTGTTGACTCGATATCCACACTATATATATATATATATTTACCAACCCCTCCACACGAGCAGGATGTAACCAAGGTCAATTTATTAAGCGGAGTTCAACAGGTTTGAATTGAGTTTTCGTTCTCCGAGACCGGTTGCCTAACCAAGGTTAAAGAGTCCAGTCTGCCCTACTATTTATCCATAGCTGCAGGGAGAGTATGATTTATACCTTTCCCAAGGGTATTAGCGCTAAGTAAAATGCAATTACCAAGTCCAGGATTTGAACTCGAGGCGACGAGTCCATTTCCCATGTCCATTAACCATTATACCACGCGCTTCCATATCCACGCTATATATATCTTTTTATTTTAAAGGTAATAGAGGGCAGTGACTGAGGGGCAACTACCAGTTTATTTCTATTAATTTATTGATACGCTTGAAGTTAATAAAAGAAATCTAACATAAAAACTATTTCTACCAATTGAGTGTGCTAGGTATGATGCTAAACTGCATCTCGTGGCGCATTTTAGTTCTGGATCTCTTGAAAGAAAGATGTGACTGTTGGAATATTTGGCAATACAAGGTGTGCTGGAGCCCACCACTTAAATTCATAAACTCTTCGTGGATCGCGTGGATTCAATCAGCCAATCGACACACTTGAATACCTGGTTTGTTACAGTTTAATGGCCGATCTTGAAAGGCGTTCAGTTGCTCGTGCTTAACACGGACGAACGGATCAACAACACAAGGATTCTGCCTAAGACTAAAGAACACAAGGAATCTCCACTGTAAAATGTACTCACCTACAGACTAAAAATGACCACTTTATCGTTTGTGAATTTTAAAAAGAGTTTTGTTTTTCTCAAGGACGTTACGTACACGAATCCGTTTTTTCCCCTTCTGTGGCTCGAGCGAGTCGTCGAGAAAAGTGCATGGCTGTGAAGCTTCACTGATTAATGAATTGCATTTAATTGGTTTTTAAGTTCTGTGAAATTGCTTTTTAAGCTGCGGAAGGTGACGAGCGAATAGCTTCTCACTGAACATAGTGCGTCATTGAATTAAATACATTAACAAAGTAATTAGAAGGAAAATTACCAACAGAAAAAAACAAAAACATTGACAAACAGCGCATACACACACATACACACACAGAAATATATATATATATATATATATATATATATATATATGGAATCAGAAAGTGGTTAATCGAAGCCTGAAGAAGATACTAGAAGATCCGAAACACGTGTTGCCTGAAGTAAAATAAAAATATCTTTTAAAAACCTTAATTCATTTTGCGGACCTTCCTTTTTTTAAAGTATTCTATCTTCTCCTGCTGAACCATAACAACACTTTATATATATATATATATATATATATATATATATATATATATATATATATATATTAGTTCTTCTAGTCTTAGAGAATTGAAAACAAAGTGCTCGATTACGGATGTATATTATTTTCACGGGTGCGTTGTCTTGTTGATAAGTGGCTTTGAAACCAATGGTAACAATCGCATCTTAAATGTATTGAACACTATAAAATATAAATATATATAAATATATGTACTAAGGAGACGTGATACATCCAAACAGGCATGTGCGCGCATGACTATATATATATATATATATATATATATGGTCCATCTAAATACTGGGTTTATATTCGATTGCCTTGGGTGGGACCGGCAAGCCAAACTATTGCTGATAAAATCAGCTCCTCTGTTATGCGCTGCTATCCTGCAGCAAAAGTAAGAACAATTTTTTCCACCAAAACTGCTTTCGCTCGGCTAATAAGGATGTACTCCTAATACTTGATCAAAGTTTATTAATTTACAAATATACATGCTGGTATGGGGCCACATATATTGGACGTACAATTCAAAGAAAAGATGTTAGAGTGAGTCAACACATACCCCGAGGAATACGTGATCGTAGACACACAACATCCGGGCATTCACAATGTCCCGAGTCTGCGATCAGCAACACCTACTTAATATAAATACTTGCCGATCCAACTACAGTGATCTTCATTTTTCCATTCTGCACAAGGCTAGAACCAAGCAGCACTTAAATGTCATTAAAGCTGTTTCGATTTTCTTTTCTAGTCCTACCTTGTGCAGATAAATTAGACCAAAGCACCCACTTATTTTATTAGGTGAGCGGCTTGGGTCTAGTGTGACTTGATGGGGTTTTCTTAGTTTTTTTTTGTTTCGCCCCCCCCCTCTTGTCAGACCTATTCCTTATTCCTTATTCCATATTCATTCCGGGTGTAAAACTTGAAAACCACCGGACGAAAGGGCCCTTGTTTTATCAATAAACATTTTTTTTCTCTCCTTTCATTCCGCCTTTTAGCCCATTATCATTGTGTTGATCGCTATGATAACCCTAAACATATTATATAAATTTGCCTGTACCAAAAATTTATTTAAAGACTATATATATATATATATATAAAGCCCGGTAAAGCTCTCTAGGGGGTCCTTAATTGAACTGTCACCGCTAGCGTGAGGCATTACTCGTCTGTTGTTTACAGACTTGATTTCTCAGATAAAAACATATATCTACGGAAGTATGTATCAGTTAAACGTTTGCCTCTTACTGACAGTTACCAACGGCCGAGACTGAAGGTAAGGAGCCGGACTGAAAAAAATTCAGTCGAGTTTCGCGCCCGACTCGAAATAGCGGTTAAGTATAGCCACACTAATTAGACGTAAACGTCAAAACACTGTGTCTGTGGATGTCTGGGCAGATAATTGAGATTAGGGAAAAGGGAGTTAGCAAAGCGAATAATTTTTTTTAGATGAATACGGGTGGACGAAACCTTAAAATCATTTTTATGCTCTTTGACCTCATTTAAGCTACGGGTTGGTGGTTGTGAAATTTAACATAGAAATACATTTCAAATTCTCCCGTCTCTCTCTCTTTATACTCTCCACATAAACTAACATTATATAACGAGGGGGTAGTCAAGAGATACACAGAGGAGAAGAAAGTGACAGACAGAGAGTAAAGTAAGAGATTTTAACTTAATTGCAGATTACGACTTATTAGAACCAATTAAAACAGAATCTTTTTCAAACATAATTTAATCCTAAAAGTAAGGAATAATTTAGTATAATTTTCGTGTCATTGAACTAAACAGTAAAAAAGCCATTAGGAAGCAAAAGTTGATTAACTCAGCTTTAGTAATAATAATAATAATAATAATAATAATAATAATAATAATAATAATAATGATATATATATATATTATTATATGATTATATATATATATATATATATATATATATATATATATATATATATATAACATGAACGAAAAAGTGAAGTGATAAGACAAACAGGAATATTTCTTTTATGTTATTTGTTCTTTAATTGTTCTCCATTAGTTTTGAGCTTAAGTCATCGTCATTTAGAAAGTTTAAAAAAATGTTTTTAAATATTTGACAAACCACAAAAATTCGGGCGAAAAATGTATTAAAAGTGCCGAGTCCATCTGTTCAGTGAATATACATATATATATCGACAACATTGTTGGCAACACCAATCTGTGATTACAATACGAAAGAAATATTTATGAGAAAAGTGAGGATAACATTCCAATACATCTGATGATGAATTACTTCTACAGATGGCAGATCAGTCCACCACGTTAAACGATGTTTATTTATCTGAGACTCAAAATTTTTGTCTCAGTTTGCCGGCTGTAATAAAATTTATCTCCCGCCAACACACACACACCTACACATTTTCTAAATTTTCAGAATCTTTTTCTTCCTTTTTCCCATAGTAATAGTAAGTATTATAAAACAGGCAGCCATCACGTTCAATGTCCACGCTTCTATGAAGCATTTGATTGGTTGAGCGGCTTGGATTCCATTAGTTCTGATTGGTTGAAATAATGTCTGCTTGATAACAGGCGATATTTCGATGGCGAAGTTTTCCCATCAAAAAGGTGTTTATTTACATCTACAAACATCATGCGGTGTGTTTGCTCGTTCTGTCACACTCTCAACAAATCAGATTATCTCTGTCTGTCTGTCTGTCTGTTTTCCGTCTCTCCTCTCTCTCTCTCTCTCTCTCTCGCTCTCTCGCTCTCTCTCTGTTTCTCTGTTTCTGTCTGTCTGTCTGTCTGTGTCTGCCTTTCTCAATGCCTCTCTAACTCCCTTCCTCTCTCTTTCTCTTCTCTCTCTCTCCTCTCTCTCTCTCTCTCTCTCTGTTTCTGTGCTGTCTGTCTGTCTGTCTCTGTCTGCCTTTCTCAATGCCTCTCTAACCCCTTCCCCTCTCTCTCTCTCTCTGTTTCTGTCTTGTCTGTCTGTCTCTGCCTGTCTCTCTCAATGCCTCTCTAACTTCCCTTCCTCTCTCTCTCTCTCTCTCTCTCTCTTTCTCTCTCTCTCTCTCTCTCGTTTCTGTCTGTCTGTCTGTCTGCCTGTCTCTGTCTGCCTTTCTCAATGCCTCTCTAACCTCCTTCCTCTCTCTTTCTCTCTCTCTCTCTCTCCCCTCTCTCTCCCTCTCTCTCTTTCTCTTCTCTCTAGTTTCTTACAACGACGTCTCTAAATTGGTCAAATGCTTCCGTATCTAAAAATAATCCTTCAGTCATCTTCTCACTCATCGTCTTGTCCTCTAAAGTCTATCTTCTTCTTCTTCTTCTTCACGCGTATGGGACATCCTGCGAGGATCGAGCTCGCTTTTCAATATAATGGATCGGTGAGACTATCTTGCTCACCATTACACCATAACGGGACACACAATGCACATTATTTCTGTTGGGACTTAGGGCGTCCTATCATAGGGTAATGGTTAGCAAGTTAGTCTCGCATATCTATTGCTACTGAATAGCGAGTTCAATACTCGCTGGATTTCCTATACTTGCGACCTCGTATTACATCCTACTCGCGCCAAACGACTTGGGTAAATACCTATTTCTTTTGTGACCAATATATAAAAGATGTGTCGGAATCACAAGCGATGGATCTAAAAAATTATCTTAAAATATATGCATATCATTGGTTTGGTTTCCGTTTCTTTGTTTAATGACATATTAAACTTCACGGATTATTCAATGCCAAAGGCATCGATTTATAAGAACAGTAGTGGTACTATCTAATCCATAACAGAAGGGATGATGGGGTTCATACCATTCCCAAGAGTGTGAGTCCGAAAGTGAAGGTAATAACGCGACTGAAGTCGGTTTTCGCGACCCTGGGAAAGGTATGAATCCTACTCTAGCTATGGCAGACTGGGTTCTTTAACCAGTCTAGGAGAAGGAAACCTCTGAATTCAAACCTGTTGAACTCCGCTTAAGAAATTGACCTTGTGTCGTATCCTGCTCGTGCGGAGGAGTTTGTAAATATATATATGAACCACCCCCTCTCAAATGTTGGCATTGGATAACCCATCATCCTCATCATGTCGCGCTGTTAGCACGGATATCCATGACAATCTCTCTCCATCCGTTCCTATCGCTCATCATTCTCGGGAGGTCCTCTATGCAGCATCCTGTATCCGCACAGAGCTGGTCAATGTACGTCTTTGCTGGTCGGCCCACACTGGCGTGCCTATGTGCTGGCTTACACAGGAGGACGTCGCTTATGAGTTCGTCCTTGTTTCTCCAGCAGTGTCCTGCGTGTCTTGTCCGTCTTGCTCGGATGGTTTGGGTGATATATGGCAAGTGACCGTACAGCTGTTTTTTCGTGGGGTGATGTTTCCACGTCTTGATCAGAATCACACGCAGCATTTTTGTGCAGCTCCTAGTTTATTCTCTAGTCGCTTCGTTAGGGTCCAGGTGGTGCAGCCATACAGCAGTACTGACACGACAACGGCCTGGAAGAATTGTCTGTCAGATTGGATTTCCATATCACTCATAATTTATTTATAGCTGACCATGTCTTTCCTAAACGTGCATTAACATCGTTTTCTGTGGAGGAGATATTACTGCCTAAGTGCCTAAATTGTTCTACCGAGTTTAGGAGTTTTCAATCGATAGTTGAGATGTCTCTTTTGTTTTTAAAAGACATAAGGAGTTGATAGGCCATTAAATAAATAAACGAAAACAAATCTATGTTTATAATCAAACATTTACAAATGAATAAAATTGTATCCATTTTTTTTTTGTATAATTTCTCTGAATTGATCCTGCGAGACAGAGATAACTGTCACTAGAGAATTGTCTTAATCCAACGCCTATACCCACTACGCTATGTATCCAATTGGACAGCTCAGAGTGAATTTTGGGAAGTTATAAACCTAATGTCTTGTTTTAGTAATCTTTTGAGTAATTTATTAAATATCTTTTATATTCATATTGTAACACGATATGTGAGTTCAAACAACCTGTTTGTTTCTTTGCACAAATTGTTTTTTAAGTTTTGTTTGAATTTCTGTGGAGAAGTGAAGAAGCTTCTCTTCTTTAAGAAGATGTCATATAATTTCTTAAATATTGTCTGTGGGTCATAAATCACTCACGGTTACCATAAATCAGCAAGGCTGGAATTTTTTAAAAAAGATGTTAATTTTTTCCATCTTAGAATTGAGGAGTCATGGTCGATTAACTTTGGCCACCCCGACGGGTTAATTTTTTTTTTCGTTTGAAATCTTAATATACATTTTTTTTCGTTTGAAATCTTAATATAAATATATATATCTTAATATATATATATATATATATATATATTATATATATATATATATATAATATACCAAGCCCTCTGCATGAGCAGGATGTGGCACAAGGTTAATTTCTTAAGTGGAGTTTAATAGGTTTGAATCCAGTGTTTTCCTTCTCCTAGACTGGTTACCTAGTCAAGGTTAAAGAGTCCAGTCTGCCCTATTATTAACTTATGCTGGAGTGGGGGTAGTTGGATGCATACCTTTCCCACGGTATGTGAAATGCAAACAGCCTCGTCCAGGATTTCAACTCGAGTCGTCGAGTCCTTTTACTTCGACTCTAACCATTACACCACTCGCCTCCACGCAATGATTTTGGTCGAACTAATCAATCTCAGTGTGGCATCTGTCGATGGGGTTTAGAATAAGCAAATTGTATCCCCTGCAGAGAAAGTATTTTGGGTATGACATTAAACTGTATCCGGTGGTGAGGCTCCAGTTCTGGAATTTTGGAGAGTGTGAAGCGCCAATTAATTACTATTAGTGAACTCTAACCCGGATTGATAGTACCTGTTAGTGTCCAATCTATGGTGCAAATAGTTAAGTTTGAAAGTTATTTGTATTGAATAAGCTCAGTCGGTAGAGCGTTCGGCTAGAAACCACAAGGTTCCTAGTTCGATACCGGCCCTCGCCAATTCAGCGTATGAGTAACATAGGGATCTGTGCGGTAAAGTAAGGAGCTGATGGTAGGTGTGGCGCTCCAACACAGACGCAAAAACAATCTCATTCGTCTAGCGCTAGTGAAAAAGGGATAGACTCCCTCGCTGATTGGCTGATACCGACTTTAGGCCACCCCGACGACGACTTATTTGATACAATTTAACTATATGCAAGCAAATGATTATTATAGACAGATAAAAAAAGTATGATTATTGAAATGATTTAAAAATTAATAAAATTTTGACATTAAATAACCCATAAAGAGTTGATATGCAATTAAAGAAATAAACCAACCCAAACCAAGCCAATGAATATTTATGTTTTTAATAAACCATTTACAAAGTAATCTAATTTCGGCATTAAATAACTCATGGGGAGTTGATATATACAAACAAAACCAAACTTACAAATATTCATTGAATAACCCATAAAAAAGTAAAGTCATCGGGGCGGCCTATTGTCGGTATAAGCCATACAGCGAGAGAGTCTATCCCCTTTTCACTAGCGCTAGACCAAGGAGATTGTTTTAGCGTCTGAGGTGGAGCGCCACACCTACCATCAGCTCCTTACTTTACCGCACATATCCCTGTGCTACTCATACGCTGAGTTGGCGAGGGACGGTATCGAACTAGGAACCTTGTGGTTTCTAGCCGAACGCTCTACCGGCTGAGCTAACCCGGCCCATTATACCATTAAAACCAACCAACCAACCAACCAGCCAGCCAGTCAAGCATTTAGTTGGATGGCCAAAATTAATTTCTTCTACAATTTCCAGTGGATCACCTTTCCCA
>CM042158.1:46968088-46990588 GCA_023376005.1 Doryteuthis pealeii
CCTTTCGCTAGCGCTAGACCAGGGAGATTATTTTGGCTGAGGTGGAGTGTCACATCCACCATCAGCACCTCACGATGCGACTCGTGCGCTTAGTTGACGGGGTCCGGTATCGAACAAGTAACCTTGGTAGGTGCTTGGCATGTGAGATAGTTGCATAATTCCGACCAGCGCCAGTGGCCGGTGTTCGAGCTCTGCTAAGAGGCAGGATTTCTAATGCTGTGTTTTTACGGCAGGAAGACCAGCTCCTTCGCTGAAAATTAGCATAATATAATCTCCTTACATCTGCTTTCCTCCATTTGGATCTATAAACATCACCCCATATATTTATTATTTTATCTATTTATTTAGTTAGTTAAAGGAAGACCTGCACTGTCGTATATTCTCATAACTAGCAAATATATGCATCCTCCGGTGCAAGTATTTATGTTTTAATATAATAAAATATTATATTAAATTAGAAAGGCTAATGAAACTAAATAAGAAGGCAGATAAATTATTTGAAACCGAGTTGGTATAATCGAAAAATAGAACCACTGAAATTACTCTTCCATCACTCCCGTATTTATTCCTAAATTTTCCTAATTAACTATTTAGTTAAAATAGGAAGTAAAGAATAAAATTACAGTTATTTCTTCTTGTTAATGGATTTCTTTTAAGATTTCTTTCTGAGATTTTTGCTCATATTCATTAAGATAAAACCAAACAATTAGAAATCAATGATACTAAGCACATTTATTCAAATCAATTTTTTTAAATATCAATATGCAGATTAGACTTCTCGTTAACACAGTAAACCGCTATTTTATTGTATATATAAATACAGTTGCATGTTATTAGTATGTAGATAAGTATTAATAATGTAAAACAATTTTATCAATAACTGAGGTTTAGATAAAAATAAAATCATGGAGAATGTGACGTAAATAATAAAGGGAATTGTAACTTGAGTAGCAATATAGTTCGATTACAAACACACAATCTCCATTATAAGATATTGAATCAAACATCATTATATGGGACATTTTTACATTGGAGGAGGAAAATGAAGACCTTAGAGAGAGAGAGAGAGAAGAGAGAGAGAGAGAGAGAGAGAGAGAGAGAGAGAGAGAGGGGGGGGAGATCTACTACTACTATTAAAACATCCTTCTTCCAGGCCCCTTTCAATTCTTATTCATAAGTTTGTTGAATGAATTTGATACACTTCGATCCCATTTCTTCACTATAGATTTCACTTCCTTGTCACTGGAAAAATGTTTGCCTCTCAAAACCTCTTTCATTGGGCCGAAGAGATGATAGTCCGAGGCAAAAAAATTATTCCAGTGACGAGGTAGTGAAATGTGTAGTGAAGAAGAGGCTCAAAGAACAGTCAACAGAATTTTACAAGGCAGGTATACATGCTCTCATTCGAAGGTGGAACATTGCTATTGAGAGAAACGGTGACTATGTAAAGAAGGAGGAATGTGATCCACAA
Source organism: Doryteuthis pealeii (assembly GCA_023376005.1). Lineage (NCBI taxonomy): Eukaryota > Metazoa > Mollusca > Cephalopoda > Myopsida > Loliginidae > Doryteuthis > Doryteuthis pealeii. Next base: position 46,969,560 of record CM042158.1, read on the forward strand.
AGGACCAGTTTCATTTTCATGTATGATACATGTTCCTGTGTTGGTAATTATACCTGTTCTAAACAAAATGGCATTACTTTTTTATTCACTCTCGGTGAAACATTGCTATTTATAGAAACGGTGAAGAAGGAGGAACGTGATCCACAAAGGATCAGTTTCATTTTCAAGTATGATACATGTTCATGTATTGGTAATCTGTCCTAAACAAAATGTCATTACTTTTGACTCGTATCATGTTGTGGTATATCCACAGGCCCTGCTATTCATTCTAAAAAGGCCAATTTCTTTTTCGATTTACAAATGCATGTGCACGGAATATAACGATTAGACACCCTCCTCTGACAAAAAGTGCTGTCAAAGGTGACCAATAAAGTGTTATATACTTGTTCCTCATGGAGGCGCGTGGTCTAATGGTTACAGTCGTAGGAAATGGACTCGTCAACGCGAGTTCAATTCATGGACGAAGCTGTTGGCATTTCACATGGATCTAATACCCTTAGGAAAGGTATGAATCCAATTCTCCCTTCATCTATGGGTAAATAGCAGGGCAGACTGGACTCTTTGACATTGGCTAGATAACCGTCTAGGAGAAGGAAAACTCTGAATTCAAACCTGGTAAACTCCGCTTAAGAAATTGACCTTGTGTCACATCCTGCTCGTGTGGAGAGGTTGTATATATATATATATATTATATATATATATATATATATATATATATATATACTCGTTCTTCATTGGATATATAAACGATGAGAGTTCTCGGGTATATAAGAGAGAAAGAGACAGAGACAGAAACATGATTTGTGTGATAGTGATGATAGTTGATGATATGTAGTCTTACTTGATTACACTTCTACTTGTTGGTTCTTGCTAGCTGCTTCTACTTCGACCGTTATCTTTTCTGGGCTGACTTCTATTCAGGGCTTTTGGTTGGGTGTTGACTTGTTAATTGTTCTTACAGGCTGGGATGGTCATTGTCTTAATATTCAATTAACAACAAGACTTTGTGTTCTTACGGTAATAAAGCTTCATTTTCTTAGCCCATGATTCCGCCGCGGGTGAAATTAACCCCCAGAGCTGACAACAATGTCTACGCTCTTTGAAAGCTGGGTCGAATCTGCTCTAAACTTATTTTCATGGCGTCCAATCGCGCACCTTCAAGGGTCAAAGGTTATTAAATTATGTTGTAAAAGTCAAAGGGGATCAATAAAGTCTTACCTTGGGATATTTCTTTGGCTACGTATTTGCGCTCCTCTTCTGTCTCCATAAACACGATGTGCAATCCGGCATCTTCACACTTCCGTTTCGCGGCGTTGTACGGCAGCATCTTTTTGTGACCGTAACCATAGTAACACGTCTGTGTTTTCTTGTTGAGGAATGTCTGATCTGCATCTTTCATTGTATTACAGCTTACAACTGATAGGAAACAAAAAATATGTAAACACGTATATATATAATTTATTAGTTATACCAGCAACAGAAAACACCCTCCGGGCGTCGTAAAAAATTAATTTTTGAAAGACATTACCTGAGAGGGTGGGAGTTAAAAATTCAATGTCAGAGGGTTTGTATCATAAGTAAGACAAATCCTCATATTTATTAAAGGAGTAAAAAAAATAAAACAATTTGAAATGAAAACTAAGCCCCGTCCCTCTCAAATAAAATGTTGCATGCATGTAATAATCAAACAATTATTTTGAATATTTTCCGTATCAATTTTACACAAAATCGTAGGTATTTATTTATTTGTAAACTTTTTAGTTAACTTCTTGTTACTGTAAAAAAAATTAAATAAAGGACGAGAGTAAAATTTTTAAAAAATTGCTTACTCAAATTTTGGGCGTATATAGTATAAGAATATTGTGACGTAAGCTGTGACGTAGAGCTATGACGTAGTTTTTGTTACAGACAGAAATACAGACAATCTACATTATTAATATATATATATATATATATATATATATATATATATATATATATAATTTATTAGTTATTATACATTATTAATTTATCAGTTATTATACATAGAGCTCTCTTAGAGAGTTATAAAAATACTTGTATGAATCTATAAGTTGGCACCTACATGAGCATACAGTATGAATGTATGGTGAGATTTTGATGATCACAAAATCATCACTTACTTAACAGTCAATTAGATTCTCTCTCTCTTTCTCTCTCTCTCTCTCTCTCACACACACACTCACACACACACACTCACGCACACGCACACACACACACACACACACACACACACTCACGCACACGCACACACACACACACAGAGCGTACCTCAAAATAGACAAATCCTACATTTTATTAAGAAAAAAGAAAAGAAAGTATGCCGACACTCAAGATACAGCGTTTTATTTCGGTTTATTTGTTTAATGGCATATCAAACTTCGTGGGTTATTTAATACCAAAGCCATCCTTGTAGAAGAACAGTAGTACTACTATTTAACCCATAACTGGTTGATTGGATTTTACTTTATATCAACCCTTGTCGGGTTATTTTATGCCGAAGACATTTTGTTTTATTCATTATTGTTGGGATCTCAATTTTTAAAAAACACATTTTTGAGCTATTTACCCTATAGATGGGACCCTAACAGGTACTACTATCCTGTGTCTGAGCGGACCTAGGAGTAATGGCGAGGAAGAGGTACCCCACACTTCCCAGAGCTCTAAAAATGGAACCTCACCACTAGCAGTTTAACATCATACTCAAGACATTAAGACCATCAGCCACCGCCTTCTAGCATATATATAATAAAAACGTTTTGGGTTTGCCATAAGGGCAATAGAGTTGGTACAATCACATAGGTTCTAGGCATTGACGTGACCGCCCATCTAGTCTAAGTAAGGACCAAAGACCCATAACTAGCCTGCCTAGGAGTTTCATACCTTTCCCAAGGGTATTAGTAAAAAAGTGAACGTAATAGTGATCCTGGAATTTGGACTCGCTTACAACTATGCCGCAGTTGAGCACGTTACGCCACGGAGACTCCTCTAAACGGTTTTGTACAGAAACTCTTGAACTTTATTATATACGGCATCAAGTGGTGCATCATGAGACGTATATGCTCTATAAGTGATATTGAACTTTTTTTTTACCTATACATATAGCACACTATATTATCAATACTAACAAAAATCACCCTCCGGGTGGTGTAAAAATTAATTTTTAATACATATTGTCTGTGGGGCATGGCAGTTAGAAATTCAATGTCAGAGAGTTTATATCATAAATAAGTAGAATTATCAAATTTATGAAAGGAGAAAAAGAAAATAAAACAATTTGAAATGAAAACTTAGTCCTGTCTCCCTTAAATAAAATGTTGCGTGTATCTATTAATTATTAATGAAATTATTATTTTGAAAATGTTGCGCATACATTTTACACAAAATCGTAGGTATTTATTTATTTGTAAACTTTTTAGTTAACTTCTAGTTGCTAAAAAAAGGTCGAGAGTAAAAAAAAACAATTTTTAAAATTGCTTGCTCAAATTTTGAGTGTATATAACACAGGGTTGTGTAAGTAAATAAAGTTGGCGGAGTGCCCTATTGTCGGATAGCGAGGGAGTTTATCCCCTTTTCGATAGCGTTAGACCAGATAAATTGTTTGGGCTAAGGTGGAGCGTCACATCTGCCGTCAGCTCCCTTCATTACCGCACAGATCAAATTACCGAAGCTATATATATATATATATATATATATATATATATATATATGCGCAAAGTTGCATGTTTGGGACATCTAGGAAAGATCGCTATTCAAAAAAAAAAAAAAAGATAAATAAATAAATACAAATTTGTGAAATAGATCACTAATTAGAACTGAGCCTATTCTAGTAGTGACCACCCCAAGCGGATTTAGTAGGTTTGAATTCTGAGTTTTCCTTCTCCTAGACTGGTTGTTTCACTAAGATTAAAGAGCCTAATCTGCTCTACCATTTACCCATAACTGGAGGGAGAGTAGTTTGATTCATACCTTTACCTTTAGGTATTAGCGCTATGTAAACTGTAGCCTCGTCCAGGATTTGAACTCGGGTCGACAAGTCCATTTCCTAAGACTCTAATCATTAAACCACGGCCTCCAACTCTTACTATTCAATTGTAATGGATCTACGAGTCTAGCTTACTAATCGTTACACCACAGTAGGATGACCTAATTGCGTTCCATGTATATGATATGTTTTATATGGATACAAACAGGAAGCATTACTTTCGGAACACTCCCCCCCTATAGTTATCTGTATAAGACTACCATACAATTTGAAATGAAGAGAGAAGAGAGAGTGTCGTTTTCATAAAATAATTATTGCATTCTTAAAAGGGATTCAAACAGAATTTATTAACACTGGAACTAGAGACATCCGTAAGGAACGTCAAAGGGATGAATGTATTATAATGACATAAGAGAAATGTTAAAAAGGGACACTTCTTTGTTCTGTCATTGTAAAAAGGCGCGTCAAAAACAAAGCGACAAAATTAAATACCAATTTATGGATTATTAAAGAGTCACGTCAATTTCTCTTATGAGAAGTCTGTCTACAAAGTAATGAGACAGTAAAAAAAAAAAAAAAAAAAAAAAAAAAGATAAGTCTAAATGCCAATTTATGGATTACTAGCAGAGATACCCAGTATCGGCAGAGATTTTAAAAGTTAAAAAAAAAAATCTCTGATCTATATCTATACACATAGACTTGCCCGGCTAGCTCAGTCGGTACAGCATGAGACTCTTAATCTCGGGGTCATCGGTTCGACCCGCACGTTGGGCGAATTTTGGGGCACTTCACGCGGTGTAATGATTAGCAAGCTAGATTCGCAAACCATTGTTCGATTCTCACTGGACGCTCCATACTTCTGACCTTGTACCGCATCTAAGCTAAGCTTAGTAAATAACTATATCTATACACATATAAAGGTCAGTTAGTATGTATGCATATATGTTTGAATGTACGTATAACAGCCCGCTTCAATTGTTGGTGTTTAATTCGGTTGGACTCAAATTCTTTCACAGACCGGTAGATGGTAGCTCTCCAGCCAGGTCTGTTAAATGCTAGCTTCTCCCAGCCCCTCATAGTGATGAGAGTATTCTTCAGAGTGTCCTCAATTAGGGTTTCTTAGACCCTTACTATGCTAGACGGGCGGTCGGAGAGGCCCCCTCCGATCAATTGACTGGTCACGTCAAGCCCTAGCACCTATATGATTGCCCCAACCCTATTGTTTTGAGGGCAAACTAATTCTTTTTTAAATATTAGTGCTAGAAGGCGGTGGCTGATGGTCTTCATGTGCTGGGAATGACGTTAATCTCTATCTGTTCGTGAGGTTCAGGTTTTTGGAGGTTTGGGGAATGTAGAGCACCCCTTTATTACAATTGCTCTCTTGTCCACTCTGACCCGCAGTGGTAGTACCTGTTAGGGTCCCATCTATGGATTAAATAAGTTCATAAAAAAATTGAGTATCCATTAAGAATGAATTTATTTCAAAACTTAGTCGGCTTTAAATGACCCACAGAGGTTGATATGCCGTAAAACAAGACAAACCAAACCAAATCAATTTGGGTTTGCACTGACGATGTTTGATGAGGGGTTCGTACCTTTCCCAAGAATATTAGTCTGAAAGTGAATGTAATAACGCGACTGGAGTTCGAACTCGCTTACGACGATATCACAGTCCAGCACATTAACCACTACGCCATGGGGTGATTCTAGGGAACAGAAAACAGCCCAAATGACTCAGAATTGAGGAGCATATATGCTGTAGTGCTCCAGGAATATTCGTTTTGGATAAAAAAAACCCACATTCGCAGAAGAGTGTAGGTATTTACCCAACACCCTCGTAACGAGTAAGATGTGACAGAAGATAGCAAGTATGGGGAATCGGTAATTTATGAGGAAGTGCGTCCCGGTCTCCTGCCTCAAAAATTGCTACCTGGTGACTATTAAAATAACGACCCCAGCTAAAATGAACAAATTGAGATAGATAGATAGATAGATAGATAGATATCCATTTTCATATCTAAACAAGAATTACGACAAATTACGATAAATAAACACGAATTACGACAAATTACGATAAATAAATAAGAATTACGACAAATTACGATAAATAAATAAGAATTACGACAAAGTTCTATAAATAAATAAGAATTACGACAAATTACGATAAATAAATAAGAATTACGACAAAAAAGAGAAGTCCCCCCCTAAAATACATTTAACGCCCTAAGTTGGTTGTTTTCTTTCAAGTAACACCGTAGCTGGGGTCGTTATTTTAAAAGTCACCGGGTAGCAATTGCATTGGCAACGATTTTACTATAAACATGCATTTGAAATTAGATTTATTATGAAATGCAATGCAAATTATTTTACTATAAAAATGTATTTGAAATGATTTCTACTATAAAATGATTTTACAATAAAAATGAATTACAAATGATTTTACTGTAAAATGCATTTGAAATAGTTTCACAATAAAATGTATTGGAAATGGCTTTCTATAAAAATGCATTTGAAATTATTTTTACGATAAAATGTATTGGCAATAATTTTACTTAAAAATCTATTTGAAATGATTTTTATTATAAAATGCATTGGAAATGATTTTACAATAAAAATGCACTCGAAATGATTTTACACTGTGATCTGCTGTTTTTATTAAAACTATGAAGGGAATTCACGTGGCGTAGAGGCTAACGTGATAGACTGCGATATTATAGTAAGCAAGTTCGAACCACAGTCACACAATAACGTTCACTTTCGAACTAATATTCTTGGGAAAGGTATGAATCTCTTATCCCCATAGCTATGGGTTAAATAATACCACTACTGTTCTTAAATAACCCACGAAGTTGATATGGCATTAAACAAAGGAAGCCATAATCTAAACCTTTGATTGCCATTACTCACAGATCCACTCTGACTGGAGTGGTATTAGCTGTTAGGGTCAAATAGATCTGTTTAAAATGTATTTCTATTCGATAGCACTGTGTGCATATATATATATATATATATATATATATATATATATATATATATATCTTAAGAAATATCTGAACAAAAAATGTAAATATAATCGTACAATGAACGCGATCCACTAACCCCTAGGCATGAAATAAACCTACACGGATAGATGCCGTTAAAATCAATATCTTAACAACAAAAAAAAACATCAACAACAACAACAAATAATAATAATAATAATAATAATAATAATAATGATAAATATAATAATCTGCCAGAATACTCAGAAGAGTCCTGGAGACCTGAGGAGACTTGCTGTCACTCAGACTCCAGTGAAAGACCATCAGCTAACGCTGATGTGAAAACTCAAAAGGAGTAAATAATAATAATAATACGCAACAGAATAGCAAGTATAGAATGAATGGAGACAAAGACGAAACGGTTAATCATATACGCGAATGCAACAAACTAGCACAAAGAGTGTACAAGACTAGGCACGACTGTGTAAGAAAGGTGATCCACTGGGAATTGTGCAAGAAATTGAATTTTCACCATGCTACTAAATGGTATATGCACAAACCGGAATCTATTCTAGAGAACGAGACACATAAAATCCTTTGGGATTTTGAGATACAGACGGATCACCACTAGAAGAATAGACCTAGTGTTAATTAACAAGAATAAAAAAAATGGATTTTGCTGTCCCGGTGGATTATAGAGTGAAGGTGAAAGAAAACGAAAATATAGACAAATACTTGGACCTGACCAGAGAGCTGAAAAAACTGTGGAACATCAAGGTAAAGGTTGTACCAATTATAATTGGGGTCCTGCGAACGGTCCCAATGGGTTTGGAAAAATGTCTGGAGGAATTGGAAATCCGAAAAAGAATCGTGGCCAACCAAACAACCGCATTGTTAAGATCAACAAGAATACTCAGAAGAGTCCTGGAGACCTGAGTAGATTTGCTGTCAGTCAGCATCAAGTGAATAAAACTCTCATCAAATAACCTACGAAAGTTTATATGCCATTAAACAAAGAAACCAAACAAAACCAAAGCTTGTTCCCTAGCAAAAGTCACCAGATAATAATGGCGTGAAATGAATTTAATTCTATTACCGAAAAATACTGAGGAAAGTGCTGGGCATTGGGGAGACTTGCTGCCACTTGTTCTTCATTGAAATCGACCTGATACTATTGCTGCGAAAATTAATTCAATACTACTAATATCGAATACTGAGGAGAGTGCTAGCAGAGAGACTTGCTGTCACTTGATGTCGTCTTGGAAACTACCAAATACTATTGGTTTGAAAATCAATCAAATACTACTTATAAAAATACTGAGGACGTTAGTAAAGTATTGTAAACTTAAATCGACCCTAATGGACCTAAATTCCACCATCGTATCCCCCCCCCCCGCCGAAAGAAAAGAATACTAAAAATCAGGGAATTAACCGAATTTAATGAATTTTCAGTGTTGATATATTAATGAATGAAATATATATTTGAGAATCTGAGTTACGCCTTAAAGATACGTGCTTCAAAGTTAACTGACCTGAAAAAATGTAAAGATTTTAAATAAAATAACTGGTGCATTATATCTTTTATTCATTAATATATCAACACTGAAAATTTTATTAAATTCGGTTTATTCCCTGATTTTTGGTATTTTATTTTCTTTCGGCGGGGTGACATACGATGGTGGAATTTAGGTCCCTTAATTTCGATTTAACTGTATTGATGAGACCTGCTGTCTCGATTTCCAGCGAAAACCACTAGATACTACGAATATTACAATACTGTAATATCACTAATAAGGCCACCCTATAGGCTGGGACAAGAATACACCGACTGCACCTCTGCAGAGGGTAAAATCCAATATCAATGGGTAAAATCCTAATGGGGCCACCTGTTGGCCGTGGATGGTGACATGTGATGCTTAAGGATGGAACCCTGGTGGCTGAGCAGTCCATGACATGCAACACTCCACTTTGGTCTTTACTTAGGCATGACGGTCGGTCAGAGAGGCCCCTCCGATCAATCAGCTAGTCACGTCTATGATTATCTCAGTCCTATTGCCATTATAGCAAAACCAACCCTTTTTATCATATGAAGTTTCAAATTTTGGAACTTTGGGGAATGTGAAGTACCCCTTCATCACCATTGCTCCCTAGTCCACTCTGACCCAGAGTGGTAGAACCAGTTAGGGTACCATCTATGTGTTAAATTTGAGAAAAAAATGAGTTTTAAAAGAATGTGTAAAAAAATTGAGTTTTTAAAAATAGTTTGAATGCCCATCAAGCATGAATTGAACAAAATGTTTTCGGTATGAAATAACCCAACAAAGGTTGACATACCGTAAAATCCACCAAACTAAACTAAACCGTCACTAATAAGGACTAGCTCAGTCGGTAGAGCGTTCGGCTAAAAACCACAAGGTTCCTACTTCGATACCGGTCCCCGCCAACTCAGCGTATGAGTAGCACAGGGATCTGTGCGGTAAAGTAAGGAGCTGATGGTAGGTGTGGCGCTCCACCTCAGATGCTAAAACAATCTCCTTGGTCTAGCGCTATTGAAAAGGGGATTGACTCCCTCGCTGACAGGCTGTTACCGACTTTAGGCCACTCCGTGACTTTACTTTACTTATGACGGGAGCACTGGAGTGTTAAAGAAAACTTTTGTCACTTGATCTTCAGTGAAAAGAACCAGATAACCCTGTCATTAAAATGGATATAATATCCTTATCGTAAACGCAATCTAGCTTTATTACATATGAATAAGTAAGACTCTAACAATTTGTTTTTTTTATAAAAAAAAAGTTAATTTTCTTCGAAACCAAATCTACCAGACTTTTTGTTATTTCTAGTGGAACATTATACATTACTAGCAACAGAAAACACCCTCCGGGCGTCGTAAAAATAATTTTTGAAAGACATTGCCTGAGAGGGTGGAAGTTAAAAATTCAATGTCAGAGGGTTTGTATCATAAGTAATGACAAATTCCTCATTTATTAAAGGAGAAAAAAAAAAAAAAAAAAAAAAAGATAAAACAATTTGAAATGAAAACTGAGCCCCGTCCCTCTCAAATAAAATGTTGCATGCATGTAATAATCAAACAATTATTTTGAATATTTTCAACATCAATTTTCCTCAAAATCATAGGTATTTATTTATTTGTAAACTTTTTAGTTAACTTCTTGTTACTGTTTAAAAAAAGGACGAGAGTAAAAAAACATTTTTTTAAATTGTTTACTCAAATTTTGGGTGTATATAGCATAATAATATTGTGACGTAAGCTGTGACGTAGTGCTATGACGTAGCTTTTGTTACAGACAGAAATACAGACAATCTCCATTATTAACAGATTTATTACAAAACTCTACAGTATTGAAATTCTGTAAAAATAAATAAATAAATTTAAAAAAAATAGATAAAAATAAATGAATAAATAAATTGATAAATAAAATAAAGACACTGATGTACAACAGCGCTCAAGAGATAATATCATTAGAATCGCATTTGACTTATAAATAACATTAGATGTCGGAAACTCCCGAAATAACCTAACCCTTACTCTAACCATAACCCTAACCATACCACTAACCCTTACCCTAAACCTATTCTAGCATCTCAAACGTTTCGGGTATTTCCATGAAATGTAATGCTTTTTATACGTAATCTAAGGATAGTATCTCTTGCGCGCTATTGTGCATTAGTACTAATATAAATAAATAAAAAAATAAAAATAAATAAAACTTAATCTCTATTAATAGCAGCAAAAAAAAGGCATCACCTCGTGGTGAAATGGCGAATATCACATATCCATTACTACTTAATAGCAAGTTCGATCTCGCTGGATGCCTCATAAAGCAATCCTCATGTTAAAATACCTTGTAGTAATCCAGTCTGGTGATGGTCAGGAAAATAATCTTTTTTTTTTTTTAATAGCAGAAGAAAATAAAGCCATAAGGATTGGATAAGAAGAGGCAACCTGAAGAGAGAAACGGGATCTCTTTTAATAGCAGCACAAAATAATGTCATAAGGAGATATCATGTAATAGCTAAATTTGATGATATTCAGGAGAATAACAAATGTCAAGTCGACGGGGCGGCCTAAAGTCGATATCAGCCAATCAGCGAGGGAGTCGATCCCCTTTTCAATAGCGCTAGACCAAGGAGATTGTTTTTTTTTAGCGTCTGAGGTGGAGCGCCACACCTACCATCAGCTCCTTACTTTACCGCACAGATCCCTGTGGAACCTTGTGGTTTCTAGCCGAACGCTCTACCGACTGAGCTAGTCCGGCCCCTTTGTAATTGAGAAACGGTTAATCTATACACATATAAAAGGCAGTTTGTGTATATATGTCCGGAGGAAACTATGAAAATAAAATAATTAATGACAAAGTAATTATATATTACACATTGACTATCACCAGAGCTTGATTTTTGTGCAAAAATAATGAAGATTTTATTCGTATTTGGGAAAATATTTGAAAATCAACATTTTATAATAACAGAAGGGAAAATCATTAGCGAATTATTTTTTAAATTTTTTTACCATGTTTTTTTTCCGCTTTGAAATATAATATTGATTGATTGAATTAATTTCCTCATTTATATCTTCTTCTTTTTAAATTGTAAATTATTGAATCAAAATTTCTTGCTATATTTTTATATGTGATATCATTCCCTTTACTCAGACGAAAAGAATTTCCGACGTCTCACAGGTCTTTTTATACGTGGGGATTTTTAATGGGGCACCCAGCGAGGATCGAACTTGCGATAAGTAATTATGGACCTGCTAGACTAATTTGTTTTATCCCCACTCTACTCTGGTGACAGTGTGTAGCCGTTTCTAGTCACATAATAAACGAATACATCAAACTGGTTCAAAAGGAATGCAAGACTAGGCACGACTTGTTGGGAAAGGAGATCCATTGGGAATTGTGCAAAATATTACAATTTGACCATGCTGACGAATGGACACTAATGCAGAATAGCATGCAAGAGATGATATCATTAGTTCACGTAGAAAAAAGGGGCCGAATTAGCTCAGTCGGTAGAGCATTCATCTTGGAATCGCATGGTTCTGAGTTCGATACCAGTTTCCGCCAACTCAGCGTATGAGTAGCACAATTGTGTGATCTGATCTGTGCGGCAAAATAGGGAGCTGACGGTAGGTGTGGAACCCCACCTTAGCAAAAAAATCTCCCTAGTCTCCGAGAAGGGGATAGACTCCCTCGCTGTCCGCCTGATACTAACAATAGGCCACTCCGCCAACTTTTACTTTACTTTTTTACGTATAAAAAGCATTATATTTCACGGAAATACCCGAAACCCTTGAGGTGCTAGGTTCAGGGTCAGTGTTTGTGTTAGGTTAGTGTTATGGTTACGGTTAGGGTTAGGCTTTGAGTCCCCCAGACTTTAGTGAAAAACTACCAATTACAACTAATGTGAAAATTTCGCATAGAATAAAAATTACAATATGAGACGATCTGAAGAGGGCTACGAAGAGGAAACATAAAAAAGAAAGTGAATCTCTATCAATAGGATAAATCATACTAAAAGGACTAATAGGTGGTGTTTGTAATGTAATGGTTATCGTTGGAGGAAATGGACACTATCAACCGAGTTCAAACATTAATAAAGCTGTTTGGATTTCACAACGCAAATAGCTTTTGGTATGCATAAAACTACTCTCTCTCCAGCTATGGGTAAATAGTAAGTCAGACTGGGCTCTTTAACCTTGATGTGACAACCAGTCTAAGAGAAGAAGAACTCTGAATCAAAACCTGTTAAAATTCACATTATGTAACATCCTGCTTGTGTGGTTGAGGGTCAGGTAAATATATATAAGAACTAACAGTCGCAACTGTTACGAGAAATTCGCATAGAGTGAAAAGGATAATATAAGATGACCCGAACATAGCTACAAAGTGGAAAGCTGGAAGTGGAAAATGTATCTCTATTAATAGCAAAAAAATTATGCTATACGAACTAATTATGTCAAAGCAAAAATTGATAATACACAGAAAAATAGTAAGTGGGATTATGTGGAGACAGGCATGAAATGGTTAATCAAAAACGAACGCACCAAACAGGTAACAATTAATGCAAGAGTGTACATAACTGGGTGGGAATGGTGATCCACTGGTAATTGTGCAAGATAATAAAACTTGACCATACTAACAAATACATAAACCAATAAATTAATGCAAGAGTGTACATAACTGGGTGGGAATGGTGATCCACTGGTAATTGTGCAAGATAATAAAACTTGACCATACTAACAAATACATAAACCAACAAATTAATGCAAGTGTACATAACTGGGTGGGAATGGTGATCTACTGGTAATTGTGCAAGATAATAAAACTTGACCATACTAACAAATACATAAACCAATAAATTAATGTAAGAGTGTACATAACTGGGTGGGAATGGTGATCCACTGGTAATTGTGCAAGATAATAAAACTTGACCATACTAACAAATACATAAACCAATAAATTAATGCAAGAGTGTACATAACTGGGTGGGAATGGTGATCTACTGGTAATTGTGCAAGATAATAAAACTTGACCATACTAACAAATACATAAACCAGATACTGTCATAGACAATGAAATGAACAATTTCAATTCGTGCAAAAAAAAAACATCAGAAATATCATATGGGTGCTAGAAGGCGGTGCCTGAGTGTCTTTATATCCTCAGTAGGTCGTTAAACTCTATCTGATAGTAAAGTTCCAATTCTGGAGCTCTGGAGAATGTGGAGTACCCCTTCATCACCATTGCTCCCAGGTCCACTCTGACTCGGAGTGGTATTACCTGTTATGATCCCATCTATGGGTTAAATAGAAAACTGTGTTTATAAAAAAAATTGAGTTTTAAAATAATTGAGTAGCCATGAAGAATGAATAAAAAATATCTTCGGCATAAAATAACCCAACATGCTGTAAAATCCAACCAACCAACCAACCAACAACCAGAGAGAGAGAAGAGAGAGAGAGAGAGAGAGAGAGAGAGAGAGAGAGAGAGAGAGAGAGAGAGTAGAATTTAAAAAAACAATGATTCCTACCTGATGTAGAATTATATATTCTGTACCTCCTTTTGCTTAAATCAACGTAAAGTATTTTTTCCTGTGAAACATGTAAGTTTTGGGATATCCTGGAAATATTCGTTTCCTGTCGCGTTGCTTTTTCCTTGAGACGATTAAGAATGGTCCATTGCAGGTTGAGACTGTCATTAAGTTCTTTGATATTTTGGTTGGCAAGTTGTTGTTTTGGTACCAGAATCTGAGAGACTTGGTCTGCGACTACAGCCAGGCTAAGGTTGGCTTCGTTAATCTGTTGGCTATGGTAATATCTATCGTCGCGTCTCTGTTTCAATTCCAGGTCGGAGAGTTCTCGTCCAAAATAAGCCAAACTCTCATCCAAGATATAGACGTCGCTCTTCACGGAGTTCAGCTGGTTTTCCTGGAAAGTCATATTGCTCTTGATGTCGAAGATCTGACTCTGCAGCCTGCTCATGTTATGGGCGATTTTGTTTACCATTTCCAACGAGGCTCCGGGGGCGTCCTCGGTGGTTCCTGAGCCCGGATAATCCGTCTGGATATGTAGGCCGGACTCGTTGGCATCCAGTAGTTTGTCTTCGCTTAGATCCAGCACTTGGGATTCGAGTTTTTTTACTCTTTTAAGAAGATCCTGAACGTTTTCCAAGGCTGTCTCAAGCGGTCCGGCTTCTTTAGATGGTGGGGTACGGCTGACTGCTATCCGTACATTTGCCGGGAGGGCATTCGCATTTTCCTTAGTGCCATCCGCAGTTGAAGTATTGATTTTGGGGTGGGTGCGATGGTGATTGATATATTGCTGTCGAAATCATCCAATTCTGTGAAATTGTAATGTTGATAACTTTGCGTGATTGAATCCGGCATATCAACACCGCTATTTTCAAACGAAGCCGATGAACGGTTTCCCAAAAACCGTTCATGGATATCCGAGATATTGGTGAGCGGTGCAGTTGAAGTCGTCGGTTGGTGGGGGATAGATGTTGTTAATGACGGAGCAGAAGAAGCTGGGGTAATGCGTTTCCTTTCTTTGTCTGTAAAATCCTTGCTTGGGTCGAATTCGGTGGCAACGAAGTGTCACCCCCATTTTCGGCTTCGTCCTTAACGCTCGTTTCTTTCTCGGTGTCTTTTGTGTATATCTGTTCCACCATAGACAGCATGTACATTATTTTTGTTTTCATCCCGGCGACGGCCATTTTGAGTTTTTTGATTTGTGCATCTAGATCGTTAATCCAGGAAACTAACGCTTCTAGCATGCCCTGGGTGGCTTCAGGAAATTGCTCAGCCGAGTCGGAAATCATCTGGCTTCCCGATTTCCACTGTTCAGTTTGATTGGCCGCCAAGATCTTTTCGGTTGGTACTCCTTGTGAGCTATTGGTCTCTTGTTCAGGAATGTCGTACGCATTCAGCTGTTGATCGTCTTTTGAAAGAGATTTGTTTTGGTAGGTTTTGTCCTCGGGGTTTCGATCCCTGATTGCAGTCGGCCACCGGATGAGCAGGCGGCTCAGATGGTCAGAGGTGCTCTTTTCCGTCGCAGCTGAAAGCATCTTGTCTATTGTCTCGTTCTTTGGCTCAACTTCGAAAGGAAGCCGAACCGCCAGTTTGGATAGAGTGCTGGATAATTCACTGACGGTGCTGTCCAAGCTGGAAATTTTATTTTGTATGGATTGGACGCTGTCGAAAAGCCACGAAAAATTACGGTGGACGCTTTCATCCGCACCGGAAAGTTGAAATCGACTTTTCTCCGGAAACTTGCTCGTATCTCCGCCACCTGTAACATCCCGTGTTTGTGGCATGATTTTACTCTGCGGTGGATCGCTGGGTTTTTCTTTTTGACTGGTGCTTGAAGGTTCTTTTTCTTTTGTTACTGTGTCGTTTTTCTTGGGGAGAGATCTTTGGCTACTCTCCTTGATTGTATGGTCACTGAGAGTGTGAAGTTTTAATGTTTTTTCTTCGTCAGACTCTCTTCTTTCATCGTCCGTTCTCAATTGGTTGATATAACTCTCCAGTAAGGAAATATTTCCTCTGAGATTGTCCCGAACGTACTTAATAGACAAGGACGTGTTCTCTTTAACAGACATCAACTGATCCTCCAGATCTTCTAAATAATCGGACACGAGTTGAACCTTTTGGTTAATACTCTCCAATTCTGGCGCTACATCATCTGAAAACCGGAAACTCCCATCCTCTTCAAGCGCATCTTCATCTTCTTGTGTGGTTTCTGTTTTTTCTCTATGTTCAGCTTTTCTCGCCGAATCATGTTCAATTGACCGTTTGGGAAAGATGTAATACCTCCGACGTTTCGAGTCCCCGTGTGGAGCGTTTTCTTCTTCCGTTCTGGAACGTGTCTCTGTTTTGACCTGTGGTCAGTCTTTACTCCATCACGTTTTCTGCTCATAACATCGTCATTAGCAACGATGGTTTTGTCCTCGGCTGCTTTTACTTGACATTTTTTGATCTTCGAATCTATTTCCTGTTTGAGAGATTCGGCAGCTTCAGCAACTTCTGGTGAGTCGAGGTTCAGGAGAACAAGTTTACTTAAAATAGCATTGAAGGTAGCGTTGACCTTCTTTTGAAAGGACTCGAACTCTCTCTGTAGATCAATCAGTCGCAATTCACTTTTAGAACAACCCGAAGAAAGTTTTGATGCCTTACTTGGTGTTTCGCTCTCCGAGTCCGTCGGGATTGTTTTGGTGCCTTTCGCTGATGCTGCTGGTTGAGGTAGTGGGTCCGACGTTATCGGATCGGCATAATCCCCTGTCAAAGAACCTAGTTCCTTCTGTAGTCGTCTTAAGGACAAAATAGGTTCGTGTGGATTTGTTGCTCTCTGTTCGGGTTCCGGTGATGATAACAATAATGTTGCAAAAGTTGTTTGTGTGTCTTTTTCAGTTGTCGAAGAAACTACGGTCGGCCCTCCATTTTGCGCGTCTTGTTGCTGCTTACGAAATTCGCGGAACTCTCTTTGAAGGTCCGTCATTTGGTCATTGTTCTGTGTCAGTTTCAAGCGCAGTTGCCGGATTTCTTTCCGTTGGTAATCCAATTGGTGTTTTAGGTAAACCAGATTTCTTTTCCGAGAACTTTGCGTCGTGACGAAGTCATCAGGTTTTCCCCTTTCGTCAAAATCATAATGCTCGGCTGGAATCAACGAGGAAGGCGGTTGAGATGTGTTTGCTTCTGCTGCCCTTGTGGCACGGCGTTCAACCTGAGTCGTACTCGCACTGGTCGAGGTTGCTATATGCGACGAAGGTGAGGATAACTTTGATGGTGGAATCGCTGCTGTCAGTGGTAGCGGTGCGAGTAGTGTTGATTCTTCCACTGACTGTGATGTTGTCTGTGAAGACGACAACGATGATGATGATGATGACGATGAAGATGATAATGATGATGATGATGAGGATGAAGATGATGAGGATAAATATAACGATCGTTTTGTTGCGGCCGAACGTAAGGGTGTTGGTTCTGGCGCCGGCGCTGACCACGACGAGGGTTCCGGTATTGTTGAGGTCCTGATGGTACTGTCCTCTTTGTGATAAGAGGATGACTGAGGCAGTAGAGTCTGGTTTCGTTCGCCGTTGACATCCTGAGGTTGGCGAGTCGTAGAGGCTGTGGTCACAAGCAGTATTTGAGAAACCACGATAAAATAGAAAAACGTTCGTCTGCCCCAGGCTGATGTCGACCGCAGTCTCATTCGACGCGAAAAGTTTAACGGGAGAGCACGTGTCGTAGATACTCGGCTTTCCCTTCGCTTAGTAGCAGCCGCGTAGCTCTCGCTGCGAACCTCAGAGTCGCTTCTCGACCTGACGTGGATATCTCTGTGCGTCATATCGTCCGGTGAGTGATCCAAATGGACTATTAATGGCCAAAGTAAATCCGTTTTAAAAATGCAGATAAAAAAAAAATGTTTTTTTGGGTTTTTTGTGTGTTTTTTGTTTTTGCTTCTTTGGGGTTTGTTTTTTTTGTTTGTTTATTTTCCTGTAGTTACTTCTCTCGGTTTAATCGTGCACTTGTTAAATCTATCTGGTGGTTCTGAAAACACTTTGAAATTGATGTGTTGCAAATGTTTATTTTTGATAAAATTGTGTTGTATTTACCAAAAGAGCAATTAGATATTTTCATCATTAACATGATTTCAAACTCTAAGCAAAATAAGTTTTAAGTTTATATGAGTACTTAACTACAAGTACTAACTTCTAGGTAACATTTCATTAAAAATATATTAGGTTTATGTACGTAGTTACAAAAATAAGACCATTCTATCATATGTGTGTGTATTGTTATTTATAGTGTGTATATCTTAAAAATAAATATTTACAAGAAAGTAAATATGTTTGGGAGTGTATATGTTATGGATACGTGCCTACGCATATTTGTATGTATGTATGTATCTATATATATATATATAAATATATGTATATATGCAAATATATATTCTTCTTTTGTTGTTGTTGTTGTGTTCTTTTTCTTTTTTTTTGAGACGAACTTTTATTCTTTCTTTTTTTTTTTTTTTTTCTCGTCTCTTTTTCTTTTCTCAACAAAACACTCCGAAATGAACAAGCAAAAAAATTGCCAACGTTATTAAAAAAGCAATTGAAAAATCCCACGCCGAATTCCTTCTTACTTTCACCGTGTGAGTTCGGATGTCCGCTTGTCTAACCATATCTACATACGTACGTATATACGTAGCTACATACGAATGGCTATGCTATTGTAAATGTGTGTCTTTGAGCGAGAGAGAGAAAGGCCCCTCTCTTCTCTTTCACACACACACACACACACACACACACACACACACACTCTTCTCTCTCTTTCTCTCTTTCTCTCTCTCTCTCTCTCTCTCTCTCTCTCTCTCTCTCTCTCTCTCTCTCTCTTTTCAATCAACGTACTTCACTATATCTTTCTATATCTTTTCCCATTGTGTCTTTTTTCTTTTTCTTTTTTCTTTTTGTTGATTTTTTTAAAAGTGTCACTACGACAACCTCCTCTTTAATTAATCCGTTCCTCTCTTTTTTTGCAGTCAGTCTAGCAGCGTTGAGAATATGAAAAAGAACGTTAATGAATGAGTGGATATGTGAGGGTTCTTCCCCCCCCCTCTCTCTCTCTCTCTCTCTCTCTCTCTCTTCTATCTATCTATCTATCTATCTATCTATCTATCTATCTGCGTGTGTTTTTTAAAATGTTTTCTTTTCTTATTATCCTTTCTTTTGCATTTTGACTTGTCCTTTAAATCCAGCATCTTGTATTGCCCGCTACATCGACAATTACTTCTTTCCACGCTCTGTCCAAATCGCACCCCCCCCTTTTCACTCTAACCTTCACAGATTTCGTAAAGTCTATTCTTTCTTTCTCTCTCTCTCTCTCTCTCTGTTCTTTCTTTCTTTTACTTTTTTTTTACTTACTTTCTTTTTTTCTTTCTTTACTTCTTTATTACTTTCTTTCTTTTTTCTTTTACTTCTTTACTTCTTTTTATTTCTTCTTTTTCTTTTCTTTTTACTTCTTTATTACTTCTTTCTTTCTTTCTTTCTTCTTTTACTTACTTTATTACTTAATTTCTTTCTTTCTTTTACTTTCTTTATTACTGACTTTCTTTCTTTCTTTCTTTTACTTCTTTTCTTTCTTTCATTCTTTCTTTACTTTCTTTACTTACTTTCTTTCTTCTTTCTTTCTTTCTTTTACTTACTTTATTACTTAATTTCTTTCTTTCTCTTTTACTTTCTTTATTACTGACTTTCTTTCTTTCTTTCTTTACTTTCTTTCTTCTTTCTTTTACTTTCTTTATTACTTACTTTCTTTCTTTCTTTCTTTCTTTCTTTTACTTACTTTATTACTTAATTTCTTTATTTCTTTCTTTTACTTTCTTTATTACTGACTTTCTTTCTTTCTTTCTTTTTATTCTTTCTTTCTTTCTTTCTTTCTTTTACTTTCTTTATTACTTCTTCTTTCTTCTTTCTTTCTTTCTTTCTTCTTTTACTTACTTTATTACTTAATTTCTTTCTTTCTTTCTTTTACTTTCTTATTACTTACTTACTTTCTTTCTCTCTTTCTTTCTTCTTTCTTCTTCTTTTACTTTCTTTTACTTACTTTCTCTTCTCTCTTTCTTTCTTTCTTTCTTTCTTTCTTTCTTTTACTTTCTTTCGTTCTTTCTTTCTTTTACTTTCTTTATTACTTACTTTCTTTCTTTCTTTTATTTGAGTTTTTTTCCTTTCTTTCTTTCTTTTTTTAATTGCCTTCTGATATTTTTTTCTTTTATAAAAAAATATTCCATTCTTTTGTTTCGTCATTTTTTTTCTTAGAATCTCATGTTTACCATTTCTTTTTCTATTAATCTCAACAAATTTCTCATTTCATTTTTTTTCAGATTTGTTTCTTTCTTTTACTTCATTTCTTTCTTTCTTTCTTTCTTTCTTTCTTTCTTTTTTGCTCCCTTTCACAAGAGCAGACTCACATATAAAATTAATTTCTTAATCATATAGGGTTGTGTATATATTCATGTTTTCATCTGATTTTTAATGGATTGATAATGCATAGTTGTCCGTATATATATATATATATATATATATATATATATATATATATATATATATATATATATATATTATATATAATTTGACAGTATCGTATAATTTCAGTAATTTATCAAAAGTACTCAATACCTCATAAAAAGTAGACATTTAATATAATAATAATAATAATAATAATAATAATAATAATAATAATAATAATAATAATAAGGAAGGATTGAAACCATTCAGAACACTGCACTGCTGCAATCTGCCAGAATACTCAGAAGAGTCCTGGAGACCTGAGGAGACTTGCTGTCACTCAGACTCCAGTGAAAGACCATCAGCTAACACTGATGTGAAAACTCATAAGGAAAATAATAATAATAATAATAATAATAATAATAATAATAATAATAATAATAATAATAATAATAATTGTGCAATTATTCTGAAAACATTCTGAAAAAATTATCACACAATTTTTTTACAATTATTGTTTTT